>JADLSH010000292.1:1200000-1531253 GCA_016169945.1 Trachythela sp. YZ-2020 | reverse complement strand
ACTGAGATTAGAAGTACATGGCAACCCAGCTAGTATAACAACTGCTGAGATTAGAATTACATGCCAACTCCAATAGTATAACCACTGCCGAGATTAGAATTACATCCCAACTCCACTAGTATAACAACTGCTGAGATTAGAATTACATGCCAACTCCAATAGTATAACAACTGCTGAGATTAGAATTACATGCCAACTCCAATAGTATAACAACTGCTGAGATTAGAATTACATTCCAACTCCACTAGTATAACAACTGCTGAGATTAGAATTACATGCCAACTCCAATAGTATAACAACTGCTGAGATTAGAATTACATGCCAACTCCAATAGTATAACAACTGCTGAGATTAGAATTACATGCCAACTCCACTAGTATAACAACTGCTGAGATTAGAATTACATGCCAATTCCACTAGTATAACAACTGCCGAGATTAGAATTACATGCCAACTCCACTAGTATAACCACTGCCGAGATTAGAATTACATGCCATGTATTTACTGGTGAAAAGCTTTCCACCTGTTAACTGTGATTATCAGTACTAGTAAATCAGTACTACAAATATTAACACAGATATTTATCAAGTCAAGGGCTGATTGACCCTGCTATTCTTAATGTTATATATAATGACTAAGTTTGTATATTCTCTAGATTTGCCGACATTTCATCAAGGCATCGTGGTTCTGTTCTGGTAAGAAAACTAATTATTGAGTTGTTATTTTGTATTTCAAATCCATATATCAATTTCAATCAGTGGTTTTTATCTTTATACAGCCAAATGTCGGGGGGGGGCATGACCGGTTCTGCGCTCCCTGCTCTATATCATGTTTAGTATAACAACTGCCGAGATTATAATTACATGCCAATTCCACTAGTATAACAACTGCCGAGATTAGAATTACATGCTAACTCCACTAGTATAACAACTGCCGAGATTAGAATTACATGCCAACTCCACTAGTATAACAACTACTGAGATTAGAATTACATGCCAACTCCAATAGTATAACAACTGCTGAGATTAGAATTACATTCCAACTCCACTAGTATAACCACTGCCGAGATTAGAATTACATGCTAACTGCACTAGTATAACAACTACTGAGATTAGAAGTACATGGCAACCCAGCTAGTATAACAACTGCCTAGATTAGAATTACATGCCAACTCCAATAGTATAACAACTGCTGAGATTAGAATAACATGCCAACTCCAATAGTATAACAACTGCTGAGATTAGAATTACATGCCAACTCCAATAGTATAACCACTGCCGAGATTAGAATTACATCCCAACTCCACTAGTATAACAACTGCTGAGATTAGAATTACATGCCAACTCCACTAGTATAACAACTGCCGAGATTAGAATTACATGCCAACTCCACTAGTATAACAACTGCTGAGATTAGAATTACATGCCAACTCCAATAGTATAACAACTGCTGAGATTAGAATAACATGCCAACTCCAATAGTATAACAACTGCCGAGATTAGAATTACATGCCAACTCCAATAGTATAACAACTGCTGAGATTAGAATTACATGCCAACTCCAATAGTATAACAACTGCTGAGATTAGAATTACATGCCAACTCCAATAGTATAACCACTGCCGAGATTAGAATTACATCCCAACTCCACTAGTATAACAACTGCTGAGATTAGAATAACATGCCAACTCCAATAGTATAACAACTGCTGAGATTAGAATTACATGCCAACTCCAATAGTATAACCACTGCCGAGATTAGAATTACATCCCAACTCCACTAGTATAACAACTGCTGAGATTAGAATTACATGCCAACTCCACTAGTATAACAACTGCCGAGATTAGAATTACATGCCAACTCCACTAGTATAACAACTACTGAGATTAGAATTACATACCAACTCCAATAGTATAACAACTGCTGAGATTAGAATTACATGCCAACTCCAATAGTATAACCACTGCCGAGATTAGAATTACATCCCAACTCCACTAGTATAACAACTGCTGAGATTAGAATAACATGCCAACTCCAATAGTATAACAACTGCTGAGATTAGAATTACATGCCAACTCCAATAGTATAACCACTGCCGAGATTAGAATTACATCCCAACTCCACTAGTATAACAACTGCTGAGATTAGATTACAACACCAATAGTATAACAACTGCTGAGATTAGAATTACATGCCAACTCCAATAGTATAACAACTGCTGAGATTAGAATTACATGCCAACTCCAATAGTATAACAACTGCTGAGATTAGAATTACATGCCAACTCCAATAGTATAACCACTGCCGAGATTAGAATTACATCCCAACTCCACTAGTATAACAACTGCTGAGATTAGAATTACATGCCAACTCCAATAGTATAACAACTGCTGAGATTAGAATTACATGCCAACTCCAATAGTATAACCACTGCCGAGATTAGAATTACATGCCAACTCCACTAGTATAACAACTGCTGAGATTAGAATTACATGCCAACTCCACTAGTATAACAACTGCTGAGATTAGAATTACATGCCAACTCCAATAGTATAACAACTGCTGAGATTAGAATTACATGCCAACTCCAATAGTATAACCACTGCCGAGATTAGAATTACATCCCAACTCCACTAGTATAACAACTGCTGAGATTAGAATTACATGCCAACTCCAATAGTATAACAACTGCTGAGATTAGAATTACATGCCAACTCCAATAGTATAACAACTGCTGAGATTAGAATAACATGCCAACTCCAATAGTATAACAACTGCTGAGATTAGAATTACATGCCAACTCCAATAGTATAACAACTGCCGAGATTAGAATTACATCCCAACTCCACTAGTATAACAACTGCTGAGATTAGAATAACATGCCAACTCCAATAGTATAACAACTGCTGAGATTAGAATTACATGCCAACTCCAATAGTATAACCACTGCCGAGATTAGAATTACATCCCAACTCCACTAGTATAACAACTGCTGAGATTAGAATTACATGCCAACTCCACTAGTATAACAACTGCCGAGATTAGAATTACATGCCAACTCCACTAGTATAACAACTGCTGAGATTAGAATTACATGCCAACTCCACTAGTATAACAACTGCCGAGATTAGAATTACATGCCAACTCCAATAGTATAACAACTGCTGAGATTAGAATTACATTCCAACTCCACTAGTATAACAACTGCCGAGATTAGAATTACATGCCAACTCCAATAGTATAACAACTACTGAGATTAGAATTACATGCCAACCCTGCTAGTATAACAACTGCCGAGATTAGAATTACATGCCAACTCCAATAGTATAACAACTGCTGAGATTAGAATTACATGCCAACTCCAATAGTATAACCACTGCCGAGATTAGAATTACATCCCAACTCCACTAGTATAACAACTGCTGAGATTAGAATTACATGCCAACTCCACTAGTATAACAACTGCCGAGATTAGAATTACATGCCAACTCCACTAGTATAACAACTACTGAGATTAGAATTACATGGCAACCCAGCTAGTATAACAACTGCTGAGATTAGAATTACATGCCAACTCCAATAGTATAACAACTGCCGAGATTAGAATTACATGCCAACTCCACTAGTATAACAACTGCTGAGATTAGAATTACATGCCAACTCCAATAGTATAACAACTGCTGAGATTAGAATTACATGCCAACTCCAATAGTATAACAACTGCTGAGATTAGAATTACATGCCAACTCCAATAGTATAACAACTGCTGAGATTAGAATTACATGCCAACTCCACTAGTATAACAACTGCTGAGATTAGAATTACATCCCAACTCCACTAGTATAACAACTGCTGAGATTAGAATTACATGCCAACTCCAATAGTATAACAACTGCTGAGATTAGAATTACATGCCAACTCCAATAGTATAACCACTGCCGAGATTAGAATTACATCCCAACTCCACTAGTATAACAACTGCTGAGATTAGAATAACATGCCAACTCCAATAGTATAACAACTGCTGAGATTAGAATTACATGCCAACTCCAATAGTATAACAACTGCTGAGATTAGAATAACATGCCAACTCCAATAGTATAACAACTGCTGAGATTAGAATTACATGCCAACTCCAATAGTATAACAACTGCCGAGATTAGAATTACATCCCAACTCCACTAGTATAACAACTGCTGAGATTAGAATAACATGCCAACTCCAATAGTATAACAACTGCTGAGATTAGAATTACATGCCAACTCCAATAGTATAACCACTGCCGAGATTAGAATTACATCCCAACTCCACTAGTATAACAACTGCTGAGATTAGAATAACATGCCAACTCCAATAGTATGACAACTGCTGAGATTAGAATTACATGCCAACTCCAATAGTATAACCACTGCCGAGATTAGAATTACATCCCAACTCCACTAGTATAACAACTGCTGAGATTAGAATTACATGCCAACTCCACTAGTATAACAACTACTGAGATTAGAATTACATGCCAATTCCACTAGTATAACAACTGCCGAGATTAGAATTACATGCCAACTCCACTAGTATAACCACTGCCGAGATTAGAATTACATGCCATGTATTTACTGGTGAAAAGCTTTCCACCTGTTAACTGTGATTATCAGTACTAGTAAATCAGTACTACAAATATTAACACAGATATTTATCAAGTCAAGGGCTGATTGACCCTGCTATTCTTAATGTTATATATAATGACTAAGTTTGTATATTCTCTAGATTTGCCGACATTTCATCAAGGCATCGTGGTTCTGTTCTGGTAAGAAAACTAATTATTGAGTTGTTATTTTGTATTTCAAATCCATATATCAATTTCAATCAGTGGTTTTTATCTTTATACAGCCAAATGTCGGGGCATGACCGTTCTCCTCCTGCTCTATATCATGTTTAGTATAACAACTGCCAAGATTATAATTACATGCCAATTCCACTAGTATAACAACTGCCGAGATTAGAATTACATGCTAACTCCACTAGTATAACAACTGCCGAGATTAGAATTACATGGCAACTCCACTAGTATAACAACTACCGAGATTAGAATTACATGCCAACTCCAATAGTATAACAACTGCTGAGATTAGAATTACATTCCAACTCCACTAGTATAACCACTGCCGAGATTAGAATTACATGCTAACTGCACTAGTATAACAACTACTGAGATTAGAATTACATGGCAACCCAGCTAGTATAACAACTGCCGAGATTAGAATTACATGCCAACTCCAATAGTATAACAACTGCTGAGATTAGAATTACATGCCAACTCCAATAGTATAACCACTGCCGAGATTAGAATTACATCCCAACTCCACTAGTATAACAACTGCTGAGATTAGAATTACATGCCAACTCCACTAGTATAACAACTGCCGAGATTAGAATTACATGCCAACTGCACTAGTATAACAACTACTGAGATTAGAATAACATGCCAACTCCAATAGTATAACAACTGCCGAGATTAGAATTACATGCCAACTCCAATAGTATAACCACTGCCGAGATTAGAATTACATCCCAACTCCACTAGTATAACAACTGCTGAGATTAGAATTACATGCCAACTCCAATAGTATAACAACTGCTGAGATTAGAATTACATGCCAACTCCAATAGTATAACCACTGCCGAGATTAGAATTACATCCCAACTCCACTAGTATAACAACTGCTGAGATTAGAATAACATGCCAACTCCAATAGTATAACAACTGCTGAGATTAGAATTACATGCCAACTCCAATAGTATAACCACTGCCGAGATTAGAATTACATCCCAACTCCACTAGTATAACAACTGCTGAGATTAGAATTACATGCCAATTCCACTAGTATAACAACTGCCGAGATTAGAATTACATGCCAACTCCACTAGTATAACCACTGCCGAGATTAGAATTACATGCCATGTATTTACTGGTGAAAAGCTTTCCACTTGTTAACTGTGATTATCAGTACTAGTAAATCAGTACTACAAATATTAACACAGATATTTATCAAGTCAAGGGCTGATTGACCCTGCTATTCTTAATGTTATATATAATGACTAAGTTTGTATATTCTCTAGATTTGCCGACATTTCATCAAGGCATCGTGGTTCTGTTCTGGTAAGAAAACTAATTATTGAGTTGTTATTTTGTATTTCAAATCCATATATCAATTTCAATCAGTGGTTTTTATCTTTATACAGCCAAATGTCGGGGGGGGGCATGACCGGTTCTGCGCTCCCTGCTCTATATCATGTTTAGTATAACAACTTCCAAGATTATAATTACATGCCAATTCCACTAGTATAACAACTGCCGAGATTAGAATTACATGCTAACTCCACTAGTATAACAACTGCCGAGATTAGAATTACATGGCAACTCCACTAGTATAACAACTACCGAGATTAGAATTACATGCCAACTCCAATAGTATAACAACTGCTGAGATTAGAATTACATTCCAACTCCACTAGTATAACCACTGCCGAGATTAGAATTACATGCTAACTGCACTAGTATAACAACTACTGAGATTAGAAGTACATGGCAACCCAGCTAGTATAACAACTGCCTAGATTAGAATTACATGCCAACTCCAATAGTATAACAACTGCTGAGATTAGAATAACATGCCAACTCCAATAGTATAACAACTGCTGAGATTAGAATTACATGCCAACTCCAATAGTATAACCACTGCCGAGATTAGAATTACATCCCAACTCCACTAGTATAACAACTGCCGAGATTAGAATTACATGCCAACTCCACTAGTATAACAACTGCCGAGATTAGAATTACATGCCAACTCCACTAGTATAACAACTAACGAGATTAGAATTACATGCCAACTCCAATAGTATAACAACTGCTGAGATTAGCCTAACAACTGCCGAGATTAGAATTACATGCCAACTCCAATAGTATAACAACTGCTGAGATTAGAATTACATGCCAACTCCAATAGTATAACAACTGCTGAGATTAGAATTACATGCCAACTCCAATAGTATAACCACTGCCGAGATTAGAATTACATCCCAACTCCACTAGTATAACAACTGCTGAGATTAGAATAACATGCCAACTCCAATAGTATAACAACTGCTGAGATTAGAATTACATGCCAACTCCAATAGTATAACGACTGCCGAGATTAGAATTACATCCCAACTCCACTAGTATAACAACTGCTGAGATTAGAATTACATGCCCCACTAGTATAACAACTGCCGAGATTAGAATTACATGCCAACTCCAATAGTATAACAACTGCTGAGATTAGAATTACATGCCAACTCCAATAGTATAACAACTGCTGAGATTAGAATTACATGCCAACTCCAATAGTATAACCACTGCCGAGATTAGAATTACATCCCAACTCCACTAGTATAACAACTGCTGAGATTAGAATAACATGCCAACTCCAATAGTATAACAACTGCTGAGATTAGAATTACATGCCAACTCCAATAGTATAACCACTGCCGAGATTAGAATTACATCCCAACTCCAATAGTATAACAACTGCTGAGATTAGAATTACATGCCTAACAACTGCCGAGATTAGAATTACATGCCAACTCCAATAGTATAACAACTGCTGAGATTAGAATTACATGCCAACTCCAATAGTATAACAACTGCTGAGATTAGAATTACATGCCAACTCCAATAGTATAACCACTGCCGAGATTAGAATTACATCCCAACTCCACTAGTATAACAACTGCTGAGATTAGAATAACATGCCAACTCCAATAGTATAACAACTGCTGAGATTAGAATTACATGCCAACTCCAATAGTATAACCACTGCCGAGATTAGAATTACATCCCAACTCCACTAGTATAACAACTGCTGAGATTAGAATTACATCCCAACTCCACTAGTATAACAACTGCTGAGATTAGAATAACATGCCAACTCCAATAGTATAACAACTGCTGAGATTAGAATTACATGCCAACTCCAATAGTATAACCACTGCCGAGATTAGAATTACATCCCAACTCCACTAGTATAACAACTGCTGAGATTAGAATAACATGCCAACTCCAATAGTATAACAACTGCTGAGATTAGAATTACATGCCAACTCCAATAGTATAACAACTGCTCCACTAGTATAACAACTGCTGAGATTAGAATTACATCAACTCCAATAGTATAACAACTGCTGAGATTAGAATTACAGTATAACAACTGCCGAGATTAGTATAACAACTGCTGAGATTAGATTACATGCCAACTCAATAGTATAACAACTGCTGAGATTAGAATTACATGCCAACTCCAATAGTATAACAACTGCTGAGATTAGAATTACATGCCAACTCCACTAGTATAACAACTGCTGAGATTAGAATTACATGCCAACTCCAATAGTATAACAACTGCTGAGATTAGAATTACATGCCAACTCCAATAGTATAACAACTGCTGAGATTAGAATTACATGCCAACTCCAATAGTATAACAACTGCCGAGATTAGAATTACATGCCAACTCCACTAGTATAACAACTGCTGAGATTAGAATTACATGCCAACTCCACTAGTATAACAACTGCTGAGATTAGAATAACATGCCAACTCCAATAGTATAACAACTGCTGAGATTAGAATTACATGCCAACTCCAATAGTATAACCACTGCCGAGATTAGAATTACATCCCAACTCCACTAGTATAACAACTGCTGAGATTAGAATAACATGCCAACTCCAATAGTATAACAACTGCTGAGATTAGAATTACATGCCAACTCCAATAGTATAACAACTGCTGAGATTAGAATAACATGCCAACTCCAATAGTATAACAACTGCCGAGATTAGAATTACATGCCAACTCCACTAGTATAACAACTACCGAGATTAGAATTACATGCCAACTCCAATAGTATAACAACTGCTGAGATTAGAATTACATGCCAACTCCAATAGTATAACCACTGCCGAGATTAGAATTACATCCCAACTCCACTAGTATAACAACTGCTGAGATTAGAATAACATGCCAACTCCAATAGTATGACAACTGCTGAGATTAGAATTACATGCCAACTCCAATAGTATAACCACTGCCGAGATTAGAATTACATCCCAACTCCACTAGTATAACAACTGCTGAGATTAGAATTACATGCCAACTCCACTAGTATAACAACTACTGAGATTAGAATTACATGCCAATTCCACTAGTATAACAACTGCCGAGATTAGAATTACATGCCAACTCCACTAGTATAACCACTGCCAAGATTAGAATTACATGCCATGTATTTACTGGTGAAAAGCTTTCCACCTGTTAACTGTGATTATCAGTACTAGTAAATCAGTACTACAAATATTAACACAGATATTTATCAAGTCAAGGGCTGATTGACCCTGCTATTCTTAATGTTATATATAATGACTAAGTTTGTATATTCTCTAGATTTGCCGACATTTCATCAAGGCATCGTGGTTCTGTTCTGGTAAGAAAACTAATTATTGAGTTGTTATTTTGTATTTCAAATCCATATATCAATTTCAATCAGTGGTTTTTATCTTTATACAGCCAAATGTCGGGGGGGGGATGACCGGTTCTGCGCTCCCTGCTCTATATCATGTTTAGTATAACAACTTCCAAGATTATAATTACATGCCAATTCCACTAGTATAACAACTGCCGACATTAGAATTACATGCTAACTCCACTAGTATAACAACTGCCGAGATTAGAATTACATGGCAACTCCACTAGTATACAACTACCGAGATTAGAATTACATGCTAACTCCACTAGTATAACAACTGCCGAGATTAGAATTACATGCCAACTCCACTAGTATAACAACTAACGAGATTAGAATTACATGCCAACTCCAATAGTATAACAACTGCTGAGATTAGAATTACATGCCTAACAACTGCCGAGATTAGAATTACATGCCAACTCCAATAGTATAACAACTGCTGAGATTAGAATTACATGCCAACTCCAATAGTATAACAACTGCTGAGATTAGAATTACATGCCAACTCCAATAGTATAACCACTGCCGAGATTAGAATTACATCCCAACTCCACTAGTATAACAACTGCTGAGATTAGAATAACATGCCAACTCCAATAGTATAACAACTGCTGAGATTAGAATTACATGCCAACTCCAATAGTATAACCACTGCCGAGATTAGAATTACATCCCAACTCCACTAGTATAACAACTGCTGAGATTAGAATTACATGCCAACTCCACTAGTATAACAACTGCCGAGATTAGAATTACATGCCAACTCCACTAGTATAACAACTAACGAGATTAGAATAACATGCCAACTCCAATAGTATAACAACTGCTGAGATTAGAATTACATGCCAACTCCAATAGTATAACAACTGCTGAGATTAGAATAACATGCCAACTCCAATAGTATAACAACTGCCGAGATTAGAATTACATGCCAACTCCAATAGTATAACAACTGCTGAGATTAGAATTACATGCCAACTCCAATAGTATAACCACTGCCGAGATTAGAATTACATCCCAACTCCACTAGTATAACAACTGCTGAGATTAGAATAACATGCCAACTCCAATAGTATAACAACTGCTGAGATTAGAATTACATGCCAACTCCAATAGTATAACCACTGCCGAGATTAGAATTACATCCCAACTCCACTAGTATAACAACTGCTGAGATTAGAATAACATGCCAACTCCAATAGTATGACAACTGCTGAGATTAGAATTACATGCCAACTCCAATAGTATAACCACTGCCGAGATTAGAATTACATCCCAACTCCACTAGTATAACAACTGCTGAGATTAGAATTACATGCCAACTCCACTAGTATAACAACTACTGAGATTAGAATTACATGCCAATTCCACTAGTATAACAACTGCCGAGATTAGAATTACATGCCAACTCCACTAGTATAACCACTGCCGAGATTAGAATTACATGCCATGTATTTACTGGTGAAAAGCTTTCCACCTGTTAACTGTGATTATCAGTACTAGTAAATCAGTACTACAAATATTAACACAGATATTTATCAAGTCAAGGGCTGATTGACCCTGCTATTCTTAATGTTATATATAATTTTATTTTATTTATTTATTAACTTCGCCAGTATAAAAGACCCCTATTTACAAATTTTGGCAGGGACACCGCAACAGCATATTGCCAATTACTGCGGATATAATTACTTTAAATATATAAGAATTTAAACAATAGCAAACAGTTCGACAAACTAACGAACATGCAAACTAACAAACTTATTTGCTATAACGAACTACTAATAATCTAAATGAAATAAGTTACAACATCTAATAACAGCACGATACTGGACATGCAAGACTACGCACAGAGTTGCATTTCAGGCATATAGTTTTAAATGTTCGAGGATTATCAGGGTTGTAATTGAGTTCCAATGATTTATAATAATATTTCAGTAAGATTGATTTGAAAATACTAAGACTGTCCGTATCAAAATTTAGTTCATCTACAAGACTGTTCCATGTTCGACAAGTTCTAATCAGGAATGATTGCTGGTAGGTAGTGGTTTTGCATTTACTGATAACATATTTTACGGTGTTGTTGGATGATGACCGTGTCGTTCTCTGTGTAGCACGAATGACGGGAAGAGCGGACGTTTCTACGAAGCCATGTGTGATTTTGAAGAAGAGGGTCAGGTCTAGGTATTCATGCCAGTACGATACAGGAAGAAGATGTAAGGATTGTAATCTCGTACTATAGTCCACGTCTGTCGAAAATGGCAGGTTTAAAATATATTTAGTTTCGGCCGATAATTTAAGAAAATAAAGAAAAAAAACAAATTCCGGAGAATAATGTCATTTGGAAATTCAAAATAGGAATAAAACAAGACGAGTTTGAGAGACTGTGAATTTTCCACTCTATTTTAAAGTCATCATCAGACAGAATAGCGGCCGGTTACGCATTTTGCCTGAAGTGAGACCTCTGTATAGTGTCTACTCTGTGCCCAAATGGTGAATTTCATAGAAATTATTTTGCGACAAATCACATTGAGTGTTGAAGGCGGACCAGCATACAGTTGACAAACCAGTACAAAATGTTTCATTTAACTATTCTTGCATAACGACACGTTCATGAAATTAGAAAACTGTGTTCTGTGTTCATTTCGGCTTGTGGCAGCGTTCTACTTTTAATAAGGCCAAACATATAGATATCAGGACTCCGAATTTCGTCGAGCGGTGATGACAATCAAGGAATATATTTTATTTTATGTGGCCTTAAGCCCTTTAATAATAATACGTAAAGTGTCTACGATATCATAATTAAATAATATATCAACCATAAAATAAAAAAAACGTCGAATCCCTACCTACAAACATACTTGAATGTAAAATGATCATGACTTGAAGGTTTGAAGAGGTTTTTAATTGTGTACAACAGTTAACAACACTGTCACATATTGATACTGTGGTCAGTGGTCTTTCACTTCGAGGAATTCCAGCTACCGTTTCCGCTCTCAAAATATTTCATGGACCATTTGTCACATGAATTTTATCTACTTGTACGCCTGAGAACCGAAAATCTGAAATAGCAGTAACTGAGTATAAACTAAGTTTACAAAGAAGAGTTTGTTACAGTTACTGTATATCAGTGTAGTTTATATAAATTTTGCTTCATCAGGACCTCCCCAAAATGCACCGCGTTTCAAGACCTCCCCAAGCACCCCCGCGCGCTCGCTTAGCCACTGATCTCTATAAATTAGCTGAATGCGTAACTTTTCTTTTCCATAAAAGCGCCTGGGTACGAGGCCTCTCTCCTCCGCAGAGGCTTTTTAAAAGGTTAATATGAAGAAAAACACCGCTGAGAAACAGCAGGCGCGAAACGAAAACGTTTGAGGGCGCGAAGAGAAGCCTCTGCCAAAAGCCACACCCAATGGCTCGGAAAACCGGGGGAGTCGAAAACTTAAAATGTTGTTTTAAAATTATAATATTTATAGAGCAAAGGCACGAACGTTTCTAATAAAAACTAATACAGCCACACATTTTGTCATACTGTTTGGGTTTGCAATGAAATGAAATAATTCAAACTATTCAGAGTTAAAGGTGATGTAAAGTCCCGTCCGTTCGTTTACATTTTAAATACGCTATATTTAGAAAATTATGATGTGTTCTGGTTCGCTATGCTTTTAAAATAAATACAGATTCGAGTTTCTGATTTAGAAGATGTCGAATTTTAGTCGAAACAACGCGAAATTTGGGCATTGTAGTTAATAATAACAATTTAACATTAATAATACAAAAAAACGGAGAAATTAAAGACGTAAATCATCGATCTCGTACGTAATATCGCTACTATCGTACACAAATTATGCCCTTGAATAATATTCACTTATGAATAGATCAGAAAGCAAATGTTCGGCCATATTTTTACTTACTTTCAATCGATAATTCATTGAACGAAACGTTCAAATTATCTTTATCATCCATTAATTTAACAAGGCAGTCCACCCCCTGGATTTGGCATTATTTCGACCATTTGGGCATTATTTCGACCGTTTTTTGGCAGAGGTTTCCTCTTTTCGAGATTTCATTTTGCTTCGCGCCTACGTTCCTCTCTTCCTTATAATCAGCGGAAGTTCCCCACTCTTCCCTCTACAACTTCATGTTAGGAACACATGATAGTTTATAATGTCGGAAACCTCTGCGGAGGAGAGAGGTACGAGGCTGTAAATTATGTATAACAAGACGCCTGCTCAGGCGTACACTCCGGCTCACGGGCTACGGCGCAGGTGGCGTATAGGGTTTGATATGAGCCCGTAAACCATTAGATGAAAAAGCGGTTAACTCCATGAACGTAGGTCGCATTTGTGTCGCCCAAAGGCCTTCAGTAGTCCGCCATCTTGAAATAATCAACATCAATGGTCGATTTGTAAGCTAATCGCTGATTGGCTGATATAAGCTCGTCGCTGAATGGCTACAAGCTAATATCTGCTGCAAATCGTCTGTATTTACTCCGGCTCCTACCGTAGGTAGGCCGGAGTCTTAAAACACCAGCGCCTGTCGTTTTGGGCGACACAAATGCGACCTACGTTCATGGAGTTAACCGCTTTTTCATCTAATGGTTTACGGGCTCATATCAAACCCTATACGCCACCTGCGCCGTAGCCCGTGAGCCGGAGTGTACGCCTGAGCAGGCGTCTTGTTATACATAATTTACAGCCTCGTACCTCTCTCCTCCGCAGAGGTTTCCGACATTATAAACTATCATGTGTTCCTAACATGAAGTTGTAGAGGGAAGAGTGGGGAACTTCCGCTGATTATAAGGAAGAGAGGAACGTAGGCGCGAAGCAAAATGAAATCTCGAAACGAGGAAACCTCTGCCAAAAAACGGTCGAAATAATGCCCAAATGGTCGAAATAATGCCAAATCCAGGGGGTGGACTGCCTTGTTAAATTAATGGATGATAAAGATAATTTGAACGTTTCGTTCAATGAATTATCGATTGAAAGTAAGTAAAAATATGGCCGAACATTTGCTTTCTGATCTATTCATAAGTGAATATTATTCAAGGGCATAATTTGTGTACGATAGTAGCGATATTACGTACGAGATCGATGATTTACGTCTTTAATTTCTCCGTTTTTTTGTATTATTAATGTTAAATTGTTATTATTAACTACAATGCCCAAATTTCGCGTTGTTTCGACTAAAATTCGACATCTTCTAAATCAGAAACTCGAATCTGTATTTATTTTAAAAGCATAGCGAACCAGAACACATCATAATTTTTAAATAGTATATATAATGTAAAAAACGGACGGGGACTTTTACATCACCTTTAAACCTGAATAGTTTGAATTATTTTATTTCATTGCAAACCCAAACAGTATGACAAAATGTGTGGCTGTATTAGTTTTTATTAGAAACGTTCGTGCCTTTGCTCTATAAATATTATAATTTTAAAACAACATTTTAAGTTTTCGACTCCCCCGGTTTTCCGAGCCATTGGGTGTGGCTTTTGGCAGAGGCTTCTCTTCGCGCCCTCAAACGTTTTCGTTTCGCGCCTGCTGTTTCTCAGCGGTGTTTTTCTTCATATTAACCTTTTAAAAAGCCTCTGCGGAGGAGAGAGGCCTCGTACCCAGGCGCTTTTATGGAAAAGAAAAGTTACGCATTCAGCTAATTTATAGAGATCAGTGGCTAAGCGAGCGCGCGGGGGTGCTTGGGGAGGTCTTGAAACGCGGTGCATTTTGGGGAGGTCCTGATGAAGCAAAATTTATATAAACTACACTGATATACAGTAACTGTAACAAACTCTTCTTTGTAAACTTAGTTTATACTCAGTTACTGCTATTTCGGATTTTCGGTTCTCAGGCGTACAAGTAGATAAAATTCATGTGACAAATGGTCCATGAAATATTTTGAGAGCGGAAACGGTAGCTGGAATTCCTCGAAGTGAAAGACCACTGACCACAGTATCAATATGTGACAGTGTTGTTAACTGTTGTACACAATTAAAAACCTCTTCAAACCTTCAAGTCATGATCATTTTACATTCAAGTATGTTTGTAGGTAGGGATTCGACGTTTTTTTTATTTTATGGTTGATATATTATTTAATTATGATATCGTAGACACTTTACGTATTATTATTAAAGGGCTTAAGGCCACATAAAATAAAATATATTCCTTGATTGTCATCACCGCTCGACGAAATTCGGAGTCCTGATATCTATATGTTTGGCCTTATTAAAAGTAGAACGCTGCCACAAGTCGAAATGAACACAGAACACAGTTTTCTAATTTCATGAACGTGTCGTTATGCAAGAATAGTTAAATGAAACATTTTGTACTGGTTTGTCAACTGTATGCTGGTCCGCCTTCAACACTCAACGTGATTTGTCGCAAAATAATTTCTATGAAATTCACCATTTGGGCACAGAGTAGACACTATACAGAGGTCTCACTTCAGGCAAAATGCGTAACCGGCCGCTATTCTGTCTGATGATGACTTTAAAATAGAGTGGAAAATTCACAGTCTCTCAAACTCGTCTTGTTTTATTCCTATTTTGAATTTCCAAATGACATTATTCTCCGGAATTTGTTTTTTTTCTTTATTTTCTTAAATTATCGGCCGGCTGCCATGTTCCTAGCCAGTGCGGTAACGAGAGGCATTCACCCCCCCGAACAAGATGGCGCCGATATTTTCGGAAAATAACCGGCATAAGAAACCCTTGTTACTTTCTTTATAACGGTTTACCTTGACTGAAGTTGTGATTAACAACATTAAATAGTTAACTCGAATTTTTGCAGTATTTTTACGTCTAAAAATGCCCTCCATTTTGAATGTTTTCGGGGGGGTGAGAGCCTCTCCTTTGCGCACTGGCTAAGCATCGCTAAGCATCGGTTACACTCAAAACATTAGGATTTGATACACAGTGAAACCTCTTTATAGTGTCTACTCTGTGATTTGGGCTTCCCTCTCCAATTTTTAAATTTCATAAAAAATCTATTTATTTTTTTATACAAAAAATAAAATATAAACCTCCCGCCTCCTGGATATTTTAGAAATTTGGCGATGAGAATGAAGGAATACACTTTATGTGGCCATACTGCTGGTTTTGACCAGTTTTCTGTACAGGATTAGTATGTAGTTTATTCAATCAATTAATTGGTATTGATTTTCATCAATTTCATGGATTGCCACCACTAAATGAAACAGCTTAAACAACTGCATGTAGATTAGCACATTTGCAATTTTGAGATCATTGTTGGATAGATTATTATAAATAGATCATCATAACTTAGATTAGAAGGTAAAATTATTAGTCAAAACCATTATTGTTTTTTTGTTTATAGGCTGGTTTGTTGTTACCAACCAAATGTAAAAATTGTCGTATTAAGAAAATAAAATATATTGTATAAGCGCAGTGACGGGGTACGGTAGGGAGGGACCAGCTTTTTCAACTTGACAACTATCCAACCATACTACACAAGCTACATTGACCAAGTCAATATATACCGATCTATATATCTATATATATCTCTTTTTACAACACATTCTCTACACAAAACTATAAACTACTTTATTTTACTCATATTAATCTACCCATCGAAGAATGGCAGTCGAAAGCTTGTAACTTTAATAAATATTTATAACCAGAGAAAATTTGATGAATTTATACTCATCAGTGCTGGAAAGTACCTGTTGTACCATCCATTTAAGGGAGTTATTTACCATTATGATAAAGCATCATCAGATGTATTGATCGATCATATCATAAAATTGAATATTTCTCTTTTCTTAGATTCATTTTTCTAACTGGCAAGAGCTGAAATGGGTTCAAGCAGGCAAAAAAGTCCTGGCTTGAGTCATGGACCTTACATGGCAGTATTAGACTATGGTAATTATAATAAAATATTTATTTACCTTGATTCTAGGCCATTTGAATGGAAATGTCACCACAAAAATGTCAATCTCAATCATTTAAATTTCATTGTTTCACTTATTACTAGTTATATTTGGTAAAAATTTTCTAGAATAAAACATTTGAGTACAAATGACAAAATATCACTGTCATATATAAATAGGCAAGTCTCATAACTCATTTTAAATAATCAGCCAAATATAACTAACCTGATTAAGTGAATATTTGACTATATTATTGTAGTAGTTTGAGGACTTGCTTTACTCCTTTAGCAAGATTTTTTTGGTCAACTCTGCTTCAGGTTGCAGCAAGATGCCAAGAGATCGTCATGGCACTATATACTGTAGGCTTATATTTAAGGAATGTTTGTGACATAGTTTAGTAACATATACAAATACATTTCAAGGTCTAATGCTTGGTTTTGTTGTTTATATTTAAATTGTTCTTTTACCCAATCTAAGGTTATTAATGTAAATTAGCTTTTGTGCTTTGACTGCATTTTGCAACATACTTTTTGTGGCAGTGCAGTCACAATAAATGAGTAATTTAATTCTAACTTTGTGTACTGCAGAGAAGATTGAGTGGGGGGGGGGGGAGGCTGATACCTGTACCCAATAAATGTAGTTGAGACACACATTTCCACACATTACGAATTTAACTCAAACAACTTCATTTTTACTGCACTGAAAATTTTTGGTGAGAAGATTGAGTTTCAAATCGTTTTACGCCCCTAAAAAATCCCTGAGAAAAACCCTGTTTACTAGCTATTTAACTTCAATATTCAGCTAAATATATACATGTAATAGCATTCAAAATATAATATTGATACACAGTTCTTTATTCTACGTTTCGACTAGAGTGTAGTCATCTACAGTTCTTAAACTCAACTTACTGTAACAAATTATAGACAACTCCTTGCCCGCTCTCGCTGCCACATTAAAAAAAATTGGGCAGGCCATGGGAAAGAGGTTGGTTTTTAATACCGGCCGCTGAGAAAAGTGCTGAATTTTGTCCTATAGCCTTTTCAACTGACCTCATAACTTCATTTGTTTGTATTTCTCTTTGAAATTTCTACGAAAGCAATTAGTCGCCTCAGGCTTGGTGATTACAAGCCTATAGTCACAAACTCACTTCACCTTCGGCTCAGTGACGCCACAGGTGACGCCAAAGGCGAAATGAATATCGAGGTTTTTATTCACCAATATTCACCGAGCCTGAGGTGAATAATTTTTTTAGTAAAATTACAGAGGTGATTATTTGGGGGGAAAAATGCACATTTCAAAAATATTTTAATTGAATATTTAAGCGGCTTAAAAATGCTTTAAGGTACGTTCACACACAGCGATTTGTCGGGCCGATTTCAGATGAACGTTAATGATGTTTGAAAAATACGTGGCAAACGTCATCTGGCGACATCATCAACTGAAAATATTCGTCATTAACATTCAGAAAAACCTAAAATCGGCCCGACAAATGGCTCTGTGTGAACATACCTTTAGATGATTATCGAGTATTAACCCGAGGTAGCGCAACCAATCAGCGTTGAGAATTTTCAATAATCACCTATGTAATTTTACTAAAGGCTTGTAATCACCTCGCCTTCGGCGACTAATTGTTAAATAGTATATTTTATAATTTGCTTTTCTAACTGTCAGTATTTTGTATCAAAGCAGCAAATGTTTACACCCAGGCTACGTACTTTCTGTGCGTGTTACCACGGTATAAAATTAAGGTTATTTTTGCTATTTGTATGATTTCTAATTCAATCTTGAATGTTTAAAAATATTATAATTTGAAAAGACTCTGCATTTGTTGTGCGGGGACCGATATTACTTACAAGCTTCTCAAAAAGGTAAAAATAAGAACAACTCTATAATGGATATAAGATTTAGTGTAGTATCTTGTACTATTGATTGCATTGATTGTAATTGATTGTTTGGTTGGCTGTTTGTTCCTGGTGATTGACAATACACTGTCTAAGGTTGTAATGCTCACTCAGGACCGGACGAATTTGGAACCGTACTCAAAGTTGCACGATTGTGTCCTTCACGTTCACACGGGACGCATGAAACCAAGCATTTATTGTAACAGTTATATTAATTTTGTAGGTTTCAGGGAATTGATTCTGCAAGGAGATGAAGATGAAAGTCGTGTTAGCAGTAATATACAGGTAATATTCTTTGCCATCTAACTAACTAATTGATTGTAAAGTTTACTTTATAGCCATGCATAACAGTGATTTTGTTGAGTAAATTTTGTATTTTTAATTTGTTTTAAAACAGCTTACCGTATTATACTAGATAGTTAATATGCAATGCAGCCATGAAGAATATAAATAGTTTATGTGTGTTTTGAAAATCAACTAAGATGGCGTCAATTGGAAACCGACAATAAAAATCTAAGTCTCCCTCCTGGATTAAATCAATTAAGGGGCATGGCTTGGTAGAAAACGCGGAGTCTGTCAAAACGTGTTTTTTACGATTCGATTTTAACTAGACGTGTTTTCGCGTGCTACTTTGGTTTAAGTAAATAAATGCAAAGCCCGGTCGAATTGCTTTCATGACCCAAAGTTTCGACACTCCTTGAATATACTTGAGGGATGACTTCGGCCAACAATTACAAATTGTGACAGATAGCTACCATCGTCTGTATTCAAAGCATGATGATTCATGTTTATATACCACGCTTCTATAGGCAACGTCTTTCTGGCTATCATCATTGTTAGTGGTAATTATCCCAGAGTCTTCCAATGCACTCGTATGCTTTGTTTGACACACCTGATCGGCCAAAGCAGATTTCCCCTTTTTGGTGTTCTTTAAACGTGTACCAAATTGGTGCTTTGACTGACCCAGATACTTTTTTCACAGTCACAACACGCTATAGAGTATACAGCGTCCAGTGTTTTCTGTTTGATATGAACAGGTCCGATCTTTTGGCTTTACAAAAATAACGCCCAAAATCAAATAAGGTTTTAAGGCGATTTTAATATTTATACAATTACTTAAGATTCTCTTGATTTATTTTTTATTTATTTTATTTATAAACTTTGCCGATGAAACATAATGTTACGTTACATAACAGGACAAAAACACGTACATAATGAAATACAGTACATGACCACGGCTGGGTGACCGCAACAGCGTTTAGCCAATTACTGCGGGCCCGATTGGTTCTGTAAAACCTCCATAACTCTTTACAGAGTCGGTTTGGGCAATCATTGAGAAAATTTTGGGGTAATATAATAATCCCTTTGTATTCCCAATTCTTAGACTAGCTTTACTCGACTTTGTGATGTCTTTTCCATTATGCCGTGGGACACAAAATGGTTTATTTAGACTTATCATTCGAATTTAGAGTGTAGGGAATTGCAAGAAGTCTTGCGCGGTAAATCGCGTAGTGGTGGAGGTTTAAAACCATCCAAAACTTGCGTGCATGGAATAAGAAAAAAAAGGACTTTTCACACTAGCGTGACTAGCCTGACTAGCCTGACTGGAATTTGAAACCAAAGTTTGGAGTGACCGAGTCGCTTTTGATATCATAAAATCTAAAGTCTAAACACCATTACCAGCCGGCGGTTTTAATATTATGACGAAACTATCTGCATATTACGTTTTTCTTTTGTTGTTGAAACTAACCGCGCTGAAACTAAATATAGTTCGAAAAGAAACAATCGAAGATATAGATCAAAACATGACTTTAAGACGATAGTCAATAGTTCGTCCAAAAACTCTTGTTTTCTCCTATATCTTGGATTTCTCAAAATGTTTAATTTTGGACTATATTTTTAACAACAAAAGAATAGGTTTGTAGTTTTAATTGTTTTGTCGCCTGGATCAAACGAGCATAAGAGTTGATGAGAGCTGGCCATCGAGAGGTTGCATGAGAGTTGCATGGCTAGCGAGAGTTTGCATGAGAGTTGGCAAGCTAGAATTTGCATGAGAGTTGGTCAGCTAGAGTTGGCATGAGAGTTGGCAAGCTAGAGCATGCATGAGAGTTGGCTAGCGAGAGTTTGCATGAGAGTTGGCTAGCGAGAGTTTGCATGAGAGTTGGCAAGCGAGTTTGCATTAGAGTTGGCAAGCGAGAGTTTGCATGAGAGTTGGCTAGCGAGAGTTTGCATTAGAGTTGGCTAGCGAGTTTGCATGAGAGTTGGCTAGCGAGAGTTAGCATGAGAGTTGGCAAGCGAGTTTGCATTAGAGTTGGCAAGCGAGAATGTGCATGAGAGTTGGCTAGCGAGTTTGCATTGGAGTTGGCTAGCGAGAGTTTGCATGAGAGTTGGCTAGCGAGAGTTTGCATGAGAGTTGGCTAGCGAGAGTTTGCATGAGAGTTGGCTAGCGAGAGTTTGCATGAGAGTTGGCAAGCGAGTTTGCATTAGAGTTGGCTAGCGAGAGTTTGCATGAGAGTTGGCAAGCGAGAGTTTGCATGAGAGTTGGCTAGCGAGAGTTTGCATGAGAGTTGGCTAGCGAGAGTTTGCATGAGAGTTGGCAAGCGAGAGTTTGCATGAGAGTTGGCAAGCGAGAGTTGCATGAGAGTTGGCTAGCGAGAGTTTGCATGAGAGTTGGCTAGCGAGAGTTTGCATGAGAGTTGGCAAGGGAGAGTTTGCATGAGAGTTGGCTAGCGAGAATTTGCATGAGAGTTGGCTAGCGAGAGTTTGCATGAGAGTTGGCAAGCGAGAGTTTGCATTAGAGTTGGCTAGCGAGAGTTTGCATGAGAGTTGGCTAGCGAGAGTTTGCATGAGAGTTGGCTAGCGAGAGTTTGCATGAGAGTTGGCTAGCGAGAGTTTGCATGAGAGTTGGCAAGCGAGAGTTGCATGAGAGTTGGCTAGCGAGAGTTTGCATGAGAGTTGGCTAGCGAGAGTTTGCATGAGAGTTGGCAAGCGAGAGTTGCATGAGAGTTGGCTAGCGAGAGTTTGCATGAGAGTTGGCAAGCGAGAGTTGCATGAGAGTTGGCTAGCAAGAGTTTGCATGAGAGTTGGCTAGCGAGAGTTGCATGAGAGTTGGCTAGCGAGAGTTTGCATGAGAGTTGGCTAGCGAGAGTTTGCATGAGAGTTGGCAAGCGAGAGTTTGCATGATAATTGGCTAGCGAGAGTTTGTATTAGAGTTGGCTAGCGAGAGTTTGCATGAGAGTTGGCTAGCGAGAGTTTGCATGAGAGTTGGCTAGCGAACTAGCTTGTTATGCCATTGTTCTAAAATCGAATGGTAAGCCTAAACGAACCATTTTTGATGGATCTAATCCATCGATGGTTTTTCACCATGGCCTCCGTCCGCATGGTGGTGGCACGAATGCTAAGTTTAAAGAAACACCTTTTTGACTTCTTACTCCAATGTGGCAATGTCCGTACTCTGCACTCCGTCTTTTCCACCGTGCCCAAGTTTAAAGATTTTTATTGAATATTGCTCGAGTAATTTGATCATGTCAGATCGTACTTCATTAAATCTTACACTTCTAGCCCGTTTGTATTGAATAAATAATTACGTAGTTGATTGTTTTGTATTTCTGTTGATCTCACGTACAAATAATGTAAATTACAGTCGATTTGCAGTAACTTTTCACTAAAATATCCCAAACTTTGCAAATTCACAAATTGGTTGCGAAGTTCAAAAGTTCACAATTAAATTCACAAACTGGTTTGTAAACTGAGCATTTGATTGGCTTTGTTTACAAACATGCTTGTGAATTTCAATATGAACTTTTTGAGAAGTTCGAAACAAAGGTCGGAACATTTTACTGAAAAGTTAGTCGACTGTAATGAAAATGAAAACGAAAAAATCATATTTTTTCAGGCTGAATTCCCACAACTTTTGGAAATTGTTAAACGGGCTTTGGAGAAGGGGGAGTTGGATATTGCTGAGAAATCTCTAACATTGGCGATAAAAACAGAGAAGTTAACTTCCAACGAAAGAAATGTAGAACCTTTTCTCTTCTTAGCAGAAATACACGAGAAAAAAGCGGGCGACATAAATGTGGAGTTACTTCAAAGACAACGGTTTTTGCTGCAAGCTGCTGCATTATACAATTTTGTTCTCAATTGTCTGAAAACCACTGCTTTGGAAGAAGAACAGTCGAGTAAAATAACGAAGACTGTTTCTCGTAAGCTGCGTGATATTCAAGACAGCTTGGTTTCAACCGCCGGGGGAAATCCGATTCACTGCAGCTTTGATTCAGACAGTAAAAGAAAAGAACTGGAACAGCTAAGAGTCAGGATAAAGGAGCGTTTGGGGGACATTGATTGTCACAAATCGACGAACGGAAATACATCCATGACTGAACTAGACTATCGTGACATATTTGTACAACAAACTGCTGAAGTTAAAGATTTGTGTGAGGCAATTTCATTAGGAATCAAGGATTTCCTTGCTGGGATTATTGAAGAATGCATGCAAGTTTTGGGTGAGCCACCGTGCGACTATGAAGTCATTGTTCTCGGATCCTTAGCTCGAAATGAAATGACGCCATTTTCAGATCTTGAATGGGCAATACTCACCACCTCTGATGAAGACGAATGTAAAGTCTTTTTTCGTAATCTGACCAATCTTGTACACCTACAGGTAGGAAATTTTCTTCATGGATTAGAGTTTTTATTCTTTAACAAGTGAAGCCCGTTCTTCACCGGGCGACTTTGTTCGCGCGAAGCGAGTCGAAAAACAAATTAGCAAAAACAATTGACGTGAAAAAGTAGGATCGTTCGCAGCACGGCGTACTGCAATTGTTTGCCTCGGCCTGACTTGAGTCAAGACTTGTCGGGATGGCAATATAGACCTTCAGTACAAATGTATAAAAAAGGCGTTGGTTAAGTTCTCGTCGGATTTGTTGGTGGTTTAGGGAGTCCCCTACCTCCTCCTCAGGCCCTTTTTCCCGCGGGCGGGTGATATTTTGCTTCAGGGGAAAGAGTAGACGAAGGGCCTGCCAAGTAATGGTCGAAAATCAGGCATAAATGTCAACAATCGGGAATCCAAAAAAATCTGCCTGAAATATTGCCCATCACAGCGTAAAACGATATATTTTCGTGTTTTCCATCTTAGATGGGTATATTTGAAAAGTTATTGCTGAAATATGATCCATATTAATCGAAATATGAAACGTTGAATCAAAGTGTTTTTGTCCTCAGTCTCGATGGGCGACAACACCGAAAAATGCACTCAAAATGCGAAGGGTTCAATTGACTTCAGTGATAGTGATGTCGACATCATTAATGTGTCATTCAGTATGTAGTATCAGTATGTATTTGACTACGAATATGTATAACTTGAAGGAAAATTATATGCAAAATAATAACAAATATGTATAACAAATCTAAAAGTATATATGCTAATTTATTTTGCCATCAGAAGCGTGACAGTTAGGGCAAAGTACTTTCCCACCTTCCTTAGCCTTTTGTAAGAGCCTACGTTCATAAGAATCATTAACAAACTCTTTCTCCGGACGATTATAGTCAAATAAGTGGTGAATAGCTTCTGCCATCTTGAGAACATTAGTCAGCAGGCGCTTCCCTTCGCCTTACCCGCATTTTTTATGCCGCCCGTGCGTCCCTTCCCTAATTTTCCAAGCCCGCTCCAATTAATAAAGCGCCTGTTGAGGAGGTAGGGGAGTCCCCCAGAAGAGCTTTTGATTAAAAATGAATACCATAGACTGCGTTGATGAGGAATTGCTCCAGTCCCTATTCCTCTGATCCACTATAGTTCGAATTAAATGACGTAGCGTAAGGGAGGGCAAGAAATAGGGACTTCCACTAAGAGGTAATGTGTGATCTGAGTCCTCTTATAAGTATATATGGATAATTTTGGAGTTTTAGTGTTCAATGCTTGTCACATGACGAAACAAAATTTTTAATGCATGCATGTAAAAACTTCTTAAAAGTAAATTTTTACACTCACCACAAGAAACATGTAAGGTGACCTAACTAGCCTTGTTTTGGCGCTTTTGCACATTTCAAAAGACTGTAATTTAAGAAGCATAGCTATTTTTTCAATTTAAACTTTTACACTTTGCTTCCTATAAGCAGTTCCTGTAAAAGAAAATAATTTTAAAAGTTGGAAAAATTAAAGCGTAGGTTCACGGTGTTGTTCAGGCTAATCCCTGTAATCTGTAGAACTACGGCAGAGGAGCCGTACAGTAAGAAGTTTTAAAATTTTCTTTTGGGAGTGACTGCTCATAAATTTCCTAGAATCTCAGAGTCTGGAACTACGTTGAGATATATGGACGTAGAATAAGCGGACCTACGTATATGGTGATTCATAAAAGATTTGTTCATTGTTGCAATAAAAATAATCGCTTCTTTTTAATAGATTATTAACCTTGGAGAAACAATTTTGCCGAGTATGGATATCAAAGCGTTGAAAACGGACTGGTTTTTCGACGACATAACTCCAAGAGGACTGTCTTTCGATGGTTTTCTACCTCAAGCATGCAAAACACCTTTGGGAAATATTAAAAACTTTGAGTTGATCCACAGTCCTAAAAAAATGGCTGAATTCCAGGGCAATTCTTGGTACGAAACGAATCTGGAATTGGCAGAGATCTTGATGACGGTTTCACCGCTGGAATCCGATAAACATATTTTGGTTGACAAGTACAGAAAAGAAATGGCGGACATCTTGAATTTGCCTTGTGATTTACATGAACATGATGATAGCAGACCCTCAACACGTCGAGCCTGTCGGGGATTCAAAGCTCTCCAGAAAGATTTATCTCGTTATGGGGGTGCAGTGATGACGGGTGACAACGAGTTTGACGAGGGTAAATTGTATGATGTTAAGAAAGAAATTTATCGTTTAACCGATCGTGTAGTTTCGGGATTGGCGAAATGTTTTCATGTACAAGCGAATGGAGCATTCGATGTGATTGATGAATTGCTAGGAAAAGGTATAATTTCCCCAGCCGCCAGAGATAATTTAGCAAGTGCTTCAGCAATTGGGTTAAAGCTCAGAATAAGTACGTATCTCAAAGCTGGAAAACAGGGAGAAGAGCTGAAAGCAAAGCGTACCGATACATCAGATGAAACAATACAATGTTATCACATGCCACAGGATGAGGAACTTTTCCATTTTTTCTACGTCGCTATTCCATTATATGAGGAACTGTGTCAGCACGAGAAGGACTTCAAAACATTATCTCAAGACGTGTTTTTTGATTGTAGAGATGAAGTCAAAGCCAGTATATACTCCCGTGTTTTAAACTATACCAAAACAGTCGAGTGTTATGATCGTGCTTTGAAAACAAATCCAGATAATGTGAATATGGCAATTCGTCAACAAAGGCTGATGCTTATCATAAATGATGACACAGAGTCTATAAGACACAAGCTAGATTGTTTACTTAGAAAGATATTCAATGTTCCTTACACCAAAGGAAGCGAAGATTCACCAAACGACACACAACTTGACGGTATCCTTGCTTCGATACAAGCTACAGAACTTCGTCAGCTAATTGAAATTCTAATGTTTTTGTCCGCTTTTCAACCTTTGAATTGGCATTTTAAATTGGCAGAAAAGCTCTTTGATCGTTGTATAGCCATGGAAAATACGAAGTACTCCAGTAAATCACATTTGCTTATGACGGACTTTGTCCTTTCAAATTTTTATGTTAATAAGATTTCAAGTTGGCAAGGTTTTGATTCTGCTATTACCGAACTATCTACATTGATAGACAGTGAAGGTGTTAGTACTAAAAGCTTTTCCTGTTTAAACAAGCTGGCAGAGTTCTTTTCTGTGCATGGCAATTACAACAAATCATACAAGTGTTTACAACGTGCGCTGACAATGGAGCGAACACTATATGGGACTAATCCTAATTTAAACGTTATGAAAACATTGCACCTGCTTGGAATGCTTTCAGTCCAATTATTCATGTTTGCGGAAGGGCAGTTTTACCTCGAGCAGTTGTTGCAACAATTCGATTCATTTAACGGTCCTAGGCCACGACTCATCCATAAACAAGCCTATTTACAACTAGCGATATTATGTTCAGGCATGGATCGTTGCGAACAAGCAATATCACTTCTCGATAAGGGTATCGCATTAGCAACTGATAGAGAACATGCTATAGAACAGAACTTTGATTGCATGATGCACTGTGAAATGGCAAAATCATTGCACTCCCTGAATAACAACGAAGAAAGTAGGAAATCTGTTCAGAATGCGAAGGATTATCTATCAAGAATTGTGTCGACCGAATCAAGAGTAGCGATGTCATGCTATGTTGCTATGACATTTCATGAGCTGGGAATAAGTGACGAAGGGATATCATTATTAAATGAAAAAATGCAGCAAATCGATGTTCAATCTCATCCAGAGAGACAAGCTCCATGCTTAGTAGCTCTTGGCAAAATATGTAACCAAAAACATCGAACAGTAGAGGCTGAAACTCATTACAATAATGCGCTAGAAATCTTCACGCTCCACCCAAATGAGAATTTTCTTGATGATGTACTCGAATGTCTTTTGGAATTATCCGACATATTAGTTGGGAATGGAAAACCGTTGGAAGGAAGAAAAACGCTCGAGGATGCGAAGCAGTATCTTTCAAACTTAAATGATAAGCATAAAAAGTGTAATATGTTAAAGGAAGTCGGAGAGCGGTGGGAGAGGTTTGGTGAAATCCACCTAGCTGCAACCTGTTATGATCAAGCACTACGTTTATGCAAGGGCAACACAACGTTCTTAACAAATATCCCATTTACAGAATTTTCGTTAGAGCTGAAGCTTGGCGATTTATGCGGAAAAGGAAATGTTGGAAAGAAAGCTAAGGAATATGAACCTTATGTGACGAAAGAACAACGTGTAGCAGCCCAACGCAAACACTACGAGCGCGCCGGCTCACTGTTGCAACAGTATTCTACACGTGGAAACTTTGACACTTTGTTAATAGAGCTTTTCCTTCTACTCGCTAACAAATACGCAACCATTGACGTAAAAGAAATGGAAAAACATTTATTGCATGCTTTGGAAATAAGTGACGTACTCTATGGATCAGTGACAGGCAACGACATGATCAGCTCAATATTGTTTCGGTTGTTCCATTGTTATTTTATCAAAAGTGAATACACATCCGCGGCGGATGTCATAGAACGTTCCCTAAGAATTGAAATGGATCAACATTCGTCAGATTGTTTTCATCCACATATTTGTCATCGACTTGTTTTTTTCTCTCTTTTACTTTTACTAAATTCACCAACTAGTAAAGATACCGGTGAGCTTCTTGTCGAGTTGTTTCAAAGCGGATTAAACGATGAAGGATTTACTTACAGCTGTGTGACAGTTAAGGCAAATGCTGCCCATTGTTTTACATTTCTCTCCCTAATATTATGGTGTTATCATGATTATGAACGAGCCGAACTCTTCAACAAAATTGCACTTGAGTTGTTTGAGGAAATAAAGGAACAAGGAATTCCAGAAAATAGATCTTCCAGTCAGATCATGTGTAGCAAAATAGAAAAGATTTTAGAACAGCCGAATAACAAGCATGCTGTTGTAGAACTATTGCAATTCCTGCAACTGGTGATTAATAACGAAAATGACATATGGGCATTCCTAGATGAGTATAATGCACGGGATAAACTGAGAAATATTTTTGATTCGATATTACCGTCGTACTTGAATGCAAAGGAGGTTGATATGTCATCTTTCCTACCTAAGTTCATCTCACTTTATGATCAGTATTCAAACCACATCGACGCGGATTCGGTACCACATCTATCTTACACAATGGAACTTTTAAGGCAAGTTTGTAGCCAGGTCTATGGCGAAAATCCAGCCACACACGGCGAAACACTGAGCCTTGATAATTTAGTGGAACTACTTCCTTCTGCAATGAATGTGGTTTCCTCGGTGTTTTCAAGCGGTAGTGGTGGTACGTCATTTCTCGATCAAGTAAAAGAAAGTGTCGCCAGAACAAATCATGGAGCTGTTACTGACCACAGCATAGAAGATCATCTTACAAATGCTTTAAACATGGCTTCCAGCTTGTTCACGAACACAAGAAGTAATGATAACTCATCTGTATTATGTTCCTTGCTCTCTGCTGTTGACCAGTCAAAGGTGAAAACCGACAGTGATACTGTACCTCCATCGATTCAGCGAAAAATCAATATTGATTCTGTTCAAGAAGATGAAGACAGTGATGTCGTCCCAGCATCGGTGTATAGAAAAAAATGTGCTGAACCTGATAAAACAGACAACGGCGATGTCTTGATTCCTCCAACAGTTCATAAAAATGTTAAAAGAGATAAAGACAGCGACTTCGTGGTTGCATTAAATGATGGAAAAGCGATTAGTGTTGATCTCGTTGAAGATGGCACGAACGGTGATGTTGATTCGGCAAAAAAGTCGGACAGTGACTCGCTGCATCCAACATCTTTTGCAATGGAAAGTTTCAAATATATAATAGCACAAGTTTTCGGAAAGGATATCTTTGAAGATAGCAATGACGCGCTGCGTCCAACGAGTCAAGCAATGGAAGTTTTCAAAAATGTGACAGCGCTGGTTTTTGGAAAGGATACAGATTTAAGTGTTGGTCTTTAAGTGAGGGACAAAGGTAACAGTCCTCCATCTTCTGTCGAAGTTCAGGAAAACAAAGACATCGAACCTGTTTGTTCTTCTCGCCAAGATAAAGTCGTTCAAGATGAAGGCTTATCTCAGGTTGAAACAGTGATCGACACTTTATGTCAAGAATACCAACTGCCGCGTTCCACGCAATTATTACAGTTGAATGATTTGAAAACTCTCGAGACCTATTCAAGAGCTATAGAACTTTTAAAACAGAAATCCGAAGCTATGCGAACGATGATTCCAGCGATTCAGAAATTGACAGATTCTGGCAATGAGTTTTTGGAGAAAGACGAACTTCAAAAATACATGGAAGCAGATGATAGCATTTCCTCCTTAATCAAGTCATTTGTCGAACTTGCACCCAAAAACGCAGTGATCGAAAAGCTTCTGACTAACGCAGGGGAAAAATTGAAAAATTACAAAACGAATTCTGCACGTAGCCTTTTGAACCTGGCTACTCAATTTCCACGAAGTGATGGACAAGATGGCAGGTTTTCGAAAATGAACGGTGATTGCCATCTGTTGGAAGGAAGCTACAGACTTGCTGCTATCAACTTCACTCGAGCCGCTGACTATTATGCGAGTGATAGATCACCAGATCCTGATGATATTTTGGTATATTTGGAAACACTAGTTGGTTTAATCATATTTTGTGCCAAAAGTTACAAGCTGCCTGGCAGGTCTGCCAAGATGGCGTCGCCGTGGTGACACAACTGGAACCTAACGAAATCACATCTCTGCGAACCATGGAGTTTTGCTACTTAAGCGCAAAATGTCTTGGTTTATCAAAGATAATCGGTGATGACTTGAACAAAGCAGCCTCTTTTTGTCAACAAGGTCTTGTTGCGTGCAAGGTTGTCGATGAGAAATCAAACTCCAGTGATTTAATGGAAAGTCTTGGAAAAAATGGAGAGTTCTTCGCAATAAAATGTGAAACTCAACTACTGCTCGCCACTATTCTACTACAGTTAAACAAGAAAGAAGAAGCAGAAGAGATCTTACCTGGCATGCAGAATTTTCTTCTGGATGTTGCTGTTGGCTTCGAACCATTTACAGCGAGCACGTGGGAAGGAGGTAAATTGGAATTCTCCAAAATATCTTGTCGATTGTTTGCTTGGATTGGTCGCGCGTTTGTGATGAATGGTCAAGCTAATTCTGCCATTGGCTGGTTGGCTAAATCACTCTCAGCTTTTGTTACTTCTAATCGACTGGACACAGTACCTCTACATGAAGAGTTCATACCTTTACTCGACGCAATTGCCGCCGCCAACGCAGATCTATTCCCCGATAATAAAAATTCATTTGAACAGGCTGTTGATATGTGTAAACGAGAAATACTTGAAGAGCATGGTGATGTCATTACGATGTACGAGTTTATGTGCTTGTTAGGATTTCTATACATGGACACGCAACGCACAAGCGAAGCAATTGTTGTTGATGAAACTGCTTTAGCCGCTGCTGAATGTATGTCTGATTCTCTTCAAGACCAACGGAAGCGAGCATTTATACAATTGCATCTTGGTCATGCGCACAGGATACATGCTAATAACAACACCGGTGAAGGTAGAAGCGTGGAACGGGCTTTAGCAAGAAAATATTACGAAACTGGAGAAGACAAAGACTTGCATTATTCAACGTTGTGTAAGAAGCTTAGCCTTGCATGCTGGCTTTTGGAAGAAAATGAGTTTGCAGAAGCCAATGTCTTGCTTCAGCAATTACTAGAACTGGGTGATAAGTTGGAAAATATTCCTGTGGTTTTAGGATATTTTTCAAGGTTCTTTTATGGTCCAGCGATGAAAGGCTACATCGAGGAACACGGCAAATGCATAACAACTTTAGTATGTTTAGTGTACAGTCTGGCTGTGTTTGTATACGTTGGGATGGGAATGACAAGTGACGCAGTTGCAGCCAGTGAGAACTTATCAACTCAACGCGATCTGGCTGGAATTTTAAGCACCCAACCGTCGTTAACATTCTATCTTCTTGCTGCCTGTCATCGAAAATTGTCGTTTCTTGTGAATGATCGAAACCTACGGAATTGTGACTTTCCGCTTTCGCCAATGAACATCGCGAAACTTTATTATGAACTCAAGCAGTACGAACGTGCGCTAAAATGCTGCTCGGAAATCTTAGAGTCCGTTGTGTCTCCGTCTAGTGAGACGGCTTTTACATTATGCGTTCGTTGGGAATTTTGTGTGCGAGACGGGGAAACCCTGATTGCGCAATTAAATGTTACGAGAAATGTTTGGAGGAAGATAAGAATTTAGAATCTCATCAAGGCTTAGTCGCAACCTTAGCAGAGCTCTATCAATCAAAACCTCTGCTGGCTAAGAAAGACCAAACTGCGTATACACATTGGATGAAGTTAGCTCATGACTTGTATGCAAGATTATTTCAGAAAACAAAGAAACTAGATCCGTTCCTGGAGTCTTCTTACGGTTTATTCCTCTGCAAGTTCGACCGTCATCGTGAAGCTATTGACTACTTCCTTAATGTTATTCAAACTCCCGAAGATGCAATAATATCCTTTGGTGACGAAGACAAGCCGTTATTAGATGCACACCTTGGTCGTGAAATTGAAGTTCGAACCTCGATTAATTTGCCATTGAAAGTTTTCGCTTACCATCAATTATGTACATCATACATGGAAACGAACGAAATGGAGAAGGCCCAGGAATCCGCTCTCGCACTGGAGAAATATGTTTCTCGCTTACAATCTTATTCAGAGTGTCCTCTTATTCATTCTGTCATTGGGTATACGTACAAACTGATTGGAAACAAAGAAAAGGCTGTCAATGTGTTGGTTTCTGTCTTGGAGAATATGCCTAATCATCCACCATTGACTGAGGCACTTGAAAGCTACTTTCTGGACCTTGATTAAAGTCTTAATTGTAAGGACTGGAGAAACCAAAATCTGTCTTCCTCAATTGCCACTTGTCTATGAAATTGATTGGTTGAGGATTATCAGGATTGAGAATAAATTGCGTCTTTTTTGCACAACAAACAACTAAAGTTAGTGCTTGTTGTAATCTTACAGAGTGCATATTAAAGTACTATCAGAAAACTTCAGCTAAAATATATCTTCAATGTCAAATTCCTGAGTTCGTAAACAGTGTTGATTATTTGTACTAAAATACATTAGTTTTTATCCTTAATTCAAATTTGAATTTTCCATTTGTAATGGAAAACCTATATAGGTATGTATTTTTACACCGGGCTCATTGTTGTTATAATACCTTGATAGCTCTGATGATTCTTTAAATGGTTTGAATCCGGGTTTATTCATACTTTGTTTCCGGTTTCATACAGATTAAATTTAAAATAGTTCTATTTTGTCTAATGTTTCGGTTTCCAATACGGAAACCACTCTCAAACACTGTCAGTTAGTTTATACAATTCAACTTGCGTCAGCGGTGAAATGGCGCGCGTGTCATAATTATCTGTGTCCACATCGAACCAAAACAGTAAATTAGTAAAACACGTGTCATGTCCAATACAATATCTTGTTGACTTACCCCCGATTTTACAATCGTACTTGAAGCTGAATTATTCCCCCGGAAAAGCGACATCCCGGCAAACCGACGCAAATCCAAATCTTGACAATACACAGACTTAGTTTAAAATTCCTATTGGTTTAGTAAGTATCCTTTAAATTCTCTATTGACTTCATATCATCGTCCAAATTGTTGCATAATTTAACTGCGCGGAAATTAAAGTCTTCTGACCGGTACTTGTTTGAAATTTTGGAATGTCTAACTCATTATTGTGTCTGGTTGGATATTCGTGAATGCTTGCTCGTTGATAAAACTGTTGGCTTAAGGGAGACAACCCCTTCACACATTTATAAGTCTGGAGAGTATCTTTATATGTCAACTTGTCAACTGTTATCCACTTAAACTCTTGGAGCACGGGGGTAATATGGTCAATCTTGTTTGTTATGATCCTTGCAGCAACGTTTTGGATAAGTTGTAGTTTATTCGCGTTTTTGGTCGATGTACTTGACCATACAACGGAGCAGTAGAATAATTTATTGAGTACCAGAGACTGAATGATAGAGGATAGAGTATCCTGGTCCAGAAGATGTCGGATTCTGTTGATTTGGCAAAGTTTTGACAAGCTCGCTAATGTGTGTGTCGAATTTCAGATACGAGTCTATCACAATCCGTCTCTCCCGATGCTGCCGAACTTAACTTTACTTGTATGTCTCAGCGTTCCCAATCCAGTCAATCGCGCTCGGTTCCTTTCCCACGTTCCCAACAATATTCTAGCCCCTCATCTACGTGTGGACATTGCGGTAATGCCTATCCCCATCCATAAGGTCAAGCCGGCTGTCCTGCGTGAGGTTGCCAATGTCGTTCGTGCGGGAAAATGCATCATTTTGGTCGTTGCCGTCGTTCTAAACCTACCAGACCATTTCCCGAACGTCGGCCACCGCGTTCTGATCAACCCCCTCCTAATTATTCTCCACAGCCCATTCCACGCGAGATTCGCCACGTTACCGATACTGAACAATCCTTCCTCTGACGATGAGTATATTTTTACACTAACTATTTCGCAAGTCAGTAATGTAAGCGCCCCGAAGGCTAAAGTCATGATCGCAAATGTACCACTTCAAGTGTTGATAGATTCCGGCGCCAGTATTAACGTCATTGATGAAAAGGCTTATCACGCCATCACAAAATCTCCTCAGAATGAACAGCTATCGCTTCGCCCTACTTCAACTAAAATCTATAGTTATGGTGGTACCACACCTCTACCTGTTCTCGGGACATTAAACTAATGTACTGGAGGGGCCAAAGCCCCCCCAGCCCCCATGTTGGCCCCCCAGTAAACTATTTTGGCCCCCCCCAGTGAGGGTCCCTTTTGTCCAAAGTATAAGCAAAAAAGGGGGGGAAACTAGTTTAGAGGAAAGTTATGGTATTCTCACAACAAAGCCTGGCTCCGTTTAGATGGGATATATCAAAAATTGTCTCTGAAAATGCAGGAAATCAAGCCACAGCGACTCAAGAATACAAAAATTTTCGGGGGGACAAGAATACAAAATTCCCCCCCCCCAGACCCCCCTTCACCTTCCCACACCTGTAATACACCACCTACTTGTTACGTCCCCTTTCGATGATGCCCCCCCCCGCTAACGATTTCTTAAAAAAGGCCCTGCCGCCACTATCTACGTCATTAAGGGCGCAAATGGTTGCCTTTTAAGTTACAAAACCGCGACTGAATTAGAACTTATCTCTGTCGTCGCCCAAACTAAAGCATCTATCGACACCTCAACATTCCCTTCATCAATTAGCAGCACACAATTACGTTCTGAGTACTCAGACCTTTTTGACGGTATTGGCAAGATGAAAGATTTTCAAGTTCATTTGCATATTCACCTGAGGTATATCCGTTACTCAAATGTTGTTTTCAACCACGTAAAACAATCATGGAGTGCGCATGTCATATACCTCGAGACACTGGCAGATAGTTTTGTTAGCCCATTAACTGGTAGCATTGACGAGTAGAATCGTCTGGCGTTAGACAGAGTAAAATACAACCTCGTTCCCAGGATTTTCCCTCTTGTGGAGGAAAGACCCTGGTAGGAGCTGGTTTAACGTGTGATCTGATAGCTTTCACTTGTGTCGTTTTGAGGAGGGGTGGAAAGGACTAGCTGACCTCTGCTAGGTATACAGTTTTGTTAACCTCGTCCCCAGCAAAATGACATAGCAACTCTAATTATTAATCTTTGCGCATTACAAGCTAATGTGTTAATACTGGCTGTGCTTAGTATTTATACTAAAATGTATAGATTTCTTGCACACAAATTTGAAATTCCATTCACTTGAGAATTAAATCTATTTTCACTAAAATTCTAAAATTATAAAAATAGGAACTGCCAAGTCAAGAGAGAGTGAAGTACTACGAAAGATACATCCATGCCCCTTCTATACTCTATATATGTATTTTAGTTTCACACCTCTTTGCTTTTCTATAAATTTGGTGTTAACCCTCTGCTACGAAGAACGATGATTGTTTTATAACCCCCTCAAATATAGCCTCAGGCCTCCCCCCATGACACATACTTAGGGCCTGTTCATATGATCCCACTTGCCGAGACGTCTCGCCTAGCGGGACGAATATTTTCGTGTGTTCATAATTATGGAGTTTTTCATCTCGCTTGCCGAGATGAAATTACAATGTTGTTCTATAATTAACGCTGCAAATTAACGCTGTTCTATAATTAACGATTTTGTTGTTGCTTTTTTATTTTTTTGCAATAAAAATCATTGGTTTAGCAACATATTTCATGCTTGATTGTAAAACTAACATAAAACTACGTAAAAATCGTCAAATTAAGCGGCAAAATCGGAAATTTGGTTTCTTGATTTCATCCCGGTAGGCGGGCTGGCGTGTTCATATGGAATATTTTTCATCCGCCTACCTATGGTCTCGGCTCAAAGAGGCGAGATCTCGCCAAAGCACTAGGAGGCGAAAGGAGGCGAGATCATAGATAGGCGAGACGTCTCGGTAAGCGGGATCATATGAACAGGCCCTTAATTCAATAAATCTTTCATATAAACATTGAAATATTGAATCATTGATATATTTTGCTGTCATATAAAACAAATAATGAATGTATTCATTCGTGCAATGGTAAAAATATTTTCATACGTTGAAAGATGGAAAATTCCATCTTTCACCTCATTTACCATTGCACTCATAAACATTCATTATTTGTACAATGTACCCAGGGCCTTTTTTAAGAAATCGTTAGTGGGGGGCCATCATCGAAAGGGGACGTAACAAGTAGGTGTGGGAAGCTGAGGGGGAGTCTGGTGTCCTCCCCCAGAAAGTTTTTGTATTCTCGAGTCTCTGGCTTGATTTTCTGCATTCCATCTAAACGGAACCAGGTTTTGTTGTGAGAATACCATAACTTTCCTCTAAACTCAGGAAAAAGGGTTTCCCCCCCTTTTTTGCTTATATTTTGGACACAAAGGACCTTCACTGGGGGGGCCAAAATAGCTTACTGGGGGGGGGACAATATGGAGTCTGGGGGGGCCCTCCATTACATTAGTTAAAAATTGCCCTGAATATACCTTATGAACAACGAACACGATTTTCTTTATTGCAATTTGGCTTTAATAAAGTTTAAATGTTCGACTTCGATTATTAATATACGTTCGAAATAATCAACTGTATATTAATATCCGTAGCAGACTAGTAGATATTAAGGTATGTTCTATTACAAACACGACAAAAGTGACAAACTACCTGTGCCTTTGTCTGTTCAAAGTTATACATGCCGACTTGAGACTTGCCAGTTTTAGTACAATAGTTCAATACAAGTTTTGCATGCACGAGATTCCTATTTATAACTATAATGACCATGACGAGATTTTTTGTCAAAAACGGATGATCCACGATGTCCTAAAAATATGACTTTTTGCAGACAAACGGAATAATTAATCATTGTAGTCTGTAGATGCTATTAGACGTTGATACCGCCTATATTTAAAAGCCAAGATTGGCAAGAATCGTTCGTTAGCCTTTATGCGGACTTGACAAAATATAAATGGCATTCCACGAGGGGCAAAAAATTTTTTTTGAATCTCGTACACTTTAAAAAAAATCACAATAAACTCACAAAAAGTCACGAATAAATCAGAAACAAATCACAAAAAATAGACAAATCACAAAAATGTAGAAAAATGACCAAAAAAATCAGAATAAAAAATCACGAATTAAAATATCTCATTCGTGAGTGATTTTCCCCTCGGTATTTCACACTTTCCTTTCAAGTTTCGAAACAATTCCTTTAACTACCAAAATTGCTTTTTATACTCCGACTCTACCAACTTTCGCCTGTTCGCAGGCTAGTTCTGTTATGCCTCAGTAGCTCATAAGTTGGAGATGTATGGACATGGATGTATATTTGTAAAGAGGGGTCAAATTTCCTGTTACAGCAGTTAAACAAGAGCGTTGATTCTATAATCAGGCTTGGGTTGCCGCCTCTAATTTCACCGACCTTCATAAGCCTGTATTGCATTTAACTTTAATGATTCTATTTCAGCTTGTGAATATTAATATTTAATTGATTTATTAGGCTTTAATCTGGAAGCAAATGAACTTGCAATTCAACAGAAGATTTAGCATACTTTCATTTCTTGTCATTGTGCATTAACGTTTTCTTGAAAGACAATTTTAGTAAATCTTTGGCAAATAGATTCTCTTTTCAAACTGTTGAAAAGTGCACATCCAATAAATTTAAGTGAATACATATACTGCATTTTCTCAAATCACATCAAATTAAGACGGATTGTGTGTTAAACACATATTTTAATGTTTAATTTTACCTGTCTGTACTCTTCCCATGGCAACAAACCTATTGCTCAATCCATTAGACAGTGCTTTAAGAACTACACTTCTATTTACCCGACTTTGATCTGATGTTTAATGGATTTAAAATTGATACTTGATTTACGCGTGTAGGCGAATTTATGACAATGTTGATTCATGTTGCTACATTTAGCGAGGTGTATGATTTCAATACAGTTCAGTCTTCACTTCAACGCCAGGGCAGAATGACTAAGCCTTTATACACGCTTATAAAAATGTTGTTGGTTCTTTTCCAAGCGTTGTTAGTTTCTTCAGTCGGAAGTGAATTGATTAATTATAAACTAAATACGTTTAAGCAGGAAACTGAGTTGCTAAGATCCCCAAGAGAAGAAACGAAAATTGCCGCCGAGAAGTCGAACCAAGACGATTTCCGCCCAAGCAAACATACAATCGAAGAACGAAGAAGCATTTCCGATAAAACAACGAAGCAAGAAACAGCTGAGAGTAAAGAAGAGAGCCTCCCAATTTCCACCTGGCAAGCCATGGAGAAAACGTTTGACGACAATATCGGGTTTTATGTCCAAGGCAGATTCAGTGGGCGAAAAAGGAATTCAGGAAGCAACGATGCCGACGATGTGGCTGGAAGGGAATTCAGTGGTGACACAAAGGAAAACGTACCCAAAATGGAGAGTGAACAACGTAAATCTTTTTCTCGGAACAGTGGAACTGATGTTGTACACTTGGATCCATGGAAATCTAGCGAAGCAAAGGGGTACGCTCAGCTGAAGAGGGAAGATTTTACTCAAAGGCTGTTGAATAAACGATGGAACGAACCAGAAGATCAAGATGAATGGGGTTTCAATGGCTGGAGCGGGAACACAGTCGATGAAGTGGATCGATGGAGACTCAGTGAACGAAAGGGGGACACTGAGGGTGATCAATGGAGATTCGGTGGACGAAAGAGGGACACTGAGGGTGATCAACGGAGATATAGTAGGGGCACTGAGGTTGGATATGTGGATCAATGGATATTTGGTGGACGAAAGAGGGACACTGAGGGTGAAGTTGCGGATCAATGGAGATTTGGTGGACGAAAGAGGGACACTGAAGGTGAAGATGTGGATCAATGGAGATTTGGTGGTAAAAAGAGGGGCATATTGGGTATCACGAATGTGATGGAAAACAAATCTTATATTTAATTATCAACATTATACTTGTATCATTTAATGTACAATTTATTTAATGTAGAGTGTTCAGAATTTAAGAACATTGTGCGATATACTGACAATATCATTCCAAGCTGGGTGTTAAATGTAGTGCTATACCTTCTTATTGGTAACCTAAATGCTATAAATAAAAGTGAATTCAAATGAAGTGCAATTTATGAAAGTGTAATTTAACGTAAAGATTGTGTGACTGCTAGATGGTGGTGTTTTTGTTCTTGCCAGATAAAGCGTAATAGTAATACTTCAATGCAATTCAATATGCAACACTCTTACACTCCTCGACATAAGTCTTAAACTAATTAGGAAATAGAAAACATTTTCCGTGTTTCTATACACTTTTAGTAGAAATTGTGAGGTGTCTATTGCTTTTCCTGCATTCTGATTGGTCCAAATTGAGCCTCTAATTAACAATTAGTCGCCGAAGGCGAGGTGATTACAAGCCTTTAGTAGAAATTTCCAGGTGACTATCGATTTTCCTGCATGCTGATTGGTCCAAATTGAGCCTCTAAAAAGTGATAGTCACTGGTCAGTGACTATCACTTTTTTTTTCAAAATGGCTTCTTCGCAAGCTGCCGAATTTAAAACAAAAATCGTTTTTTTGAGCCTGATTCAAAGTTTTAAATGAAAAAAACTGCCGCTAAATTAAAGGAGGATATATTTTTGACATTTTTAAAGGTAAGCGATAACAAATACACTATTTTTCTTCCATGAAAGGCAGAGTTTTCTCGCTGTTGAAATGAACATGTATAAAACTTTTTCCGTACGGCTCAACCACAAGTGTTTATTTTGAAAATTATTCGTTTTATCCTCATTTATATCGTTATATTCAGCAAAAACCTAGCTGTGGTATATTTTTAAAACCATTCTACTTTGTATTTGAGCCTTTCCAAAGTATTTTTCTCATGAAATTGTTTGTTTTTGTTTCGCTTCGATATATTTTTGACACTCGTCTTTTGCCGGCATGTTTTTAATAACCGGCCGCTAAGAAAAGCGCTGAATTTTGTCCCATAGCCTTTTCAACTGACCTCATAACTTTCTGTGTTTGTTTTTCTCTTTGAAATTTCTACTAAAACAATTAGTCGCCTCAGGCTCGGTGATTACAAGCCTATAGTCACTTCGCCTTCGGCTCAGTGACTATAGGCTTGTAATCACCTCGCCTTCGGCGACTAATTGTTAAATAGTCACCGAGCCGAAGGCGAAGTGACTATAGGCTTGTAATCACCGAGCCTGATGCGACTAATTGTTTTAGTAGAAATTTCAAAGAGAAAAACAAACACAGAAAGTTATGAGGTTAGTTGAAAAGGCTATAGGACAAAATTCAGCGCTTTTCTCAGCGGCCGGTTGGCGGTTATTAAAAACATGCCGGCGAAAGACGAGTGTCAAAAACATATCGAAGCGAAACAAAAACAAACAATTTCGTGAGAAAAATACTTTGGAATGGCTCAAATACAAAGTAGAATGGTTTTAAAAATATATCACAGTTATGTTTTTGCTGAATATAACGATATAAATGAGGATAAAACGAATAATTTTCAAAATAAACACTTGAGTGGTTGAGCCGTACGGAAAAAGTTTTATACATGTTCATTTCAACAGCGAGAAAACGCTGACTTTCATGGAAGGAAAATAGTGTATTATTTGTTATCGCTTACCTTTAAAAATGTCAAAAATATATCCTCCTTGAATTTAGCGGCAGTTTTTTTTCATTTAAAACTTTGAATCAGGCTCAAAAAGACGATTTTTGTTTTAAATTCGGCAGCTTGCGAAGAAGCCATTTTGAAAAAAAGTGATAGTCACTGGGCAGTGAATATCACTTTTTAGAGGCTCAATTTGGACCAATCAGAATGCAGGAAAAGCAATAGACACCTCACAATTTCTACTAATTAACAATTAGTCGCCAAAGGCGAGGTGATTACAAGCCTATAGTCACTGAGCCGAAGGCGAAGTGACTATAGGCTTGTAATCACCGAGCCTGAGGCGACTAATTGTTTTAGTAGAAATTTCAAAGAGAAAAACAAACACAGAAAGTTATGAGGTCAGTTGAAAAGGCTATAGGACAACATTCAGCGCTTTTCTCAGCGGCCAGTTATTAAAAACATGCTGGAAAAGACAAGTGTCAAAAACATATCGAAGCGAAACAAAAACAAACAATTTCGTGAGATAAACACTTTGGAAGGGCTCAAATACAGAGTAGAATGGTTTTAAAAATATATCACAGCTATATGTTTTTGCTGAATACAACGATATAAATGAGGATAAAACGAATAATTTTCAAAATAAACACTTGAGTGGTTTAGCCGTACGGAAAAAGTTTTATACATGTACATTTCAACAGCGAGAAAACGCTGCCTTTCATGGAAGAAAAATAGTGTATTTGTTATCGCTTACCATTAAAAATGTCAAAAATATATCCTCCTTGAATTTAGCGGCAGTTTTTTTCATTTAAAACTTTGAATCAGGCTCAAAAAATTCGTTTTAAATTCGGCAGCTTGCGAAGAAGCCATTTTGAAAAAAAGTGATAGTCACTGGGCAGTGACTATCACTTTTTAGTATAAACTTACTAGTAGTCTATTACAAATTCAACGTTGTGATTGGCTGAGCTACTAATGGTCTATTGGTGATAGACCACTAGTAGGAAAATTCAAAATGGCGGAAAATTCGCGTTTTGCCGAAGTGTTTAATGATGTTTTTGGACGACTTTTTGGACTATTTCGTACCAGAAAAAAAAACCAGAAAGGCAACAAAATATGCAATGGCAATTTTTAAGGGTAAGAAAATAGATAAAACAACATACACTCAATGAAATTTTAAAATTAAAGTTGAATTTTAACACAATTTAAGGCGAACAAAAACTGACCTATTTGCTTCCTTAATACGATATAAATTTCAGTTTGCAAACCAGCAAGACGTGTAAATTAATGTTATAGTTTATACTAAAACAATTAGACAACTCGGCCTCATTGTCTATGAGCGAATAGTCAACTCGGCTTCGCCTCGTTGACTATTCGCTCATAGACAATTCGGCCTCGTTGTCTAATTGTTAAATAGAAACACGCGTGGGAATTTGGGAGAACGAGAAATAATCAGTGGGAAAACGAGCCTGTAGGGCGAGTTTTTCCACGTTATTTCGAGTTCTCCCAAACTCCCACAAGTGTTTTTATAACTGTATAGAAACACAGGATAAAATGTTTTCTATTTATTTTATAATATAACTCAAAAGACATTTTTTAAACTCGATTAATTTGCAAATTCTCATTACGTACGCATGCTGACCTTTGCTCGTCAATTTCGCTGCAAGAAAACGACTCTGTTTGAAAATTAACAGTCAAAAATGTGTAAAAGCATTAAAATTGTTTTTAAATAGTATTCAAAGTTTTATAATTCGTATTAAATTTGTTTTTTATGATTTTAAATTTTGGCGGGAAAATTTCCGTGTTCCTATACAGCTCTGTATACAGTTATAGAAACACGCTTCTCAACCAATCAGCACGCGCGTACTATAAATGTTATATTATAAGGTTGTTTGTGTAATATTCCTATACTATGCTAATACGAGACTCGCTCTTTGAGTGGCTATAATATCAATACTGATTTTAATATGCATGGCATGCCAACTATATACAAGTGACGTCACATAAATACATGACATTATTACACCCTTGTTTTAGATAGGAGTTCGTCAGGTATTAAACTATATAAAGTAAATTAAAACTAAACAAACGAGTAATCTAGAATGATATACAAAGTGACAAAAACATAGTAAGTTTGACGAAATGTCAGTGTCCATATTCAATGTTCAAACGTTCTGGAGGTCGCCTATTCTCTCTAGTGGGATACCGTCTCATTCCTGCAGGATGATCTGGTGTTTACTATCTGTTCTGGTTGGTGGGGGTGATGCTGACTCTCTTGAACTGTGAGCTGTTTCTTGTGATATAACTAGTCACGTTTTGTGTCGTGATCACACTTCCTTTGATCTTGATGATGGTGTAGAGGTGTTTGTTGTACGGCGAGGATAATTTATTTAGCCGTCTTTGACGAACGAGGACAGTGTCACCAACTTGAAACGTGTGTGGCTTGCCTTTAGACGCTGTATCAGCATAGATCTTCATCTTCTCCTTTTTCTTGAGGTCAATTTCGGCGAATAGGGAACGCGATCGTGAGGTGGGGACCAGTTCGGGTAACTTGACGGTCATTTTTCGTCCAATAATTATAAATATTAAAAAGTTGATCGAAAAATGGTTTGTTGTTGATAAAAAAATATTGAGAAATTATGCGTTGAGACTATGCGCTGAAATTATAAAACGTGCAACGCAAGTACAATAATTCTAAATATTAAAGAGTTGGTCAGAACATTTGTTGTTGGTTAAAATATATAAGAAACAATACGTTCTAATTTTCAAATATTATGCGCTCCTGAATACGTAAGCAGTTGGTCAATAGACTAATGCAGAATTACTGATCCTTTCCATTTTATAAAAGTTAAAAAATGCTTGCATTTGAAAAACTTACTAAAAACAAGGAAAATAAATTAAGGCAATTGAAAGCTGTTTGGGCCATATTCATAGTTAAATTGCAACTGCTGAACATGCTTGTTAGCAATGTAACATTTCTAACCCTTTCAGAGTCGAAGTGATATTTGTGTAGTTCAAATGCACGTTAGAAGCGGCTTAGCACAGCCCCCTTTTTAATTACCCCCCCCTGTAAAGTTTTGTCCATTTAGATGGGATATGTAACAGAGTTCCCACAGGGACTCAAGAATACGAACATTTTCTGGGGGAGGACCCCACGCCATGTTCCCGAATCTTCAATATACCAGGTTTGTTAGGTCCCTTTTCGTTGATGCCCCCCCCCCCTAACCATTTCTTAAAAAAGGCCCTGGCTTAGAGAGTCTCATATCGCACCAGACAACTATTCATGTTTTTATAAATTCTTTCGTTTTCCTTTATAATTTTGATACAAAAATTTATATATAGAAAGACAAAAAGTTGGTCATTTTACTCGGAGAAGTTGGTCATAATGACATGACACCCCCCAATCGTGATTCGTTCGCCACGCCCCTGCCTCTTTGTGAGGACTGAAATACGCAAGGACGGTGTCGCTGGTGATAAGATGTTTCAGCTGATCAAAAGCGTTTTGATGCTCGGGTGTCCATGTCCAGGGATGATCGGATTTGGTAAGCGCTCGGAGCAGTTCGGTAATGGTGGAATAATTAGGGATAAATCGGGAACAGTGGTTGGTCATACCGAGAAAACTGCGAACTTCGTGAGCAGTGGTAGGGGGACTGGTTTTGTTGATGGAAGAGACTTTCTTGGGGTCTGGGGAGACGCCATTTCTTGAAAATATATATCCAAAAAACTCGAAGCATTCAAAGTCAGGTTCTTGGAGCGTAAATGTTCAAAGACAGCATGAAACGCTTGGTCACGTCCAAAGATGATGATGTCATCGCTAACGTTACGAACACCTTCGATACCATTGATAACTTGTTGGATTGCATCTTGAAAGGCCTCGGGAGCAGACAACGTGCCAAAGTTTAAACGTGTGTAACGTCATAGCCCTCTATTCGTGGAAAATGTCGTGATATAACGACTTTCGGTGCGAGTTCTAGTTGATGCTAACCAGAGTTCAAATCGAGTTTAGAAAAAACGGTGGCACCATTAAGATCGTGAATGAGGTAATAATAATAATATTTATTCAGGAAGCTCCACTCACCGAAGTGTTTTTCAGGGAGGTCCTGTAATATATATCTTTATTATATAGTAGACAGTAAGACATGGAAAATATGCCGTGACATATTTTCCATATCTTCACTAGTGAGGATATCGATCACGTGATCATTTCCCGCCAATGGCTTTGTGTTTTGAAGTTGTCAATTTCACGATGACTATATAATAAAAAGAACATTGCACGGTTGCTTGAAGATATGAATTTTATGTCAACAAGTCTCCAAAAGAAAATAATCCTTTTCTCTTCAATGACGGAAATGATGAAGAAAAGAAGGCCCAAGTACTAGCAATGTTGGACACGTTTGTCACACAGTACGTCTACCCAACATCAGATGAAGACAGCATGGAATCCTCAGATTATGACAGCACAGATGGTGTCTTCAACTATGCCCTCAACCTACTGATGTCCTTTATGATCCTTCTGGATTGCAAGGATGCTGTGGCATCTGGAAATGGGGAGCATTTAGCACTAATCCAGAAACAGATGTTGTTTTACTTCTCATCCATCAGAAAGCAGTACTATTTGACAAAAACTCTTGATAAATCATTAATGTTTAATGCTAATCCCTCAACGAGTAAAGTTGTCATGAGGAAACATGGCTTAGATTTTTGCAAGTTTCACTTTTCCTGCCATTGTGCTGTTGGGTTATTATTCACACAATGTGAACTGTATATATTGTATAAAATAAGGGACTGAAAATCTGTTTGATGTGATTAAAAAAGCAAATAAATGGGACAATGCAGTCCATTACATTACTGCAGTATATGTAGAATATACTTTATAAAATAACATGTATATCATAACATAACATAACATAACATAACATAACATAACATAACATAACATAACATAACATAACATAACATAACATAACATAACATAACATAACATAACATAACATAACATAACATAACATAACATAACATAACATAACATAACATAACATAACATAACATAACATAACATAACATAACATAACATAACATAACATAACATAACATAATAAAATAACATGAGATCTGGTTTGCAATCAACGCGCTTAAATGTGATACGACTACAATAATTGACGATATGGTTACTTTGCTTTCGAAACACCGTGCTTCTTCGCATACAGCAAGGCAGGAAGCAAGTAAAAAATCAACGATTTACAGTATCCAGTAGGTAGGACAGCAAGAATATTCAAATTCAAAAATACCTTTTCTAGGCAAATGACCTGTTTAGGTTTTAAAACAACCTCACGGTATAAGCTATTTAATATTGCAAACTCCAAGCACGAAAGAAATTGCCCACAATTCGAATTCTTTAACATGGTGGCTTACGGAATAGCCTGCGAGCGGGCTAAAATTCTTCATGCAGGCTGATGACATAATTGTATAATTCACCCACCCTCCCACGGGAGGAGAATTTTCATGCTATCACGTGACCAGCCGATACCAGGGTCTCTCCTCCGAGGACAGACCCTGGGTACGAGGTTGGGATTCATCATGATTTCTGGTTGATTTCGTATACTTTTGTGAAGAAGAAAGAAAAATTTAGGCGAAACCGCGAAAGATTTTAGATCTGAACTGAAGTGACCTGATTTCGTTAAAATTTGTTATGCGCATATCATCGGCTTCCCCTTCCCCGGGCTGACCAGGGAGAAAATTGAGGAAATGCAGGGAGATTGCAGTGAATTTCCCCGTGGGAGAGGGGAGATTTTTATTTCGTGAGATTGCATTCAATCTCGTTCCCCGAGCCCGCGATCCTTCAAAGTTACAGGAGACTGGGCCGAGTCCAAGAGGGAATTGGGAAAACATGGCAGAGCACATTGGGCAGAGCAAGGCTGCCAAGGCACAATCTCGTACCCCGAGCCTGAGAGCAAAGGCAGGGCTAGAAACGGGAAAAGAGTCAAAGAAGGAAAATAATCCGTTGTTTTTTAGAAGCAAATATGAACATCCTCTGAATTAAATGCAACCTTACTTTGATATACAGGGTGTCTCAAAAAAATTGCAACCTTTGAAATCTGGTATTTTTAGAATTTGCATGATTCAGCACTAATTGATATCTCTGAATTGATCCCAAGGGTGCGTAAACACAATATCATATAGTAAATATTATATAGAGGGTTCACTCTCTTGGGAACCTTTGAATTTTTTGAGGTCGCGCATATCGCATTACGCATGTTGCCGCCATTACTCTGGCCAGTCAATTGCTTTTTCCGGCCAATAAGCACGCTGAACTGGCTGGTCCGCCATTGCTCTGGCGGGATACGTAAGAAACCGAGGATACGTCGCACCGCTGAGTGGCCCTTCTGTATAGATCTTTATTATGTGACAATATATAGCTACAACTGCGGGCTGCGGACTGCGGGCTGCGGACTGCGGACTCTTTATTTATAGAAAATATTTTACGGTTGGGATGCAGGAGCAATATTGTCGCACTACTGCGCATGCCCATCTCGACGTTTATGAAAAATACGATATTACATTATACACGAATCGCGAAATTCGGCTGCGCATCCAAATGACGCGTTCTGAGTCGGGGAAAAATCACAGTTAAAGAAAAACATGTAGCTGTGACTGGATGATTTAAAATTAAAGTATTCTAATGTTCAATCATGCATTCGTGTTTTTATTGTTGTGATATGGAAAAAAAATTTTTGGAGTTGGAATAACCTAACTCCAACCCGTATCTACAGCATAGCAGGCGAGAGCACAAACCACAACACTATCGAGGCAATTGAAAATAATCTCCAAACAAATCATTTATATTTATTAGAACAATATTTAAACAGGAATGCTCCGCTCACCGCAGTGATTTTCAGGGAGGTCCTGCATGTATATCATATACAAAGAATTAGAGAAATATATAGAAAAGTAATATAGTGAAAAATATATAGAAATGAGACTAAAACTGAAAGTTTGTATTAAGAGTCATTTTAGCAACCGTTTAAAGGAAGTCAAACTAGTTGACTGCCGAACGTTAAGTTCCAAATTGTTCCAGTCAGTTACCGCGTGAAAGGCAAAACGTTGTTTGCCCCAGTTGGTACGTGCCAGAGTAAGATGAATATCCTGACGTCTGCGGGTGTTATAACTATGGACGTCAATGTTCTTTGCCAGATTGAAATAAAAGTTAGTTAGCTTATTTAAACATTTAAAAACAGCGATACAACGATGATGGCACGGCGAACTGATAATGGTTTCCAACATAACATAACATAACATAACATAACATAACATAACATAACATAACATAACATAACATAACATAACATAACATAACATAACATAACATAACATAACATAACATAACATAACATAACATAACATAACATAACATAACATAACATAACATAACATAATAAAATAACATGAGATCTGGTTTGCAATCAACGCGCTTAAATGTGATGCGACTACAATAATTGACGATATGGTTACTTTGCTTTCGAAACACCGTGCTTCTTCGCATACAGCAAGGCAGGAAGCAAGTAAAAAATCAACGATTTACAGTATCCAGTAGGTAGGACAGCAAGAATATTCAAATTCAAAAATACCTTTTCTAGGCAAATGACCTGTTTAGGTTTTAAAACAACCTCACGGTATAAGCTATTTAATATTGCAAACTCCAAGCACGAAAGAAATTGCCCACAATTCGAATTCTTTAACATGGTGGCTTACGGAATAGCCTGCGAGCGGGCTAAAATTCTTCATGCAGGCTGATGACATAATTGTATAATTCACCCACCCTCCCACGGGAGGAGAATTTTCATGCTATCACGTGACCAGTTGATACCAGGGTCTCTCCTCCGAGGACAGACCCTGGGTACGAGGTTGGGATTCATCATGATTTCTGGTTGATTTCGTATACTTTTGTGAAGAAGAAAGAAAAATTTAGGCGAAACCGCGAAAGATTTTAGATCTGAACTGAAGTGACCTGATTTCGTTAAAATTTGTTATGCGCATATCATCGGCTTCCCCTTCCCCGGGCTGACCAGGGAGAAAATTGAGGAAATGCAGGGAGATTGCAGTGAATTTCCCCGTGGGAGAGGGGAGATTTTTATTTCGTGAGATTGCATTCAATCTCGTTCCCCGAGCCCGCGATCCTTCAAAGTTACAGGAGACTGGGCCGAGTCCAAGAGGGAATTGGGAAAACATGGCAGAGCACATTGGGCAGAGCAAGGCTGCCAAGGCACAATCTCGTACCCCGAGCCTGAGAGCAAAGGCAGGGCTAGAAACGGGAAAAGAGTCAGAGAAGGAAAATAATCCGTTGTTTTTTAGAAGCAAATATGAACATCCTCTGAATTAAATGCAACCTTACTTTGATATACAGGGTGTCTCAAAAAAATTGCAACCTTTGAAATCTGGTATTTTTAGAATTTGCATGATTCAGCACTAATTGATATCTCTGAATTGATCCCAAGGGTGCGTAAACACAATATCATATAGTAAATATTATATAGAGGGTTCACTCTCTTGGGAACCTTTGAATTTTTTGAGGTCGCGCATATCGCATTACGCATGTTGCCGCCATTACTCTGGCCAGTCAATTGCTTTTTCCGGCCAATAAGCACGCTGAACTGGCTGGTCCGCCATTGCTCTGGCGGGATACGTAAGAAACCGAGGATACGTCGCACCGCTGAGTGGCCCTTCTGTATAGATCTTTATTATGTGACAATATATAGCTACAACTGCGGGCTGCGGACTGCGGACTCTTTATTTATAGAAAATATTTTACGGTTGGGATGCAGGAGCAATATTGTCGCACTACTGCGCATGCCCATCTCGACGTTTATGAAAAATACGATATTACATTATACACGAATCGCGAAATTCGGCTGCGCATCCAAATGACGCGTTCTGAGTCGGGGAAAAATCACAGTTAAAGAAAAACATGTAGCTGTGACTGGATGATTTAAAATTAAAGTATTCTAATGTTCAATCATGCATTCGTGTTTTTATTGTTGTGATATGGAAAAAATTTTTTTGGAGTTGGAATAACCTAACTCCAACCCGTATCTACAGCATAGCAGGCGAGAGCACAAACCACAACACTATCGAGGCAATTGAAAATAATCTCCAAACAAATCATTTATATTTATTAGAACAATATTTAAACAGGAATGCTCCGCTCACCGCAGTGATTTTCAGGGAGGTCCTGCATGTATATCATATACAAAGAATTAGAGAAATATATAGAAAAGTAATATAGTGAAAAATATATAGAAATGAGACTAAAACTGAAAGTTTGTATTAAGAGTCATTTTAGCAACCGTTTAAAGGAAGTCAAACTAGTTGACTGCCGAACGTTAAGTTCCAAATTGTTCCAGTCAGTTACCGCGTGAAAGGCAAAACGTTGTTTGCCCCAGTTGGTACGTGCCAGAGTAAGATGAATATCCTGACGTCTGCGGGTGTTATAACTATGGACGTCAATGTTCTTTGCCAGATTGAAATAAAAGTTAGTTAGCTTATTTAAACATTTAAAAACAGCGATACAACGATGATGGCACGGCGAACTGATAATGGTTTCCATCTTAGTTACTCAAGGGCTCGAGATGCTGAGGAGTACTTTGGTAAGTCCAATATAATCCACGCGGAGTTATTTTGTAAAACTTGAAGATGTTCCACTTGCACGTACGGCCAGCGCGGCCGATTTTGCGCATGCTCTGTGACTCGAAAATGATCGCTAATCTTGACCGTCGCGGCTAACTTTTTGTACGTATGACAGTAGAACTGTATTCTACTTTCTGTGCGGCCGTCAAGTTTTTAACCAATCAAATTTCACGAAAGTATAAACATGTACGTGCGTGCAATTGTGCGTACGTACGTGCAAGTGGAGCCCGGCCTATAAGGCAATTTTCCATTACAGCCGCTTTGCCCGCGCGGGCGGAGCGACCGTAATGGAAAATGGCCTTATAGTGTTGTGGTTTGTGCTCTCGCCTGATATGCTGAATATACGAGTTGGAGTCAGGTTATTTGACTTAGACATTTTTCTCCCAAAATTTTTTTCCCAACTTTCTTTTTAATAACTCGCAAATTATTTTTAATGGTTCGGCGTTAGGATTACAGTGGTGGTCAGGGTATATTTTATATAAAAAAATCACTTTGTTCCGTTCTTCGGAAGTCGATTCTAGTCCCATACTCCGGCGCGCGATGTGAAATTTCAGGACTTCACCCTACTCGATGGCAGAGACTCGATAGCAAATACTAGCTTTTATCACGAAGCCTGCGGTGCAGCCGCTTCATGTTTCAGATCGTTTGAAATAGGAAGCATTTGCATCCCAGATTACTTGTCTGGAGATGGCTGGGCTGGGCTTCCATACTTTTAACTAATCAACATTTAATAATTCTAGCAGTTTCTTGTCATGACTCGTGAATTATTTTTTCTGTGCTCTTATAAACTTGTATGAGAGTGCTGTGCTTTTATAAGCGTTGTTTACTGTGTGTATTATATAATATAATATCGTATTTTTCATAAACGTAGTCCGCAGTCCGCGTTTTCCACCAAACCATAGCTACAGTATAACGTGGACAATTAGAACGTATTTTCAAATCCCAGGAGTATAATAAGTTGCACAGCGGCTGTTATGAAAATTATATAGGGTTGCAGTTTTTTTGAGACACCCTGTATCAGGGCGACTATAAGATAGGGCGGCGAAACGGCTAGATAATGTCGTGATCAATGTGTGATGCGCTTTGGGACTGGGGCGACGCGGCCCCTGTGTAATTTTAAAAAAAACAACAAGGAGTGGAAAAAACTCCAGGTGGATCGAGTAAATGATTAATATTTTAAAAAGTATTCAGTCGATTGTTGCTGTATTTTTTCAAGATGTTATTCAAGCCTTTTAGCGTTCATACAACAAGTTTTAAGGCGTTCTGTACTATCTAACATATAAAATTTTGTGTTTTAAATCTCGAAACATTTGTGACTTCCCTGTCCAATTTCGTCCCGCTCGCAAAACAATTTACTAATTTCGTACCTTAGAATCGAGCTATAACGTAGCTTTTTTTAAGACAACACTGCCACGAAACTTTATTCCTGCCCAATTTTGTCGTGTAATTTTTTGAACTTTTTTTGCTATAGCATGTCAACTGCAGCATAAAAATTGGGTTGTAGTGTAAAAATTTCTCAGGTTCGACTGTTTTGAAAATTCGCTTATTTTAAAGGTAGTCAAGCACACTAAGACCACTTTTGCAATTTCAATCTACAAAAAATGTATACGCTCCTTACCATAGGAACATCATTTGCCAAAAACAAACATTTGAAGAGATATTACCGATTTTGTAAAGACGAAGGGTCAGAGCTTTGGTTTTATAAAAAATTCAACCGCTTCTTTTGGCACCAGAACTTAGTAAATCCCAAGGCAGTTAGACCATTAATAGATGTTTCTTAATTTTTGAACTTTTTTGCTACCTGCCATTGAATGCGCACCAACCGGTCATTTAAATGGGGAAAGTATGACAGGCAATAGACAAATTTGGCTAACACTGTTTACATCAGTGTGTTTACGTCGTTGCTACCCAATTCACAACTTCGGATAACTCACATGCCTGGTTACTATTGTTCTAGTTCGGGAAAACATTGAATAGAACAAAAGTAACTAAGCATTATAATTATGTATAAGAGCTATTCACTCATGTAGATCATTCTAATGCTTAGTAACCTTTGTTCTATTCAATGTTTTCCCGAACTAGAACAATAGTAATTTCTGGCCTGTGTATACAGGGTGTCCCAAAAAAAAGTGACACTATAGAAATTATCCTATTGTTATAATTTGAATGCCTGAGCCCTATGCTAAATCCACAAGTGCATAAACTTCTGCAAATTACATGTAAATCATACGATCAGTTGGAGTAGAAATAATGGTTCAATTGACTACAGAGCAACGAGTATTTGTTGTAACATATCATATTTGGACGAAGCGAAAACGTTTTAAAATGCTTAAATGTAAATACAATTTCATTAAATTCCCAGGTGTTTAATCACGCGCGTTTCAGAGCGGTTTAAGAACAATGAGATCATTTCTATAGTGTCACTTTTTTTTGGGACACCCTGTATAACAAATTTGTGGTAATTTTCTTTAACAAATAAAAATGTCTCCACATGCATCAGAAGAATATTTGGGGGGTCCCGCGCATCACACATTGATGAGGGGTTACATTGCCGTTTCGCCGCCCTATCTTGCCGCCTGTATGGTACAAAGAATGTGAATGTGCATATATTTGTGTAAAGTAATTAAAAATTTAAATTAATGCTGTATATATTTTCTACTTGAATTAATTAACCGTCGTTTGTTCTATTAATATTCTGGTATAAACTTTCTTCGTTGGTTCCTTGACCAGGGGGATTGTCTGCATGAGAAGATCTAAACAAGGGACTTCGATTGTAACGTTTACCCAACATCACGGGGAATTTACCAACTTTGTCTCGCCGCTTTTACAATTCCCCTGGTCAGCCCGGGGGTTGGCCCCATAGAGATTATAAATAAACAATGTGTTTATTTATAATCTCTATGGTTGGCCCCACGTGGAAGCCGATGAGCTATGCATTCACTTGATTATATAAATAACGTCAAAGTGCTCATATATACAGTTATAATTTATAATTTATCATTTCTGATTATTGTGAGGCATTAGACCATAGGTAGACATAAAAGAACACACACTGGAGACAAACTTATGAATGGCACGTTTGATATGGTTTTCACTTGTTTCCATCTACCAAACTGACGTTACGCAATTTTTGAGATTTTCAATTTCGTTTTTCTTCATCAATTTGGTTAGGGTTGGGGTTAGGGTAGGTTTTAGGGTTAGGGTCAGTTACAAGGCTATTTTAAATTTCTTCAAACTTGAAAAAATGACGTCACGTCAGTATGGAACTTGCGGATTGCATTGAGTGTTTAATGACGTCATAACATGCAGATGCTTCCAGCGGTTGATCGCGTGTGTTGACAAGTGAAAGTTTCTAAGGCCAAATTTGATAGTGTGGCGCCAAAAAATGTTTGGTCTTGCCTTCGAACTCGGTGCTTATTCTTTGTTCACTGTTGCTTTTCACAATGGATAACGTTAAGGAGTTAAGAATAGAGTACAAATGACGTTTCATTCATATATATCGACGTGAGTGGACGTGCAAAAAGTTGCTCCGTTAAAGCTGTTAAATATGAGTCTCAATCAAGATAAAAATCTTAGTCTCCTACACGGTGTATCTCTTAATGATAAAGACAAGGTGATATGGACGAAATCTTTTCAAACTCTACAACAATTCGTCAAAGAAGTATTGAATTTATCCGATGGAGTATGGAGCCAATATAAATCTAAGGAGATTGATATCAGATGGTATCCTGACACACAGTCAATAACATTGGCTGACCATGACGACTACAGCGACGGACATGAGTCATGTTGCTTCGCCTACGCATCCTGATGTTGCCTCGCCTACAAATTCTGATACCACTGGGGTCATTGAAAACGAGGTATCTAGTCACAATACCATAAAGGAGAATAAGTCAGACATTTGCTCGCTTAAATTTAAAGTCAAAGATCTAGAAGGTATCATCCGACATCAGGATGACGCAATTTCAGAAGATAATTTAATTTTAAAATCTAAATTATCCTCGTCAAAGACCAACTGACTAATTTGAATGCCAACAATTCGAGGTTCATTGAAACTTCATTGCTTAATAGTACACGATTTCCGGATTCTCTTGTCAATCAGCGCGTGTCAATAGACCTAACAACCAAACCGAAAGAACGGATTAACATAATGTCTAATGTAGTTAATGACCAATGGTACTATCAAGTTTTAATGAAATTTCAACTAATGAAAGACAATCAGCGCGTGATAATAGACCCAACAAGATGTGATTTCAAACATCCTACCCACAAGATCCCTGTGAGAATTACCAACATTAAACACATTAATAATCATAGACAACTGAAATTAATCAGTACTTCAATACTATCAAGATTACCGAGTTTACTATCAATACATTCTATAGAGTTTATTGCTGTCACTGAAACGTGGCTCAACGATACTGTTCCTGAGCAACTAATTTACATAAATAATTACAACATTTTTCGCAATGATAGATCTTACAGCCGTGGTGCATCTCGACAAATATCCCAGCTAAAAGAAGAATGGACCTTGAAAACCCTCTTATGAATGCTTACCGCCTCCCAAGACACCTAACTGGATTAATCTGCTGTGTCCTTTATAACCCGCCTGATACACCAGTCAATGAGCAAAAGGAATTAACGGCCTATCTCATTGATCAGACTGCGGCGTTGTCTTACTCGGTGATTTCAACAATTTAGATATCAGTGATCTCCTATGCCATCACAATCTTACGCAAATAGTTGACACCCCAACGCGTGAAGGTAACATCCTGGATCTAATTGTTACTAACCCAGAAGCCTTGTATTCTAAGCCTGTGATTATAGCACCGCTCGGCTCATCAGACCACAACATTGTTAAATGGTCCATGAAAACTAACGTTTTAAGAACAGTTAATAAAACAATTAAGAAAACCATACGTTCCTTCCCCATGTCGGCACGTGCAGCTTTTGGAAGATGGTGCTGCTCACGTGAGTGGTTCTCTGATGCCGAAAGCAAACTCTGCGACCGCTCTAGCGTCCTCCTTTACCAACGAGTTAAATTCTGCTGTTGATAGGTTATTCCCGTTATTAGAATTCATAACTCTGACAAACCATGGATGACGCCTGCTTTAAAAACTGATTAACCAAAGGCAAAGCCTTTCATTCTGGCAACCTTCACTACAGACTCAAAGTCCGAAACGACATAGGAGTGAAAAGCATATTATACGAACAAGGTGCAACACCTAAAATTCAGTGACTCCAGAAAACTGTGTCAACCAGATGTCCGGGAAAAAAGATCTGCAACCAATAACATCAAGATCGTTAAGAATGGTACTCGCCCAATCACTTAACACCTATTTCTTAAGCGTGAGTAATGACCTACCACCACTGAATCCTCTCCTAGTTTGTACTAAGATGCTTAATACAAAAGTTTTCAAGTCTGACAATATTCCTAACCGGATTATTAAGGATTTCGCGAACCTGTATGTCACATCTTTAATACATCTCTGTACACCGGTGAATTCCTAACATATGGAAAGATGCGCGCCATCCGTATCCTGTGAGGAGGAGTTGCGCCCAATCTCCCTTACAGCCTGTTTGTCCAAAATGGTGGATGACGTGAAACATAAAATCAACCCGCAACAATTTGGTATCGACATGATCAACAATTGGCTAAGAACATTGGATGATAAATCGAGCTACCTGCGGATCGTTTTCCTCGACTTTAGTAAAGCCTTCGATCGCATCGACCATAATATCCTGGTCCCAAAGTTGCGTGTCAGATTGTCGCTTATTCCATGGATATGCAGCTTCCTCTCAAATCGCCGTCAATCGGTAAAGATCGACAATTTCCAATCTGATTGGGGCATCATTAACGCTGGTGTCCTCATAATCATGATCAACGATCTGGAACTGGCATCCTACGATGTAACAATATCGGAGTCCTTAAAGAAAAATGAAGTCTCAGCCCTACAGTCTGATCTTAACACAATTGAAAGATGGACTGTTAATAACAACATGAAATTAAACGGCAAGAAATGCAAAGAAATGATAGTGAGTTTTCATTGATGGTTTGCCAACTATGAACAATAAATTGAAATGGCAAGATAACGCTGTGGTCTTCCACCCAACGACCTCCTATTAGTCTATTTTTCTATGGTACGCTCTATCTTAGAATATGCCTGTCCTGTCTGGCACACCATGTTACCTAAGTGTTTGGGGATAAAATTGAAAAGTCCAAAATTATTTATCCGACGACAGATTACGAAGATGCTGTCAAAACCGCTCAGTCTTGACGACAGACGTCAAGAGTTATGGATCTAAGAATCACATGAACTGGACTTACGAAACAATTCTAACTTTACTTTAACTAAATGTAGAACTGAACGTTATAAAACTAGTTTTATTCCAGCAATGACTGCTAATTTTAATAATAAATAATTTGTAGTATTTTAACAACTGTACATATATGATATATCTATATTTATTTTATCGATATTTATCCTTATTATGTTTTTGTAAACATATCGCAATTCACCTTCGGGTGCCAAAATGTGTTTTTAATAAACCTTTAAATAATAATAATAATAATAATATGGCGGATATTTTGGCTTTGAAGTGATTTAACTTGAAAATAACATCGGTGACCCCCATCTTTTTCTTTTACTATTTTGAGTATTAGTAAAAATGTAAAAAAATTCTGTAATGGCAAAAATACATTACAACGAATAGTTAGTTACATTTACCTATTTTGAAAAAAATTGTCATGACCAGAATTTTTTTAAATTGTGAAAATAGTTCAATATAGTCAAAGAAGGAATTTTATGAAGTAAAAAATGGGGGTCACCGATGTTATTTTCGAGTTAAAGGACTTATATGAAAATATCCCGCCATATTGAAACGTCATTGTTGCCATAGCAACGGCAGTTATGAATGTTTTTTGAAAAATTTCAAACTCTTTTTCCACTTGTTCACACGGGAATTCGTACGATTAGCTGTGCTCGAATTTGTCCGGTTCAGTCCCTCTGGTTCAGTCCCGTGTGAACAAGTGGAACAGGACGAATTTGAGTACGGTCCGGAATTCGTCCGGTCTCGTGTGAACATAGCGAGAAGAGCAGCGAAGAATATCTCACAACTTGAGAGCAAATTAACTGCAGCAAACAAAGATGTTGAGAGTGCAAGAACGGCCGTCGAAAAAGTTCAAAATAAAAAAATACTCGTAGTCCTAGAGGAACGTCCGCAAAGATATGTAATTAATGGACTTAAAGAGCAAGTTAAATTTACAGTGATATTTGGCGCCGGTTTCTGCGTATCTCGTCAATTCCACAGCTCTGTCACCAACTGCGGCGTGGCCATAATTTCGTGTGCCATGTTGAGGCAGTTTCAAACCACATTCGTCAAAAAATTAAATAGTGTAAGGATCTTTCGAGTGAACGTAATCTATAAAAATTTGAGTGTAGGCCATGGCTTGCAGGGTAAATCTTTCCTATGCAATATGAGTAATCTTCTTGAAAGTGAATTGTTTTCCACATGGCAAACGAATCGCGAACTCATGTTTTCACATCGCCACACCAAGGAATCTTTAAAACAAATGCATACCTCTATAAATCACTTAAATCCATAGTATTATCGGTGATTCCATCGTGTTTTGGCGTTTGAAAACTCAGAATGGCCGCAAAAACACACTGGGGATCAAAACTTTTTTAATGTGATTCTTGACAATGCCTAGCCATGGTGTGCAAAAAGGCTAATATGGAAACAATAATAATTGTAACCATGGTAACCATTCACATTAAAAATGCAATATTATAAATTTAAAAAGTATGACAGAAAAGCGCCAAAAATCAGTTGAAACAAATCACAAAAAATGGAAAGAAACGCAGGAAGCGCTCCCAGGGCCTTTTTTAACGGATGGACTGGGGGGCAAATGCCCCCCCCCAGTCCCCACGTTGGCCCCCCAGTAAGTTATTTTGGCCCCCCCAGTGAAGGTCCCTTTTGTCCAAAATATAAGCAAAAAAGGGGAAAAACTGAGTTTAGAAGAAAGTTATGGTATTCTCACAAAAAAAACCTGGCTCTATTTAGATGGAATATATCAAAAATTGTCTCTGAAAATGCAGGAAATCAAGCCACAGAGACTCAAGAATACAAAAAATTTCAGACCCCCCTTCAGGTTCCCACACCTGTAATACACCACCTACTTGTTATGTCCCCTTTCGATTATCGCCCCCCCACTAACGATTTCTTAAAAAAGGCCCTGAGCCCTCCAATTTGCAAGATGAAAACTTGAAGGAATCATATAAGAAAACACCAAATTGTAAGCAACAACAATCATGGTTTTAGCTGTCCAATGAGCACAAAAACGTTTTTTTGTACATTATAAGGGAAAATGACCAAGTATGAATCGCATAAAAACTGTCGGTCGGAATCACATTTTTTCACCGTTGGGAATATATTGGTGCGAAACTATTGAGGCATAACATACGGAATAAATTTAAATTATTTTTCATAGCAGCATTGTTTAGCAAGACACATTGATTAATTGCTTTTTATTTTGTTATGTACTGCTTAAATTATGTACAGATATGTGGGGAAATGTAGTTTCGACTGGCAATTTTTAACTGGCTTGTATTTGGTCATTTCTTGGAATGATACAAAATGAAAGAGGTGTCAGTCAAAAGCTGAAATATTGAACGCACAAGAGCACGCTAAAGTAGGATTACCTTTTTTTGATTACCTTTTTCTGATTCCAGCCATGGGTATACTAACATGGATTGTAATTATGGGCAAAAAAACAATAAATACATAATACAAGTTTTAAAAATTGGTCATCTGTAAAGTCAAAGAAACGCCCAATTAACAATTTACTTAAAATTTATGACCCAATGTTGCACGAAACGAAAAAACCGGGTTTATTTTTCCCTTTTTGATACCGCAAAAAGCGAAATAGTAGTTGTTTTCTTGATAGAGGTGGATCATTTGCCAAGATGCATCATCAGTTTGGCGGAAATCATTTCGAACGAATCATCTGTCTTAGTGTAAACACAATACGAACTATTGGCTAAGGCCCTGAAGCAAACCATGTCATATTGCTTTTGTTGCGAATATCCGCTTACCATGAGTAACGAAATGTTGCTTCTCCTGGTTGTTCGTCTTATGCTGTATTTATACACACAGTCAAGGGCGTAACTAGCCACTAGTTGGGGGGGGGGTTGTTAGGGCGTGTGAGACACCCCCAATGTTTAACAATTGCACTTTTGTAGGGCAAATTATGCCATGTTGGTCGGGCAAAAATATGTTCAAATCATGTTTAGTAACCGTACAAAAACCGGGAAGACCAGTTTGGGCAATTTGAAGAAATGCTAATCTAATACGCAACACATTTGCTGACCTATCAGAATTCTGTAAAATCTTCCAACAAAGTGCATGGAATGGCGTTTCAGAGACTCGACATTTCAAAATTTTCTGGGGGAGCATGCCCCAATATCCTCCCTAGAGACTTCGTGCCTTCAGCACTCGATACCTGTGAATCCCCGCTAGCGGCACGAGGGCCCCCATAAACCTTTTTGGTCTTGACCGGCCACATTACGTCTGACTCTTCCACAGTCCTTCGCTAGCCCTAATCCTAATATACGGGCAGATTTGCCCGTTTGCAGGCTAGCCATTACGTTGTGTCCTGACCACGCCCTTTCGTTGGGCAAACGAACCCTAATGTTTGGACCCAAGTTACGCTCCTGCACACAGTTACCGGGAGATCATCCATCAAGATTAACTACTGTACGCACGCAAGTTTGTCTGTGTAGACTAAGTACGTACAGAGGCGAAGCCTAGGCGCCACGGGGAGGACACGTCCCCCCAGTTTTCAAGGTCATTTTTCTAATTCGTCCATATCCGATGAGAAAAGTGCGTGGGGGGTACGTTTGTGGCATCAGTCCAGCTATTTAGATAAACTCTCGAAAAGTCCTCCCCACTTTTACAACCCTGGCTACTACCACTGAGTACGTAAATATTTCATCTTGACGGATTATCTGTCTCTTTGTGTGGCCCAGTCTAGGTAGCGATAAACGATATGCTTGAGCGTTGTAGGTCAAAATACCTGAAAAGGTCTTCGACGTTTCGAGCGAAGGCCCGTCATCTTCGAAGCCCTACTAACTTCCACACGAAAGATCTTCACTTGAAACGTCGAAGTTCTTGTTATATTTTTTCAGGTAGTTTGATACACAGTATCTCTCTGTTTGCCGCATACACAGTCACACACGAATGATCAAAACGGCTCTCTTTTCTTTGTCCAAGACCAGACGGACTTGAACAACCAAAATTGCACAATCTGCCTAACAACTAAACAGTTTCATTGTAAATATACCTCCAAAATATGAAGTTTGATTCCAGATTTTAGAAATTCTGAACGCAAAAGTAAAGTTAGTTGTATGAAACACAATTTATACCATAACCTCCTAACTCCTAAGACATGCACACCATCGAGCACACAATACTAGTTTTAATAGAGTGTTAATCATGGTAAATGCTATGGTTCTTGAAACAAGTAATAAATGCATATTATGTTTTCATGTTGTTGGCTTTCTCAACCTTAATTTTATGGCGTGCTCTAGTAACCCCCCTCCCCCACCCTCGGATATAGGCGCATGCACTAAGTGCGTGCGTCTGTATATCAAGATACTTTGTATACAAACCTCTTATGGTAAGCGATTAAAAACTTTAATACTTTGTTTGTGAAGTTTTTTCAAAGTTGGGACCAGTGCGAAAAATGCAACTTTAGAATCTTAATTCTGGTACGAATCAAACCTGCGGTCCTGCCAGAGGGCCTCCCTGTCTAAGTTGCATTTTTCGCAAATGCTCCTGGCTAGGTCTAAAAATGTACTACATCTAGTATACTACATCTAGTATACTTAAATGAAAGCATGCAATATAACAAGGTATGAAATTGTAAGCCGCTTGTGTAGTTACAAACTGCTGTTATGTCAGTAATGCCTCTTCCAATTTGAATGTTCCAACTTGAATATCATCAATTTCGTCAGTCAGAGTAACTATACAGCAATGTAAGCTGTTTGTGACATACTTAGTTATAAGCATGGACTTAAATTCAGCTGAGTTATGCAGTCAGTAATATCTAATGCTGATCATTACACACTAAGCTATGATCCAACTTGAATGTCATCAATTTCAATCAGGCTAATACTACGAAATACAGAAAGATAAAAGTACGGGTATACAGGCTCCTTGAAACCATATAACTTGTCCGTTTCTGAAGTACGCAGATTATGAACAACCAGAACACTATTGTCGCAGTCTAGTTCCAGTGCTATCACGTCGCCATCAATCCACTCTCCCACTGGGGACTCGCACACGCCGAGACGAGGGGAGTAGCACATATCGGCTGAATCCCACGTCCACTTGTTACCAGCTCCCCAGCTTGGGTTATCCACGTGATCATCTTTGTAACACACGCCAACCGCTGTCCACTTGGTAACACGGACTTTCCAAGTGTGCTTGCCCTGAGAAAATCCTTGGCAGCCCACGACTGCATTCCAACCGAACGCTTTCCCGGTTGCTTTAAGACTGTTGCGGGAGAAATGGATTTTGCCATGGTAACGGAATACGTCCAAAGTCCAAGGACTTTTTACTTCCCGTCGTTCCGAGATGGGTCTGATCAGAGGCATTGTACGATGACGTCTCACCTTGTGTTTCACTGGTCGTTCATCGAGATCATAACCTCGCATTTCTTCTAGCTCAGAGCTATCACTCGGGTTGCTGTAGTACGCGCGGTCGTTGAAACGAACTTTATAGTACTCTTGTTTCCGACGCCGTTGTTCGGCCTCCCCACTCGAGAAATATCGCTCACCTTCGTCCAGGAACTGCGCGACGGATTTAGGTGGACGATATCTGCCAATGTTTCCGAGTCGACGGTGAATTTCGTCTTTTTTGCTGCGAATACCGAGCACATCGTCCATGCTATGTCGTCGAGCATGCTGGTGCTCTGCCGGTGGTTTTTGTTTCACTGGGATTTCAGCATCCGCTACTCTTTCCACATCACTAGGTAAGCCATTTCGGTGTTCCACATCCACATCATCGGCAAGACCACAAGGACAGTCCGTGATTTCCTTCGCGCTACTTGCTGTAGATCTCATGTCGTGGTCTTCAGCAATTTCTTGTTTAATAATTGGCTCTTCAGGTGTTACTTCAGGGCGCGCTTCTTTGCCGAAATTCGTTTCTGTTTTAATCCCTTCATTGGACTTCATTTTTACAGGCTCTTCAGTCTCATTCTTCATATCGTGTCTTCCCTGATTCATTACTGTTTGATCGTTAATCTTGCTGGGTAAATTGATATAACCGCTTGGTGGAACAGACTGTTCCGCGTTCTTCGACGTGAGTTTTCTTGGGACGTCATTGGTATCTTTGGGTGACGTACTTTCGGATAGATTTTCTGTTGACGTTCCGACTACAGAATCCATTGAATCCTGTTCATTTTCTTCAACTTTTTTCGGATCTCCAACGTTTGATCTCATTCCGTCATCCTTTTGAGGCATCATGTCTCCCGTACCATTCACACCTTTGACATTCCCATCGGAATGCAACTTTGTTGGGGAGGAATCTTTGTGTTTCTTAAGTTGACCAACTTTCTCGATTTCTTCAAACAAATTCGGCTCGGAGATAAAATCGATATCAATACTTTCTGTAATATTCAACTTGATCTTCTTATGTCCCAGTTCAAGAAGGCGGTTAGTAAGTTGCTTGCAAACCTGCAGGAATTCCATCATAGTGCTAGTTCCGTACACTCGACCTGCGATATTGATAGTACCGTTCGTTTCAACTAAGTTATTCTGTAGACTATCAATTTCTTGGTTAATTCCAATCTCACGGAATTTCATTATTTCTTCTACAGTTTCTAGAAAGTTCGTACGCCGTTTCTCTAAAGCTTGTACATGCTCATTAAAGAAGCTGTTGATTTTCTTGATCGTTGATTCAACTTTTAACTTAAAGCTGTCCCGTTCTTTCGAGTTTTCCAAGATATCTTGTTGTATGCATGACACACCTGATCTAGCTTCCTGCAACATCTTCATCATTTCTTCGCGGTATTTCTTCCAAGCATCTTTCACTCGGAGGTAGTAGTGCTCGTGACAGTCACCCCAGCGCATGGCACATTCACTGCAAATGAGTCGTTCACAATCCTGGCAGTAATACTTGCATGGTTCTTCGTGAATAGCGCAAACAAATGCTTTCTTTGAAGGATATTCGTCGTGTTTAAGGTCCGGGGATGATGTACCCTCGCTCTCCGCGTCTACAGATGTCTGGATACCGGCAGGAACAAGACCAAGCACGTCGTTGCAGTAAAGATTTAGTTGACTTGATGGAGAGATGACCTTTAATTAGACGGAAAATATGGGTGCCGGCAACAAGATTTGTATAAGTGTGTAATACACCACGTATATTTATTATGGGCATAGGGGCTTCGTTGGCGCAGTCTTCAGAGCAAGCGCGTTAGGTAGCCTGTGTAGCTGGCGGTTTTAAGAGGTTGGGGGTTGAGGCGCGGGCAGCGAAAAATTAGGATCGCATTTTCTCCTTTCCCGCGCCTCGCCTCCTTAATTTTTCGCTTCCCGCGCCTCAACTGCCCGCGCCTCAACTGCACGCGCCTCAACTGCCCGCGCCTCAACTGCCCGCGCCTCAACTGCCCGCGCCTCAACCCCCGCCAGCTACAGAGGCTACAAGTTAGGATGATGAGCACACCAGTGGGTATTCCATTATTGCAAAGCTCTCTAATTGATATATTAGTAATAATATTAATAATAATATATTGATATATTATTTATAATAATAATATATTATTACTATTAGCATTTATTAGCACTAGATAAAGATCCGGGCTTACGAGATCGGGCTTAGAAAATTAATCATTTGTTCTTTGAAACAAAATTGCCGCCATAACAACCAAATTTCTCGAGGAAGTGAATTTGATACCACACTACCGGCGTGCATTGCGCCACATCTCCATTAGCTAATAGGCCTATTGAAAGCTTTGCAGTAATAATAGATATACGTGGTGTTTTCCATAAATCAAAACAAATTGAGATTTGTAAAATTTGAAGTTCGTGAGTTCATGGGAACCAGGTATAGTATTAGGGGTATACGTTTTCGCTTGCTACGCCTCTGGGTTAGGTAAATGAATACAGGTGAACGAATGCAATCCCCGAATATATTAATCAATCTCAGAACATTCGAACCTTGTGTTCAATTACTTAAACCATAGTAGCAAGCGAAAGAAGTCTGAAGATTTTCTATTTATTTTTTTGTGGGTGGATATTTCGCCTTTGTAAGAAGCCTTATCCTGAAAAGGGCATCGTACTTTGATGAATGATAAATTTGAAAAATCCATTCGAACTGAAGTACCAAAAAATCCTATTTGACGGGGGAGGAACTATGGTGGGATCACACCATATCACTGTTTTTACATTTCTCAGAAAGGGCAAATTTTTGCATTACTCAGATGAAAATCCATTCGTTTGTGGAGTACACAACTTAACGGAATATATTAAACATGTACCCCAGTGCACGTAATCGTTTACAATATGCTGGCGACTGCGAGTGTTAGAATGAAGATTAAGAAAATTCCAACGTTTCGGGCAAAGGTCTTCGTCAGGAAGTTAGTTTACTAATTATTTGATAAGAACATGAGTTCCCAAAATGTAACAAACGCTATAACATTACGTATTAAAGACGCATTGAAATTTAATTCAGGCTCTGTTGTGCTAAACCGCGCCATTTACTTTTTGCTTGCAACAAAATTGCAACAAAACTTATCTCACATTTAATTAACATGCGCTTAAATATGCTTTAGTTGCAAAATGCAGCAGTGATCTTGCTCATATCACTTCACTTTTACTCAAGAGAATATCTTACCTCATTCTCGTTCCCAGGCTGTTCAGATATTTCGTCCTCAGCGCAGCTTGTCTTACGGCTGCTTCGACCTGACGCAGTGTTGCTTCCAGTCTCTTCCTTCTTTGGTGCTTGTTTTGATTTACACCCTGCTTGATTTCTACCAATTTCTCCCAATTCCTCCACAGGAATGGACTTTAAAGAGTTTCTGTTGCCAGATCTTCTTGCACCTTTTGGAAAAGACTTTGCTCTTACCAGGATACTGTGATGTTGTTCGTCCTTCTTTGCCTTTTCTGAAACAGAAATCGATTTTTCGGCCGAAACGTCAGACGTTTTGTGGGATCTTTCTTCTTCGACTTTTGCAAGATCGTTTCCAGTGCTACTGCCATGCCTTCGATGTTGTTTTGTTTTCATCTCTTTGGGAGCTTCTGACGTGTTTTCTGATTGTGTCGATCCATTGTTTTTACGATGCCGTGATGGTTTTACGTCTCCGCTTTCGTTGCCACTTACACTGCTTTGTCTTTGATGTTGTTTTGTCCTCTTTTCATGAGAAGAACCACGTCGCTCAGATGATACCTCGGTTTCTTTACTTTTCTTTTCTCTATGATGTCGGCTGTCTTGTCGATCTATGCCGTTGTCGTTTTCGCAACCGCCACCATCTCGTTCATGTTGTCTAGATGTTTTACGAGTGTTTGTATAATTTGCAATTTTATCTCGTCGCGGTTTGTGTTGCTCAGTGACGGGGGAGCTGTGATGCTGCTTGGGTGGTTCAAATACCGTCTCATCTTCCTCATTTGTTTCTTCATCAGTCCTTTCTCCCTGTTCTTCTTCTGTTTCTTCTTCTTCTGTTTCTTCTTCTTCTGTTTCTTCTTCCTCTGTTTCTTCTTCCTCTGTGTCTTCTTCTTGCTCTATTTTTCCTTCTTTTACTTCATCATCATGTTGTACCTCATCTTCTTCAGTCTCACTGTTTTTCTAGCAAAGAAACAGAGTTATTTATCTTTCCGTGTTCATTCCCTGCATGCTTTGAGGTACAGAATGTCCAAAAAAGCCCGCATTATATTTTAAAGCATTGCCATTGTAACATTTGCACTTCTTTATAAATTGTTTTCCAAGGAAAACAATTTACCATATCGTCTATATTGGTTGGCATTCAACTCATCAGAATAACAAACATGTTGGTTCCCAGTACCATATTTTTAGTGATTTTTTAATTAAACGTAATCTTGGTATTAGGGAGAAAAAAATTTCACTTTTAGAAATCGGCATTCTCTTTAAAAAACCCCTTCTAACAGTATTGAAATACTTTTGACCCAATTTCCATAATTTGGACAAGTTGGAATAGTGGCGTCCCCATCTATTTTGATCAGTCAAATATCAATTAATGGATTAAAGTGATGGCTGTTTCATCCAGTATCGAAAACCTCTGATAGAGCTAACTTAGAATACCATAAAACATAATGGGGGAGGCATTTTGGGGGGACACTCTGTATTATACACAAGCCCATAAAACCACTGTCATAATAATTGCTATTTTAATATTCTTTCTCTATCGGTAAAATATTCATTAAATAGCGAGAAATTCCGAAAGCAGGGATGTATGAAAACCAGATTTTAGTAGTTTAATAAACTAAACATTTAACAACAAAATGTTTAAGATACCAAACATTAGGGTTCACACCTTAATTATAGCATAAACTTTTAAAATAAGAGTCCCACACCGGGCTTGAATCCGTAACCTCCAGATTATGCTTCTGGATATCTGGATCTTGAGGTTACAGCTTCAAACCCTGTAAGGAACACACTACTTTTTCTGAGCCTTAACACAGCTTGTATACGAACCTCGTCTACTTCACTTTCTTGTTCTTCTGCTTCGACTTCATCTTCATATTCTTCATCTACATCATCTTCTCCATCTTCTTCATTTCCATCCTTCTCTTCCTCCTGTTGTCCTTCCTCTTCACTTTCTTTCTCTTTGCTCCCCTCCATTTCTTCACTCGAAATATCGGTGGTTTCTTCCGAGGAGTCTATATCAATTGCTTCATTCGAAGAACTCTCAGTGGTCTGTGTGAAAGGCGGTTTTTCAGGTGATATGGAATTTTGCATGTGAGAAGATCCATGTGTGCTTTTGTCAGTGCTGCTCCAAGTTTCTAGAAAATAAACAAAAAATGATTACCGCTTGTTAATTTGCACTTGTTCCGAATTGCCCGTCTCATACTCGTTAAAATTCATAAGCAATTGGCCACTTCTGAGGCTTAAAAAATGCAAAATATTTCTGGCGGAGCACGCCCCCGGACACCCCTTGGTTGGGCCCCCACTGAACCAAAATGCGCGACGGAATAGTAACGTGCGCTCCCTGTGTCTTAACAACTAAGATCGCGTCGTCGGTAAATTTTGGAATGACCATCCCTCCCAGTGGAAACGTTCTCGGTACGCCACTGAGGACTGCATCAAAATCAATTCAGTCTTAAAAATGGATCAAATTTGATTCAATACACTTTAAAAAGCAATTAGCTCCACTCCTCGCCCAGTTTGCCTGATAACTCATTGGTTTAATTTGACTTCTAATTCAACACATGTCTGGTATGGATCGACATTACACATGTCGCGTTAGCGTTGTTAAATAAAGTTTATCATCATCATCATAATACACCGTAGTGTTTTCATAGTCAAAAGGTTTTTACAACTAGTGCCTGTCATATCTTAACCAGCACCGTAAGTTATCTGGGGCATCAGAAGCAGAGAGGAGGGGCGGGAAGTATTTTTGGTGGTGGAGTTGCCCCCCCCCTCACTTTCTAACATTACGCAAGCAATGATTATTTCTGACAAAGTTGTGTAAATCCTGCTCCTAAATTACAAAAAATGGTATATTCAAAGGACTAGATTTTAAAATTTATTCCCAGAATTTGGCGTGGTTTTCATGTTAGGGACTGCTAATCATGCTTGATTGCACATTAGTGCTGAATTGCATGGGACGCAACTCCAACGTGATCGTGTCGAAGGTTTATTAAGGTTTCATACGACCCATGTCTGATCACGAAGCACAGCTATAAAGGTGGAAAAGTTAGTTCTTGGTGAGAGAAGGTGATAGGAACCGGAAAAAGCGCTCGAAGTATAGGAAAGAACCAACCGCAACTCTACACGAGTTTTCAAGCATATCAAAAGTTCGTGCAGGGTAGTCATACTTACCCTATCCTCGACCTACTCAGTGGAGACTTTACTCAGTGCGCTATTAAACACCAATTGTCAGATATCCTCCCCGTACTAGCCCACTTGATCTTGCTGAAGCCGAAATGCCCCCCTCCCCTCCCCCTAGCTACCTTTGTTGCTTAGACATCCCTATTACTTATGGATGGATTCTTACCGTCATTTTCATTTCGTCTTCTTCTCAACGCAGGTTCAGGTGGTTTGTCTTTCTCGCGTGGGATTACACGCGGTGTCACGCGTGGGGCCGCGCGTGGGACTTGCTGTTCAGTAACTTGGGGAGGAGTTTTTTCTGTGCTGGCACTATCGTCATCACGTGGGTTAATAGATTTTTCTTTGGCCTTTGAAGCTAGAATCTCATTTTCTCTCCTCAACTCTGCCTCCCGTCTTTCTGAACGTCTCATTTGTCTTCGCTCACTTCCATCTCTATCCCAATTAGTACCAGTCCTTCTTAGTGTCTTCGCACTCTCATTGTTAGACGCTATCGGTGAACGGGCTCGCGGGCTCGTTGTACCACTTTCTTTCATGAACTCAAAATTCTTTATTCTGTCCTTGATGCTGCCAAGGGGAGCAGCCGCCACACTAAAATGAGGAAAAAACATTTCAGTTTTTCAGCAAAATACAATCAAAGGCTGCCAAAGGCCATGCAATGGTCGGCAACATGGACAGATGGATATCCATTTTAATTTTTGCGAGGATTGATCATTGTAGCAAGTTTCTCTGATATTTTACTAATATCAGAGAAAATATGTGCAACAGTTTGGTAGAATTGCCCGTCTAGCTTTAGGGTTCATATCAACACATTTAATGTAAACGCTATAATAAATATATAAACGATATTTACAAGAAAAGCAAAAAAGGGCCGCCGAGGTAAAAGCTACCCTGAATCCTACACCCAGACATGGCCTCATACAACCTTGAGTAACATTTGCTCAGGGGATAGCTCTTGTGTGCTGAGGACGCAAAACGTCGTATAAAATAGTCAAAAGAAAATACATTTCGGGACTTCAAAGTCATTGTACTACACCAAGACATAATTTCGATTTTTAATAATTAAACGTTTAGCATCAAGGATTGAATTACACATTCTTACATTATACATAGCTACATAATCATATATATAAAACTTTGTTAAAATTAAGCTATAAGAAGAGTACAAAAATTATTAAAATTTTAATCTAAAACTACGAATATGTTCTAATTGTGTATGGAATGAAACTATTTCTAAAACGCTCAATAGACGGAAGGCGGTCATTACGTAAATTATATTTATGTTCACTAGTAGATGGTAAAATATTAAAAAGGCGATTACTTGGTATGTTTATCCGATTAAAATATTTACGACATAATGTTTCTCTTCGACCTTTATTGTCATTAATGCAGTAGTCTTCCTGTTTTCGGAATATGACAAATTCTTGCATATAATACGGAGGGCTCGTTTTTGAACTGATTCAACCTGTTCGGCTGTTCACATAAATTCGGACAATGCCGGACAAGGAGGGGAAGGGGGGTCTGAAAATCTATAATGTCCTTTGTGAATGGCCCCTAACAGCAAAAAACTTTTACTAAATCCACATAATCAAAACCCGCTCGTTATGATTCTTAGGAAATATAAGCGTTTACTAGCTTTAGAACAGATATCGTGAATGTGATCATTCCATGTTAATTCATCTGAGATGGTAATACCCAAACGTTTTGCCTTATTGACAACTCTAACAGGCTCGTTGTTAATCGTTAACAAGTATTCCCAACGAAGGAATGTCTTTACCATTGTATTTGCCCCACTTGGCTAGATGGCGTCGCGAACCCCGAAAAGGCGTGTTCATCTCATTACAGTATAGAACCGCGCTATGTCGAAATGTCAAGGGAGACCACAAAAAGTTCGAGATAGCGGAGGTTGGATATAACCGAACCAGTGTCAAATTATAAAAAGATAATTATAATAATTATTGAATGAAATTTGATTAACGTGGTGACACAATGACCTATATTGTGAAATATACAATAAACACTGTCAATACAGTATATTTAACAATTTTAATTAAATGTGGAACAGTTTACCATTGCACTTGAGACAGAAACCGAATTTGAAGTTATTTAAGAAGCCTTTTTTCGTGGACAAATTTTAGTTGAACATCCACCTGCCATCCAACATGGCGGCCAAGTGCTCAAGATTCAAGAAATGATGTGTTTTATAACAAAATGCTATATTCTATGTAGTATCATACTATAACATTGTTTTTAAAAGCTAAGGTTTTTCGCGTTAGGTTTGGAAAAAAACGTAGTTTTTAACGGCATCAGAAAATAATGCTGACGTCAGCAATACGAATTGTTCAAACCTTTTAAACTCGCGAGGGAATAATTGTATCGACTTGAAATTTGTTATGCTCACTTGTTATAATGACATACAAAAAAAACATGTTTAACAGGTCGAACGTTAAAGATTTTAGAATTTGGTCACGTGATGATAGACTTTTATATTTGTATTTGTAATAAATTATATTACTCATTTTAGTGTGAGTCACAAGTTTATTAGAGTATTACACTATTATGTGATTACCCTCGTTAAATAAAATCTTCAAATCAAATCAAATTGTGCTGTAAGTATATTATACTGAAAGAGCGCATTCAGGGACGTATCGAAGCATCTGGAGTTGGCTGTCAAATAATTTTACCTGAAAATTGAACTTCATTGTTAAGATTTGCCTGAAGTATGAAAATAATAGACCTTTTCTGATTGATTATCATTGTAAAACTGAGTTGTTTAAAAGATAGGGGGGGGGGCGGGGTTATTCCCCAGTAGATTTTGATATTTTTGAGACTCCAGGGCTGCCTTTCTGGCGTAATATGGGCAAATCCACGGGAAATGGGTTTGAGTTCGACATAGCGGGGTTCTACTGTCTGTATATGCAGATTGTCTAGTCGCATGGTTACGTCATTGTGTCATATCTATACTTTATATTGAACCTAAAGCTGGAACGTTTCTGCTAATAAGATGCCTTTTGCAACAATTAGTCACGAGTGATCCCATCCGCTCCCTTAAAACGAGCAGCTGTCTCAAAATGAACCCCAGAAATGAAAAGAGCACCTCAAAATTATAAAATGCAATAAGGAAGATATGGCATTCAATTTAAGTTTGATAATTTTCTAAAATTTTATTAGGATTTGCATACTTTGCCCACCAGAGCATTTCCCATACAAATCCTAAGAAAAGTTTCAAATTTATAATACATTGGCGCTTGAAACAAGAAAAATATCACAAATGATACTGCAAAAACTAGATACAAATGTCCTTGGATATATTTTCTAGCTTTTCAAAAGTTTTTTGAATTGAAAAGGCTTTACCTTTCTTGCGGCTTGGAACGCAGGAATTTATTATGTTTGCCACTCTGGTGGACGAAAACTTGACAGGTTTTACAACCCAATTCACCAATTGCCTAACGTTAGTTAGTTAGTTTAATTCCTAAGGGTTAGTCTGTAGTGAGGGTCTGAGGGAGGAATACCGGAGTACTCAGAGAAAAACCGTCAAAGCACAGGAGAGAACCAACCGCATACATGCAATCTCTACTACATGAGTTTATCAATCACAGGGACGTAACCCAAGCAGTGAGCTCCATATATATATCTGGAGTAAGAACTTCTAATGTTCGGCCAATAGGCCAAATATGGCGGCAATTGACGTCCAAACTCATGAAGGTCATAAACAGTTTTCATACCATTTTTCTAGCTAATTCCAGTTATTCTAACAGATCGCATCGCTAATCAAGTTATTAGTTCATAAAATCATGATGTTATTGTTTACATCGGAGTAAAAACACGAAATTTCGGCACACTCCTTGCCGGCTTGTGCAAACCGCGCGGTCGAAAACAATAGAAAGGGATTGGCACTGGACGTCAATTTCCGCCATCTTTGGCTTCACTTTTTGGACATAAGTTCTCACTCCAGATATATATATATATAGAGCTCACTGAACCCAAGTCAATCCCTGCCCTCATAACCTCGATCTGCACTAGCTCAGAGGTAAGGGACAGCGCGCTAACTGCCACCCGTGCTTCCCTAAAGAAGTTGCATGTACACAAGACGTAAAAATCGGTGGTTTGCAGTTGTAAACAGAGCGAGGACGATGTCTGAAACTCCCGTGGGATTTTAATTATTCGTTTTCTTTGTCACATTCTGTATTATGAAGTTCATTGTATTATCATTGACATTGCATTTATAATTTAATACCCGTCCTACATGATCTAGATCGTCTTTTGTGTCAGTCAATGCTACCTGTACTCTGTAGCAAATCAGTCATATTGAATATAAGGTTCGGAGTTTCGGGATAAAATTGCAGTTGAATCATATGTATAGCTAAGTCTAAGACTGGAAGAATTAAAATATGCATATCAAAGTTTTCAACTGTTCAATCATTCATTTGTGTTTCACATATAGCCACAATAGAACTGTATTAAATAATTTTTGTACCAGCATATTTTGTCTTCTGTGTAAAGCAAAATAAGGAAAGGTCCACTATTAAAGCGAGTCAACCGTGCGGAAACTAATTGTTCTTCGAGCAATTTTGCATATTCAAATGATCAATTCGATATGCATATTTTAATTCTTCCAGCCTCAGCTGTACATGTTATAATTCAACTGCAATTTTATCCCGACGCAGAACGCGTCATTTGGATGCGCAGTTGAAACCCCGAACTGGTTTATTAGAACGGAAAGAGTATTTTTGAAATCCATACTATGGAATTAACACTTAATTTCGAGTTACGACAGTTACGACTAATGTCCCGGTCAAACCCTGTGGTCAAACGAGAACAAGATAATTATTACTACGCGTTCCCGGCGGTCAAACGAGGGAAAATTCTCATCAAAATTTAAACCAGCTCAAAGTTGAGAATTGATGAGAGTTGGTGGTCAAACGCGAGCGAGAGTTGCATTAACTCTCGTTGACTCTCATCAAGGTTTAAACAGTTCCCTGGTTTAGATGGAACCCAGGCTTAATAACGTTTGTTAAACCGCGCACATAGATGCACAATCACTGATCTGAAATTAGAACTGGATAGAGCATCCTATTGAATTCAATGAGCCAATTTTGAAGCCAGAATATTTTTAATGAGATCAGATTTTTAAATCTGTCAAATTCTTGACTAGTCAAATCGTTAGCTGTTTAAATTAGTTATGTTATGAAGCAAATATATTTTTCTATGCAACGTGAAAAATATAGCTTCCAACATCTCTTCTAATGAGTTTTAGAACGTTTTAAACACCACATAATGAGGCTTATGGCGGCCACATTAGTTTTTCACCGGCAAATTTAGGAAGAAAGAGAGGCCACTGATGACAAATTCTTATCGAGACAATATTTTTCCCTTCCCATCAATAACTAGAACATGTTAGAACCTCTTTAAACATGTCCCCAACACCACAGTAGATTTGTTGTGGTCACACCGATATGACCGCCATTGGCTTCATTTATGCATGGAGATGCACTATCCAGTCCTTGTTTTCAGATCAGTGTGCACAATGCACAGAACTACATACTCAATAGAACTACTGTTGCATGCATGTGGTGAACACCGTTGTGTTTAGCTGTTTATCTGGAAAATTCCAAGCATCATTATTCCATTAACAATCTATTTCACAAAGACAATATGTGGGGTATTAACCCGCTTTTGTCTAGGTTGAAACGTTGAACATTTTGAATTAAACCTCAAAATCTGTTCCCCACTTCAGTATTATGATGTGTATATCTACACTGAAGTAAGCAATTACGACAATAACCAGTAAGAATACATAATATACAGACGTTCTTAAGACAAGCGTGTGTACAGTACTAAATACTAATTTATCTTCATAATCAGTGTGATACGGACTATATATTTTAATAATAGACACACTTAACAAGTAAACCTGTTGTCTAGGGACTGCTAAAAATCTATCCATCTTTGGAAAAACTACGATGCCATCCATGTGAAAGCTTTTTGTATGCGTTCAATGTTATAATTTTCCGTCAGAGAGACAGAGCAGCTGCTTATGACGCAAAAGCAGCTATAACGTTATTTTACCAATATTATTACTCTTTACATTTATATCGAGTTATCTGTACCTTAAAGGTAAAAACAAAATAATAGGAGCAACCTGGTAATGCTGCAACCTGGTTTCAATGCATGTTAATTAAAAATGTTTGCAGATAAGTAACAAAACACGAGACAACATTCGCAAACATTTCTAACTAACATACACTGAAATCAGTTTTTGTTGCAAGTTGCAGCAGTTTTGTTGCTCGTATTACCTTGCATAAACAGGTGAGTTTGGCCCACCATTATTGATATTTATGCCTTCAAAATTATATTATAGAAATTTTTGTCAAATAATAAGAAAACGTATATCAGAATAATATTCATAATTTATTCGACAAAAACAATAAACCGAGATAAAACCATAGATATGGATAAAACCCTCAAGAATGAATTGCAAAACTTAAATCACATTTGGCAGTTTTGGAAATAATCGAATCGGAACTATTTTAATCTGCGGTAAAATTTTGATTTAATTGTTCTCATTTATTATATACTTTACGACTGATTATACAATTTGACAGATGGCTTAAAATGTACAATTTAGGAGAAAGAGCAAAAAGGCGAAGCTTGTTCGCTATTTTTTGGCTTCCTGTCAATATATTTTCCTATTTATATATGTATAGTAAAACTGAAACGTTCTTTCAGCAAATTTTTTACATCGCTGCAAGGAAATATACTATAGATCTAATTAGCTGATCAAAACTAAACGGTGATATAACAGCGAAGTAGATTTTTTGTGTGAAAGTAACAATTTAGAAGTTGCGGTATATTTAGCGGTTGCTACATATGATAATCACGCCAGTCACCGCTGAAATTATATTGCAGAAATGTGCGAGAATAACGCAGCTGTCAGGATTTGCAGAAAGTTTAAATTATAAATAAAAAATATATAAAATGAATAAAATCTCACTTTTTATTGTCCTGCACGAATGGCATTCTTGTTGCACCTTCTTTTACTCACATCATTGCAGGTTTTAGTGGAATATATCACTCCAAAGAGCCAGCAAAGAACGAGTACTGAAACGCAGATACTTCAAAGAGGAACTTATCCGACTTAACTGAATGACACTGCAGCTAAAATAAAGCACAGTTTAAGTGACAATAGGGGGGCTGCCCTGGAGCGTGTGCTGTGTTCTTTTATATTAAACAAGGAGAGGCGACAATTGCAAAGCACAAAGCATGGCCACCATGTTTACTATATTTCTCTTACTGTAAGTTAATTGCTTTGGTAAATTGGAAATATCTTTTCATAAAGTTACAACAAGTCATTTAACATCGAAAAATGGTGTATGCACGGAGTTTCTTTTCAATAGAGAAGGAATAGAACACCGTGGCTGATCATAATATGCAGCATCAGTTTTACATGCATACCATACATACCGAAAATTATCAATTTCAAAAGAACATGGGTTTGTTTGTAATAACAATTGCGAAAAACATTTATCATTTCATAAACTGCCGATACACATGTTATAAGCTACGAGACTTATAAAGCAAAGAAAGCCACACAACATTCTCTATGATAGCAAAATATGATAGTTTATATTATCTCGGCACAAGAATTGGGTAAACTATAAGCAATTTTAAAAGCTCAAATTGTAGTGGCATGTACATATTTTATCAATTTTTAAGATGATAACTTCACCAATATCCCAATTACTGTGTCTGTGGACTCAAAGTACATTTTGAGCCGGTCTATATAGTCGAATAAGAAATAGTTCATGTGTCGTGAGAGATTCTATTCGTGCCCCATATTGCAATTGCATGAACACAGTATTCACAACCATCCCAAGAATGCAACCCACATGAAGCTACAGCACGTACGCGAATGTTGCAATTTTCATCAAAAACTTGGAAACGTTCGTAACTGCAATCCTAAATTTAGAGATATTGGAACTTAAAGCAGTGCCACCTGTGCATGTGAGGGTGTAACAGAGGTAGCGAGACACCCAGGAACTGGGTCCCTCAACATACGTGTCCAATACTCAATAATGTCAAACCGGCCAATTTCCATATTAACAACCTGAATACAAATTTAATCTTAACCCTAATCCTAACCACAACCCTAATCCTTAATTTTTACCCTAATCCTGGTGACGTATTTCGGGATAGTAACTATAGTACCAGGGAGTATAAGCTTCACGTTTGAGGGCAACGGCAAACAGCAGTCGAATTTTCTTTGCAGAATTTTCGCTTAACTTCGTCACTCCATATTTTCTTTCTTATCTCAAAAGTTACAGTTTCAAAATAGCAAGTTCATTTTCTCTTTATTGCCGTATAGCGTAAAAGTTTTCTTCGCCTCGCGTTTGTCGTACGAACGCGAAGCTTAAACTCTCTAATATTGAAAGTTGCCCGTCAAATCGACACATATAATCGACAAATTCGTGATATTGCACAATATTATTGAATGGACAACACAGTAACAACCCGCAATATATGTTTTTACGTCGTTAAACAACTTGTCGACTGTCGATTCGTCCTACCTCCCCAAACATAACTCTACAATCACTAGTTACAACTCGACATCTGTATTTTATGACTTGCACAGCCAGTTCGTACGGGATTTTACTACATCCCGGGCGTTTTTTGTCAGTGCCCGCGATCACAATTAGGATTATTAGCGGTATATGATGATTTCATTGAGTGTTTCCAGAGGAGTATTTCCTTGTGTTTCCTAATGTTTCCTTCTGATCCTTACTCCTACCTTATTGCCTAACCCCAAAACCTAACCCCAAACCCCAACCCCAAACTAACCTTAACCCAGAAGGAAACACAAGGAAACACTCAATGTTATCATACCGCTGATAATCAGCGGGCACTGACAAAGAACGCCTGGGATGTAGTAAAATCCGTTCGTACGACTCGAAAACCAAGTTTTTTGACTGGTGTCGTTTTGACAGTATTGGACAATTATCACCAGGTGAAGAAGATCTGTAATTCAGCAATGTGTCCCAACTGTAACATGAACGGCACATAATACTCAGGGGTACTCAGGGGGCCCGCTGGAACCGACGATCAGAAACAAAACAAATTTTTGCAGGCACATGTTACAAGTCATTGATGGAAAGCTAAAACTCCCATGCAGTTATGGACAAATAAATTAAGTCTCTAGTAATTATAGTTAATTCTTATTGGCGAAAATACATAAAGCCATAAAGGGCTGAGCCGAGGCACCTGATTATAATAATTCATGGCTTATAATGTTAGAATCTCGCATTTTTATGCTGCAAATATGTTGCAGGCACATTTTCAAATAACCTTTGCAGTCACAGGCGCACAAAAAATTATCGACCCCATTCTGATATTTCCCCCTCTCCTTACTGGTTCCATGATAATATGACGCGAGAGGGCCAGATCGTCAGAGGATTAAACCTAGGGAATTGCAAAATAATGACTTCGTAAATAACTGATTTATATAGATGCCTTATAGACGCAAATTTCGCCGGGCCATTTCCAACCTTTAGCAAGAAAATATTTTTCTTCACCCAACCTTAGCTGCCATTTAAAAAACTTAGACCCACTCCAAACTTTAACTTTGTTCTATTCACTACTACATAGCAACCCAGAATGTCAGTAGCTTCAATGGTTTACGAGATAGAGCTATGTCGGCAGTGCTGTTTCTGGGTGTGGTCATTTTCACGCCCCTGATTTGGGTTTTGGCACATACGCCATGTTGTGTCCTTAATGAAATGCATACAAACTCAGACTAAGATACAATACTTTTCTTACAAAAGAAAGTGGTATTTTAGTATTTTTCTTTGATATCATTTTTACTCCATCCACCAGATCCTTGGTCTATTTTTCTTTGACCCAACCTTTACCTTGTCTAAAAAATTTGTTTACCCACCCATTTCTCTTCGGTGCCCCCCCGGCCATAGATAATGACCGGTCCCTTGCGACACAGAACATTGAGAAAAAATATCCCGACTAAAATATGGCACTGGAAGAAAACCATCTAAGTATACATTTAAAAATAGACATAAACGACAATGGACTCCTTCAGTCATTTTAAATTCCAGCACAAAAGTTCTATTTTTAGTCTGTTAATTCATGTTTTTGACCAATGCTACATTGAGTTAGTTCTATCACAGATTAAGTATGAACAGATGTCTATCTTCTGTAAAAAGCTCGTCCCGCGGTCGCCATCTTACTGGCAAGTTGTGATGGCGTATGCATGACGTGATATTCGTCATTTGTTATTACGTCATTGCTTTCATGCCCTTTGACCATGCCACAGATTAAGTATGAACAGATGTCTATCTTCTCTAAAAAACTCGTCCCGCGGTCGCCATCTTACTAGCAAGTTGTGATGGCGTGTGCATGACGTGTATTCGTCATTTGTTACTACGTCATTGCTTTCATGCCCTTGCACCTAATGCCTTGACATTTGCGGAAATGAAAAAAACCATTGGCCTTGCAATGTATGTCAATTAGTTAAACAAATTACTACTAAAATGGCAGAAAAGGCCGCGAGAAAATGCAAAACACTGATAGCAAACTTGTTCGTGCTGACGCTATCAAACGTCGCCATCTTACAAGCAAGCACGATGGCGTGTGCATGACGTGTACATTTTGGGAAATTTGAGGACACGAAAGCCCTATGAAGTTACACTTCTGGTATATACTTATTCTGTGGTTCTATAGTCTGTGGCCTATTATCTTCGCCTTATTAGTTTAGTTTAATAAGTTTGTCACAATATTACAAATATTACAGATACATATCATAACAAAGAACATAACAACATAGTGACAGGAAGCCGTAACAGGACGAATCCCAATTGGTAACAGCACCCTTTACATAAAATACATAAAACATCCATTCAGATAAATATTAACAATAGTGGATTAGAATATACGGAATATACGTTGCCAGTTTTGAAAAGTAATGTTCAAGTAATGTTTTGTATCATTGCGATCAAAATGGCCAAATACGATACGATTAATAATTGACGGTTGAAAACGCATTTTCCACCATTGGGAGTTGAGTGGAAGGCTATTGTCTGCCTATTGAAATTATTCTCATTTCGGATTCAAATTTAAGAATTTTAAAAGATGGCGTAACCCAAGGGTTTATTTATCAAGTCTTGGTAAATTTAAAGAAGGTTCAAATCTCGATTTAACAACGAACAGAGAAGGACGTTTCCTGACTGAACTGGCAATGCTGAACATCTCACAAATAGGCAACCATCATTTGGCCAAATGGCCGAAAATTCGAAGGATTTTTTTATCGGGTCGTATTGGGCTATTAATGGCATTATTGATCGCAGTGATACAAAATAGGTGTCATTTAAGAGCTAACAACCTGATCTTTAATTGTAATAATTGTAATTGTAATGTAAGGTAATTCTATACACTAATACACCAAATATAATGCGCACGATAGCATGCCAAAGTTGGATTGTACCTGTTTTATGATACACTCTGCATATGAACAAAAAAGACAGAACAAAGACTATAGACAACTTTCCAGATCATATTTTCATTGACTATGCTCAACATCAAGCATCAGTATTTACATATGTCTAGCGCTGGTTTCGTACACAAGTTTTTTAAATAGCGCACACAACTGACGTCACTGGAGTTGCAAATGTTTGTCTTCGATGAGTCATACCATTAGGTGAGAAACGTGTATATATACAGTATTACCTATTCACCAGCGTTCGTAGATCGGAAATGGTCGTCATCTGTCGTCGAATAGACATGGCCTTCGTCACTCAGGTGTTCGATGCTCTCTCTGCGAAAGAATTCAAACAAGACGATTACGGGTGAGTGATATTATAAACATCATATATTAGGACTGGAACGCTACCTCCAACCAGCCAACTTCTTGAAGGTCGACCCAGTCTTTCCACGCAAAGAAAAACGAGGAACAAACAAAATTGCAGTTTAAAACAATATAATAAACGAAAATTTTCGTTGTACAATCCAATAAATTCTGCTCATGCATGATTTGTCCTCTCGTAAAAAAACGGCGTGATTCGCCCACGTGCAGTGGTCTCGCGAGGGAATCGCGTGATGTGAAGACGCGTGTTTTGACCTCCAGCTCCAGACACTGGCTATAGTAATTCATGGCTCGTGTCTGGAGGTCAAATTTGGCTTCAAGTAATCACAGGTGATTTCTATAGAGGTAGCGTTCCAGTTCTATTTAGTTCAACGGGCAAATTTCAGGGATATTTCCAAGCATTTAAGTCTACTACAGTTTTTTTTTTTGGAAAACAGAAGATTGAGTTTCTATACTTCAGGCGAATCCGAGAATGGATTCTGTGGTCTGTGGTCATGGCTCTCTCAGAAAATTTTAAAACAGAAAGTGTAGTATGTAACAATGACATCTATGACTAAAGTTTCGTCGAAACATCATATAAAGTTTTATTTTTCTTGGTCTCGTTACAGTCGTTATCTCTTGGGTATGGAAAAGTATTACCTAGAATAAAATATTTTTCCTTTTGCAGCGTAATTGAAGATTGAGTATTGTTGCCGTATACCGGTAGTAGAAAAGTGCTTGAAAATATCCCTGGCTTCCATTGGGAAGTGCCTCAAAATGATGCGGAAATTCTCTGAACGTCAAACGTGCTACATGCCTCCATAACTATTAGCAGGCTCCATCCCTCCATTTTTGGAAATGGATTATCGTCTTCGAATACATATGGATTCAGGCTATTTCCTATGATCTGATATTTTGATCCCTTGTATTAAATGCATGATTCAAAATGAGGATGATGGTGGTTTAATATCATATACTTCAAACAACAACTGACACATAGCTTGGACGATATGCTGATAGAGTAAATCACATGCGTCAGGAAACGGGTGATAATATTGGATAATATGGTGATCAGTACTATAATTTGGAAATATATGCAGTCCAATGATGAATAAATTATTGATCTAAACTAATAATTGAATATTTAGATGAAGTGATGTTTAGATGATTGAATATTTTCTCAAATGAAGTCGGTACAAGCCCTCAGACAAATTTATTTACTTGCTGATGCCAATTTGTTCATATGCCATAGATGTTATTCCTAGGCCACTGTAACTAGGGAAATCTTCCTGCTTCTTTTAGGCGAGCCACATGTACGCAGTGCGTAACAAGTTGGTAAATCGTAGGATGATGACAAGTTGTTAGAACCACATGTAACGAGTCAACAACCTTACAGCAAGTTGTCAACAAGCTGCTGAAGGGTTTCTTAACGATTTTTGCGTTTTAAAGTATCACGTCAGCCACAACAGGTCACGTGCAGTGGATACGCTATAAAGTATTCCTCATGCATTCGTCTTCCTTAAGGTACGTTTACACGCTGCGATTTGTCGGTCCGATTTCAGATGCAGGTTAATGATAACATCATCACCTCAAAATATTCGTCATTAACATGTAACCTTTACATAAACCTATTCTTAATGAGTGGACTATAAGTGAAGTTACATAACAACAAAAGCCTTTTTGGCTATTTTTATGAACGATTCTTTGTCCTACCCTCAAAATGTTCGATGGCACATACCGTACAGCTTGCTCAGACATGTTTAATCTTGTTGTTAGATCACTGATGGATATTCCTTCTTGTTCCGTAACTTGGTTAATCATTTGATAAACCTAAAAATTGATCATATAAATAACGTATTTAAAATGTAGTGAAAATTTGGTCCGAAATCAATCGCGTGATTGTGGTTTGTAATCACAGCTTTGATTTCGGTACTTCCCGACTGGCAATAAAAACTACTAATTTACAATGGATCACATTGTTAGCCGCACTCAAGCAAATACCTGAAGTGTCTATTGCTTCATACAGACCATGCCTGTATATTTGCAGGCAGCGAAAAATAAGTTAACCCAATAATCTGGGTCAATTCAACACTACAACCACTCGTCGTGGTCGTTTCGGTGTGGCAAGGTATTCCGGATTACTTATCTGATGCAGTTGAGGTAGTGCAAAAAAGGGCACTTAACATAATTTATCCAGTGAGTGAGTCGTATACAGTGGCCCTAAATCGAGCACGGTTACCAACTATATGGACAACCAAGTATATGGACAAGATGAAGTGTAAGGACCACCCTTTATTTCATTTATCACTAAAGCCAGTTGTTTGTGATCACCATTTTAACTTAAGGAGGAACTCAAAACAATTTTATCTATTTAATGACACTACTGCTTGTAGAACAAAGAGAGCACAATCCTTTTTTACTTTTAGATACTTTTATTAGCTTAGTAATATTATTGCTAAGTATGTAAATACTATGCAAAGATTAACCTAGTTTTATACTTTTCATATTGAGCCTGTAATTAGTAATTTTATATTGTAATGTATTAAGCTCGTGAATTCAGTCATTGTAACTGCAAGAGAGTTTTAATAAACTACTACGATTGGCTCTGCGAGCGAAGCGAGTAGGTTCGGGTCGTAGCCTGCGAGTGAGCTATGGGGGGGGGGGGGGTTATATATGATGATGAAAATGTGTTACTAAATGGTTCAAATCAAAATTTCAATGGAGTGAATACGCATTCAAACATCGACTTTCGTATAAATAGAACGAATCGAGTGTTGTCAAGATATGGTACGCTGTTAACTATATTCGGCCCGGGCAAGTGACGTCACAACTGATAATTGTTTAGCTTCCGCCACTTTGGGTGGCAAATTCCACCATTTCTACTGGGCAAATTCAAACTAATTGAAATGAAATCCAACATGGCTGACATTAAACGTACGCCAACTTTCCTTAATAACTCGAGTTGTACACATGCTAAAACAACAAACTACAGTATACACCATACTCTTCGTTGTTCAAGGATTCTAGCAAGATATAGCTTGCCTTATAACTCGTATTTCGCAAGATATAAGCGAAAACGGCAGCAGAATATTTAGCATGACGTAATATTCTCGCGTGACTGGACGAGCCGAATACACTCGAAGTAATTATATCGAAGCTTACGTTTAATGCTTCCAATGTATGTTTCTATATATTACGTTTTTGCTAAAATACAGGTGGTTTGCGCCTGTAGGGGAGGGCGAAATTCCTAAGCGGGACATTATACCTAGGAAACTTGGGATAGGGGGCCGAACTTATGGGAGGGGAGGATTTTCTGGAACACCCAGCTGAAACGAACTGCATATGTCATTAGTGCATTGTATATTTATGAATACAGTATATTATACTTTGAGTAGCCCGCTTGTACCCAGTCCACCGTCAAATTTATCGGCCGCAGATATGGCGGAAGCAATAGAAACTGTTATAAGTGAAGATGAACACAAAGTTGATAATTTTCGGTACATCATCTACAGACATTTTATTCGGGGGGTTATTCCTGACAAAAATACCACGAGGGACGAAATAGGCCTTTGGCTTCGCCCTCGAGTTACTTCGTACCTCCAGGTTATTTTTGTGGCATAGCCAGAGTTGTTAACGAGCCTTATGTTGCAAGTTCAAGTTCAAGTCAAGTCAAGTCAAGTCACAAGTCAAGTCACAAGTCAAGTCACAAGTCAAGTCACAAGTCAAGTCACAAGTCAAGTCAAGTCAAGTCAAGTCAAGTCAAGTCAAGTCAAGTCGCAAGTCAAGTCAAGTCAAGTCAAGTCAAGTCCAAGTCAAGTCAAGTCAAGTCAAGTCAAGTCAAGTCACAAGTCAAGTCAAGTCACAAGTCAAGTCAAGTCACAAGTCAAGTCACAAGTCAAGTCACAAGTCACAAGTCACAAGTCACAAGTCAAGTCACAAGTCAACTCGAGTCTACAACTCTGGGCATAGCCCTCGTTTCAGGTATATAACTCATATAGGAATCATTTTGCTGGCGGAGGTATATGTAGTCTCGGAGTGCCCTATAGTTTATTTCATTTAATTACTGACTGCTTGTTTCAAGCTTTCCCCAACTGCCAGGTCAAACAGTTTGAAGATTTTTAAACTGATTAAGCAAAACACTTAACAGCATATATCAGGCAATAAAAACACAAAAATATTTCAATACCCTATTCTGACTCTTGGACCTGTTACCACTTTCTGCGCCAACTTGATCTCCCCGAGCAGAGAATGAATTGTTTGCAAAATTGGTGGTGCTGTCAGGGGCCTTGACATTGTCTTCCTCGTGCATACTCTGCAACAGAAAAAGAAATGAATATATACATATCGTATTTACTTATCACAACAACGCGATGCTTAATCGAAGCACTGTTAGATGGAATTATTCGAGCTGAAAACATGGACATTATTATCCTGTATTACACTGTTTTTAAGTTCAAAGTGAGTATATTTCAATGCCCTATCCTTTAACTCTCTCTCTCTCTCTTCAGAACTTTGGAAATGCGCAATTCCGTTGTGAAAGCAGATAATTTTTAAATAGCGCCGCCCTCGAATAACAACTATACTCAATACTACTCATGACTATATTTGGTGGAATACAACAGAGCGCATACAATATTGGCTACCACTAATTTGGTAAAAACAATGTCCATCCAAAGCCAGATTGAATTATTTTATAACCATTAAATTTCCGAAACGTTGCCAGGAAAGCATGCATCCGGGCCGGTAGTTGGTCCTGAGCAGAACCCTGATATATAGACATATACAGGCATTGTGGGTTAATAGGTTGCTTTTACTGTTTCATGTTTTAAACGCTCAAGACGCTAGTAATCACGTTGTAAAACAGTCAACGCTACGGTATGTATTTTTTAAGGAATTTGTATGCAAAAGCTGTTCATGTTCATGATATCCATAAATCAACTTCACTTCAATACTGACAATTGCAAATCATACGTTACCGAAACCGCGTTGAAGTGAAACAGGCGACGACAAGATTTCAGCAGAGATGGCGAAAAAAATAAGGTTGGAAATTCTGTCGGAAGGCACACAAATGTGACCGGTTAAAATAACCGGTGAAGCAAAAAGTGACCGGTAAGCCCTGTTTAACATGAACTTAGACTTACGAAACCTATTATGCAATCACATATACATTTACATAAACTACGTACCTTCCGTATAGAAAGATGAGAATTAATAACATCATACATGTGAAATGTTAATTCATTATAGTCTGTCACAGGGTACATAGCAAAAGCCACAATATGTCTCTTGTCATCATCAACACGTTTAATATAACCACAAACACGAACGTGGGCATCTTCCCTAGCAGGGAGAAGAAAAATATTAAAATAAAACAATAATTAAACGTGGTAACTGTGCAATGTATGTCCAGGTATTTATTTAAGCATAATTTTAGCAATGGCATTTGAGATGTCATTTTAAATAACTCATAATATTGAAAGATGCAGGCTATTTCTACTATAGCGGTGCACCGGAGCTCGTTTTGCAAGTTTCCGCCCGTATTTAAGCATAATTTTAGCAATGGCATTTGAGATGTCATTTTAAATAACTCATAATATTGAAAGATGCAGGCTATTTCAACTATAGGGATGCACCGGAGCTCGTTTTGCAAGTTTCCGCCCGTATTTAAGCATAATTTTAGCATTTGAATCATCATTCAATAAATATAACACTCTCAATAAATACAACACAAATAGTCAATTGAAAGCAAAAAATATGGCTATTTCTATTATAGCGGTGCGCCGGAGGTAGTTTTGCAATAAATTTATTGAGGAACTAAACAAAGATCTTGCTGAAATTCCAGAAAACGCAGAAATTGTTTTATTGGGTGATTTCAATGTCGACTACAAACAACGCTCAACGGACAGATCGCGCAGTTCTTCCATTGTCAATCAGCGATCATTCAAATCTGGCGGATGTTATAGGATGATCTAGGAAAATCAGATTGGACTTTCGTTGACTCGTTAAATGATATTAATAAGAGCACCATGGATGACCAGCAAGTTAAGATATGTAAATCCAACTACTATCAAAATCTGATCAATGACAACAGAGATAAAACAAAATTAAAGATTTATTCAACTTACGCTATGGCTCATTTCCTAACATCTGGAAGAAAACTTCATCCAACAACTACCGACCAATCACCATCCTACCAACGAACGAATCGTCCACCATCAAGTTTACAATTACCTGCAAGAACACAAGTTACTAGCTTCCCAACAATTCGGTTTTCGCTCCAAACTGTCAACTACCATTGCCCTGGCACATTTTACTGAGCAGATACTGGATAATCTCGATCACAGAAAGATTACTGGTGCCGTCTCTATCGACCTAATACCATCTTATTGGAGAAATTGAAAACAATCGGCTTCACCTCGTCTGTTCTCGACTGGTTCTGCTCGTATCTATCAAACCGTACCCAAGTAACCATGATCAATAATTCAATGTCCCATCCCAAGCCAGTAACTGGACCACTTCTCTTCCTTATTTATATTAATGATCTACCTGAATGCTTGACCCACTGCAAGTCGATACTTTATGCTGATGACACACTCCTTGTTCATCATTTCAATTCTGAACTTATGAACTCCCTCATCTCGCAGATATAAACATCGTTGTATCTTCATCTACAAATGCACTAATGGACTGAACGATTCCGTTAGAAACATTGATTCTCTTATTATATAACTATTCTTAGTCGCATGCTTTATATCATTCTCCTACACTTCAGTTCCAGCTTTGATAAGCTTTCATATTGTTTATAACAGATATATTTTATATACAGTATAGATAATATATGTATATGTTCCGTCCGTATTAAAGCATAATTTTAGCATTGGCATTTGAGACGTCATTTTAAATAACTTTAGTTTTATTAGTTTATTGTGTTTACCACTCTGAGGTGGACGGAAAACCTTAACAGGTTTTGGCAACCCAATTGACAAAGTTTCCGAGGGTTAGTCAGTTAAGGTTAGTGCCTAAGTTGCAGATGCCACGCTTGCCGAGATGTCTCGCCTAGCGGGACGAATATTTCCGTGTGTTCATATGGAGTTGTTCATCCCGCTTGCCGAGATGAAATCGCAATGTTGTTCTATAATTAGCGCTGCAAAACATGTACATTTCATGCACGCAACACAAATATTGATTTAAACTACGGAAAAATCGTCAAGTTAAGCGGCAAAATCGGAAATTTGGTTTCTCGATTTCATCCCGGTAGGCGGGCTGGCGTTTTCATATGGAATATTTTTCATCCCGTCTACCTATGGTCTCGCCTCTGTTCGCCAAGTGGGCCAGCCCGCTTTCTCATATGAACGCGATGTAATTTTTGATAGTAAAAGTACTAGGAGGCGAGATCATAGGTAGGCGAGACGTCTCGGTTAGCGGGATCATATGAACAGGCCCTTAGTGAGGGAGGAAAACCGGGTACCCGGAGAAAAACTCTCGACGCATGCACGAGAGAGAACCAATCAGTCTCTACTTACACGAGTTTATCAAGCACAGGAACGTTACCCAACATAAGTAAATCCCTGCCCTCGACCTGCAGTATAAAGGCTTAACTCAGAGGCGAGTGGTAGCGCGTTAACCGCGTCTGGCACCCATGCCATGGTATTGTATACTTGCATTGTATTCATGGTATTGTATCTCTTACCATCGAGCATGCGGATATTCCGCTGCGCTACTCATATATACTTGGGTATGAAACAAATTATGAAAGCCGTAAACAACCAGCATTCAAAAAGGATGTTCGAAATTCTCAGTGAATAAAACTACTATTCCCTTACACAATTGACCAATCACGACTCGTCAAAAGGGTTACGTGCCTCCACGATATCTTTGGATATCGAACAGTGTAGCTTATTAGCGCTTTTCTCGTCGTTTATTACACCTTTTTACCGATGTTTTGTAAGGCCATGTTTTGCAACTTTCAACACAGAGCCATGCATGTTATATAGAGCTATACGCACATAAATACAGTGAACACGGCCAGCGTTTCAAACCACCGACATTATCTAATCAAATCAATTTCTATTTCACAATATTCTCATTCACTTTTTTGTTGCCTTCTGGGCATGTTTAGAAAGAAAAATATCGGCAAAGTAAAACGAATTTCATGCTCAAAATTTCTCTGCGAATGTACTTTTTACCTAACATCGCTCTGTGTCCGAAATTGCGTTGCAAGTTGCAGGAAAAGTTGTCTCGTGTAACAGGACCTTAACTGTTATAATAATTGTGGCTAATATTAATAACTACCATCATTGACGTGAGACTGATAAACACATTTCATAATCAAAGGCAGTTCTTCCAAAGGCTATTATCCAGTCGGCAACCGTACGAAGACCATAAGCACTTTTAATAATGAAAACAGCGGAGCCCTGTTGTTACAATCATGAACGAGCTAGTATAATGCCAAGTCTGATGCGGAACAGGTAGACGCACTAATTAATGAAGGACTGTTCTCCATAAAATTCGAGCAACAGATATAAAGAAGATAGAAAGTCTTCAAAATACGTCAGTGTACATTTTTGCAGTTATGATGTGATGAATTTTCTAACGTATTTACTGCAGGATTTAGGCTTACTCAACTTACCGGTTTCAACTTACCGGCTTCGCCGAACCGTCTACTGATACATCATTTGTATGCATTGCCAAACATTTGAGAGTGAACGGAACCACGTGGATTTCGTATATATTTCATGCAAACTAAATTTTCCACCTTAAATAACTTTTAAGTTCAGTTTAGGCGAGCGGGCGCCATGTTTTGTTTTGAGCAATCTGCCCAGAACTTAGCTCAAATTTGATTGTTGGTAGGGTCTCATTGTTGAACAAAACAATATGATTGTTGAACAAAACAAATTACCTGAACCTGGCTTCTTCGTATTCTTCAGCATTCTCCTACAAAGAGAGTAAATTGTGACAAAAACCTCCACAACAATTCAAACAAAACAATAACTTCAAATTATTTATTATTGAATAAATATATTAACGGCGGTTAACCTCTATAGTCTAAGAGGTGATTTCCAGACGAAGGACCTTCGCTCGAAACGTCGAAGTTCTTATTGCATTTTTCAGGTAGTTTTACACAAGTCAACCGCCGAATATTTGTTACACTCTACCCACACTGGCACCGCACGTTCGAGATAAGAGGTGGTTTACCCACTTAAGCCTTATGTTCCTTCAAACTAGGGGTGCACCGGATAGTACTTTTTACTATCCGGCCGGATACCGGATATTTTGATTATTTTCTTATTCAAGACTCGGGCCTCCTTTTCAGGTTGAATAAGGGTGTGCATCAATGCAGGCAATGATGCCCGAATGATGAACAATGCACTACTTCATGTTAGAACTATATAGAGGTTCATATATAATATGCTGTTTGTCATGAAGTATCAATATAGTGACCGCTGATATCCGGTGCACCCCTACTTCAAACCAGTGAACTCTACATTAACTTACATTAACTGGAAGCTAACTCCTATGATAAAGTCCTGATTGCATGGTTGAAGCCAATTTGAAGCTAAGCCAGCGGGAACCGCGCAGGCAAAATGCACTTTCAAAAGGACTAGGGAGAGTTTTGAGGAGTAGAAGATTCAGTCAAAACATTGTTTTCGAACGAAAATGAGCGAGGAAAGTCCTTTTTTCATCCGAAGACATCAATTTAAAATAACCGATGCTGGTTTTCTGGATAGTTCTCACTGTTCTACACTTAGTTGCAGCAAAAATTAGAGGAGTAACATTTTTCTATTCGTGAAAATGGCAAATGTTTGAACGTGCCGAAGCATACTTAGCTCTTCAACTTCGAAAAAACGGCTACTTTAAAACATTTCGACGGTCGCAAAACTTGTTTTGTATTCAAGTCCAGGTACTGAAGTCTGTTTTAAGCTTTTAGTCATTGCTGTAACTACTGTAAAACGTGAATAAATCCTTGTTTTCCAAGTGGTGTATTTTTCGGCTCCATACGTCCATCAAGAGCGGCTTTAAAGATGGCGGCCAAGTTATCGTTTCAGTCCCCTTAGAGTTCACTGCTCCAAACACATTCCAAACAATCTATTGCGCTCTGAAACAGCCTATTTCGATGACTGCGTGTTCTCTCCTATATATGGGGAGTCTGTAGTAAGCAACTGAAAAATTAAGTTCAAAGATTTCAAAAGCGGGCAGTGAGCACAGCTATTAGGACAGATGTGCTGAAGTTCTTCGATCTCTTGACTGGGAAAATATAGAGATGTCTTGCTTGTCATAGAGGACGCAGTGTAAGATATAATGAAAATAGTTTCTTCATATCTCTGAGGATGATTCTGTAATAGAATTGAAACACTGCGCATCCTCTAAGACAAGCGTTAAGTCGTCGCGAAAACATTTCGCGCATTTAAATTAGATAACACCAACTACCAATCCTCGTTGACTCGATAGCTCACTGGGTAGAGCGATGGTCTAGAAACTCGAAGATGCGAGTTCGGATCCGGCTCGAGACAATGAATTTTTCGTTGTTTTTTGTAGTGTAAGATTAATATGAAACAATTTACTCTTTCAAAAATATACTCAAACGAAACAGTCACCGGTCACTCTCTTCTCCGCAGAGGCTTTGGATCACCTCAGTCAACTCAGTGCTTTATACGCTAGATGGTAATACGTGCGCTAGATGGTAATAAATAAAATGCGCTAAACGGTAATATAATGAAGAAACCGCTAAAATTCGGAGCGCGGGCGGAGGGGAGAAACGGGAGAGGAAGGGAGAAAGCCTCTGCCCGAAATGTGAAGATATCTGTGACAAAGTGAAGATATCTGTAACAACAAACAATCCATGGTATATTTCAATAATCCTTTTGTTTTATGTTTCATTTCTTTAATATAACGATACTTCGGACCAAGATCTACTGGCCAACGTATAGATTTTGACATTACATTGTTCTAATACGATAAAAAAGTCTCTTGAAAAGTCTCGCTCCAGTCATGACCTAGTATGCCATGGCCGGGAATGTCGATGATTTCGCCATGCGGATTTCGCTTGTTTGTATGCTACGAAATCAGTGTAATATTGATAGTTGGTAAAACTGTGTATAACTCTGTCTTTCACCGCATGTCAATTAATTATTGGTGTTGACCAATCAAATTCTACGTTCAAAAATTGAACGGCGTTTAGTCATGAAAGCTGGGTTTTCTTGCAGGCCCTCTTTCCCTGTTCTTCTTTTCCCCTCCAACGAGGGCCGGCCACGCATGCTAGCGTATAAAGCACTGAGGTGATCCAAAGTCTCTGCGGAGGAGAGAGCACCGGTGTCACAGCGGATTTGGTCCCCCCTCAAAATGGTCCCCCCGGTCCATATCAGCTAGCGGATATGGTCCCCTCCGCGGATTTAGACCCTCGCGAATCTATCGTATGGCATATTAAATATCGAATGAAAACGTTTTGAATCATATTTACATCTAACAGAGAAAAAGTGTACGAAGATTTTTTGGATTAAAATTTCCTGTAAATTTTCTCGCGCTTTTGGACTGCAGGAACTATATTTTGCTGCAACCAAAACTACATTTCACTGCCAAAAATATATTTCACTGCCACTATAATATATTTAACTACGAGAAGTAGATTTTATTGCAACCAAAGAACGCAACCAAAGAAATACTAGCTAATACTTATCTAGAAATAGGCCATGTGCTAGCAATTACTCCGTTGACAATTAATTGATTTTTCGGTGCCATTTTTCCGTAAATTTAATTTCCGTAGACAGAAAAATTTCTCTTCGGTCCTGGAAACGATTACTATTCTGTTATTTGTGTCTGTTTCCGCATTAAATACCATGCCTACAGTTATGTAAATTTTAACTTTCAATTTAGATAATTTAAAATCCCATAAACAATAGGTGATGACTCATAAGATAAAAATGGTGATCTGAATACACATAAATACGCGCGACCATTGAATCGTGCCCTTGTGAAAAACAGCTTAGGTTGACATGGTGACAGTCAGCGTGTTTAAATAAAGTTTTTTACTACTGTTATTTCGTAAATGTTTGTTGCCGTTCTTAATCAAAACATCAGATATTTAATTTTATATGCCAATATGGAAACATTTTTAATCGAAGAAAAATATTCAGACGATTTCTCTAAAACCAAATCATATGCAGCTCAAAAATACTTGTAGACTTTTGCGCGAGAACCTTGTAAACAGTAATATACTTATTGTTTACAAAGTTCTCGTCTGCCTATGATTTCATAGGGGGACCATTTCCGCGGAAGGGGGTCGATATCCGCTAGCGGATTTGGTCTCCCCGGACCATATCCGCTAGCGGATATGGTCCGGGGGGACCAAATCCGCGGGGGGACACCGGTCACCTAATATGATGTAAACATGGGTCACACCAATGATTTAATGTAGTCATTACACTGGCCCGAAGGGGTCAATGGTTTAAAATGGCCGTGTCTGTCTTCTTCGTCGTATTATTCTTTTTGGGTGTCGCAAGCTTGCACTTCCGCATGCACCCATAACATTCACCCATGACTACGCAACATCGTCCCTGATGATTCAAAATGGTCGCCGTTTTAAGAGCGGGCGATACATGTATGTATAAGGGAGTTTTTTCTTGAAATAACGCATTAATAACAGGCTTTCTTTTAGATTCCTTTGCATACTCAAAGCATGTTAATGTTGGTAAAATCGCAGGAAATTATGGCGAAAATTCGGACTTGAACTCGGTGACCGCCAGTTTGAACTTTGTCTTCGAGGTAAATAACAAGACTATAACAATTATGAGAAGGCTTGACATTCTTATATTAATTTCATATATGTTTGTTGTATTTAGTTGTTCTCAAAAACGTGACGATGCAAAATTCTTATATGCAATATTAAAATTTTCATCATGAAATTGGTTGAAGTATTGTCAAAATTTGCCTTAAATATTCGGCTGTTCAAGACTATAGGACAGGTCGTGAATTTTGTAACTCGGGGCCAGTGTGAACGCCTATACTGTAGCTACATACTGTACATACATACACACATACTGTACATACATCTTGATCAATCCATCGCTTGACTGTGATAGTTCCACCAGTCAAATCATCAATTTCGAACGACAAATGTGTTCGATTTTCCGTAATTGATGATACCATACCAATCAAAGTAACCTAGAAACACAAAACGATAATGTTAAACAACAGCTTACACTTGCACAAAATTTTTTTACCACAGACCAGTTAAAATTGCAATGTATAGTTCATTTTATCTGATGTAGAGCGTAGTTTTGAACATCAACAATCGTCCTGTCGTCAACAACCGATCGGCTATATCATCTATACCCTCTATAGCAAAAGCTTTTCTCAACTCTCCGGCATCACAATTTGAACCAACTCAAGTTGATTAGAAAGCATTCTTGTCAATAGCCTTGACAACTTATTGCCACCGATTTGATTACAGTAAAAACCCGCGTATAAGAACCTAAGTTTTTCCAAGTTAGCCTAAACAGGTTCTTATTTAAATGGTATACTTAACTGGGAAAATGGGCTATTTAGGTTCTTAAACAGGTTCTTATTTTTCAAAGAAAAAAAATGTTTGCTACTGATGGGCATGGCCTTTTTATTTGTATGGTATACATAATACTTGCTATAAAATGTCTTCAGTCTAAACATATTCACACCCTTTATGCACTTGTATATCAAGTTATGAAAGATTAACTGAACAATAACAACATAACATCAAAAATATGTCTGTGTACCGAGTTTCTCAAAATAAGAACCTGTTTCAAATTATAGGCTAAAATAGGTCCTTATGTGAGGGGTCTAAATGGACAATCTTAGCCTAACAGGTTCTTAAAATCTAGGTTCTTATACGCGAGTTTTTACTGTACTTGCATCGCGTAACCACAAAATGTTTTCTTTGTTATTAAAACAATCAGACATGTTTTCGCTCGCCACTCTCATGGTTTTGAAATGAATGCAAAGCACGGTCGAATTGCATTCACGACCCAACGTTTCGTCATTCGGGTCTAGTGTCTTCATCAAGGGTGATCTGCAATCGCATCGTCCTGCAGCCAGTTGTATACTCAGGGATGACGTCATCGGCCAACAAGGTGGAAATACTCTTTTGGCAATTCAACGTTGGTCGTGAATGCAATTCGATCAGACTTTGCATTCATTCACTTAAAACCAGAGTAGCGAGCGAAAAGTGGAAACATGAGTGGCTGTCAAGTCCGTTCTGCTCATGTCCTAGACATGGGCGTGGTTTGTTTACATATGCTTTGAACAACTTGAAATAATCTTAATTTATCTATTATCTTATAATCTTTATTACTATTTAACAATGAGTTATAGCTTTATTAAAACGAAATTATGATCAGTTTCGTATCTTATAAGCACGATAACGTGTTGAAATAGTAGACTTTAAGTCAAGCATTTGGTCTTTGCTCTTAAAGCCTATGGTAGTTTACTTCGCTCAACCCTCGAAATTCGGACACATTTTGTCCACACCATTGTTAGAGGTGTTTCATCTTCCATTTGAAATTTGTCGTTTTGGGGCTAAATTGTCTCTTTAGCAGCGTAATAGCTAATGTGTGGGCCCACAGATCGGACTTTTAATTAAATGATCTATTGTTTAAGACAAAATATATAAACAAAACATGCGCGTCAACAGAACGGACATGACAGCCACTTTAAACCTGGTTGATGTAAGCGATCAAACTTCAAAAGTCCGTTCAGCTCACGCGCGTGTTTAGTTTCTATATTTTGTTTTAAACAATAGATAATTAAATTAAGATTCCGATCTGTGGTCCACAACAAACTCATTCAAATAAGTGATTGAATAGAAAACTTGTCGTGTATTATCAATCGCGTGAATTTACTCCAGTTTGAGAAAGTTGAGTCGAGATAAGGGCTTTTCGGTTGTGAAGATTTCTACTTCAGTACTGAGCCAACTTGCTGAGTATCATTCTCGCGTCTTGAAATGCAGACGTCGTACACAAGACGTAAAAAGCTGTGGTTTACCGTTGTAAACAGAGCGAGGACGACGTCTAAAACTCTCATGGGATTTTAATTATTCATTTATTTTCTTAAATACTATGAATTTATAGCCGTCGCCGTCACGTTGCCGTCTTAAATTGTAAGGTCTGTTAATGCTCATATATTACGCATTCAGAATACATCACGAACTGAACTGCTAAAGCGAAAATTTAGCCCCAAAACGACAAATTTCAAAAGGAAGATTTGAAAAAGCACCTCTTACAATGGTATGGACAAAATTTGTCTAGATTTTGAGCAATTTCGGGGGTTGGGCGAAAAAATGCTTTACTTTAGACGTTATCGTGTTTATAGCTAAGATAAGAAACACAGACTTTATCATGTACCTGCCTGAAATATACATCATTTCTTTTAGCAAAGTTATAACTAATTGTTAAAGAGTAATAAAAGTAGGTGTTATTTCTTTCAGCATGTTGCATGTGTTTGCGGCAAAAACCTTTTACATAGTTCGTACTCATTTTGTATTATATATTTTGAAATTGTCGGCTGGTATTGGTTTTCAGTGATGATATATACTAACGCACCGTTGGTACCAAAAAGAAATTGGTTGCATGGGTGGTACCATTTTTCGACTAAATGAAAGGTTGGCTCAAGTATTGAGTCAATCGAGTCAAAACAGCTTTTTCGAACAGCGATTTTTATTGGCTCCATGCATTTAACAATAACATGAAATTGGTGCGTTCTTTAAAAAATAATTGAAGGCGGTCTTTTGAATTGCTGCGCATTGACTCTTTGTGAGGTCGGGAATCTTCGAGTTAAGCCCTTCGAGTTAAGCCCCTCGAGTTAAGCCCTTTTCGAGTTAAGCCCCGACCACGCCCTTTTTTGCCCCGACCACGCCCTTTTTTGCCCCGACCACGCCCTTTTTCAAAAAGGGCTTAACTCGAAGAACGAAACACGATTTGGATCATTCGAGTTAAGCCCCGGGGCTTAACTCGAAGTTTGAAAAAATTGTTGTTGTTCGAGTTAAGCCCCGACTTTGGAAGTATGTCAACGAGGCAATATTAAATTGTCAAATTTTCAAAACAAAATAGCCAAAACACAGACATTTCTCCCGAAAAGAACGTATAAATCGCTAATGTAACACGACTATCAAAAACAATCACAACTATTATATCGTTAACACTATTTTAGGTTTTTCATACTTTTGGCGGTTCGTTTATCCACACCAGCACTTGTGGTGTCGTGGTCACCACGCTTGTCTTTCAAGCTGGGAGACCTGGGTTCAATCCTTGGTCGGACCTCTACTTATTGCACTCGTTGAGTCGTTTACATACTTCAAAAGTCGGGGCTTAACTCGAACGACAACAATTTTGTCAAACTTCGAGTTAAGCCCCGGGGCTTAACTCGAATGATCCAAATCGTGTTTCGTTCTTCGAGTTAAGCCCTTTTTGGAAAAGGGCGTGGTCGGGGCAAAAAAAGGGCGTGGTCGGGGCTTAACTCGAAAAGGGCTTAACTCGAGGGGCTTAACTCGAAGGGCTTAACTCGAAGATTCCCGACCTCACTCTTTGTATAGTCCATTAAAAAGTAATATTTTTCAGTATCAATCAACCATCTACTGTAACTGATTTTGTGGTTCAGCTGGCTTGGAAATTTTAACAAGCACTTTCCAGAAAATTTTAAGTATGAAAATGTCGTTTTAACAGGGGGAAACGGTAATTTAAGTGTGATTTTCTAGTATTGTACCATTTCAAGGTGCGCGCAAAATTAAAACTACGCGAAAATATCGCGTTTAGGATGCGTGAGATATATCGCGCAAATTTAAATACAAATACGGGCAACTAATTTAGTGCCTGCTATGACAGCTATGTAATAGATATGCATGAGAGACTAGGTTAATAGCACAATACTGTATATTCATCTATAAAATTTATAAATAAACTCTGCAAAAGCTTTATACAGTACCTGGTGCAAAGGAACTTCATTTAGTGTAAAGCCATCTGTACCAGGTTCATGTGTTGCATTAAGTATGCCTGCCCCAGTGATTGGGACAACACATGGATTTTTTCTTTCTCTCTAAAATTTAAATACAGTAGATGAAAAATAAATATTAAACATGGGCAACTCTGATTAAGGTGGGGGTCTACCTGAAATTGCACTATTCCGGTCGTTCGCATTTGCAAGCCTATTACTTGCGAAGTAGTTTTGTTAACTATACAAAACTATATATCACCAGAAAGCAAAATTAACAAAGATTCCAAAAATATTAAGTTTTTAGCCAAATTTTACCATTTTAGCCAAATTTCATTGCTTAGAGGTATTTACAGACTACAAAGCAAGTAGATTGAAATGAGCGATGGAATTTGTTATGCTGCATGTAGTGTTTGCACAACGTCACTGCAAAATATCAACTAAATTTCGATAGGAAAATAATGCAGTATTTCCTTTATAAAATGATTGCGTTACAACATACATCAAACTCTATCGCTCATTACACTTATCACAATGAACTTTATAAACACTGAAGATTTCAGCCAGATTGGAGATATACAAAATACAACTTTTCGGGAAACTGGATTTAAAGTGAGTAGACAAGAATTACACTTTAAAAGGGGAATTATGCAATATATTTGAACTTTCTATGCTTTCAAAGTTCTGTTGGATAACTGTTATGAAGCGAGTATCACTCAGAAACATCCTGCCTCATAGCTAAGCCAGGGTTCGTGCTGGTCTTGAATAGTTGAATTCAAGGAGTAATAAAGGAGTTTTTAAGGAGTAAAATAGCATTTTTCAAGGAGTATTTAGGATTTCAACAATTCCTCCGATTGGCATAAATTTGTGAGGTTAAAACTGCCGAAATATCACGAACACCTAGAAAATATCGCTTAATGTTAAACTATAATGAGTGATAACAGGAAAACTTTAGAAAGGTACAAATTTATTAGTTACTTGATGTAACAATCTGTAAGTTGTATTATATATATTAATGTTATACTTTTCCCGTTTCTCGTGTCTGTAGCATCACGATTTTGCCAACTTACAAAACCATATAGACAAAAAATTCAAGGAGTATTGAAGGAGTTTTCAGAAAACTGCAAGATTCAAAGGCATTTCAAGCGCCCTTGAAAGTCAGAATTTCATTCAAGGAGTATTTAAGGACTTCAAGGAGTAGCAAGAACCTTGTAAGGTTATCCCTTCAGTTACCCTGTTCAGTCTCTCTTCATTCTTAATTCTTCCCTGTGTTCTCATTATTTGGCTTCCTGCTTGTACTGCCACAGCGGAATTGAATAATAGGCGACAGTATGTAATGTTCATAATAAAGGAAAACAACCGAAATCCTTTATATTTGCAACCGTTCTCCTCACCAATTATACAGTCGTTTTGTAATTTTTTGATATCGAAAGATTTTACCCCGCGGTCAGCGCGAGAGACAAGAACAAATTATAAACATTGCGAATGATGTCATAAAAAATAATAGTCAACTATGGACATCTTCCAAACTGCGTTTTGTAAAAAATATCTTCCACCTTGTATTTTGTGACTGGTTTATCCTTCAGAACGTCTCATATACGTGCCATGCATTGTGCCGATTACTTTATCAAAAAGCGAAATATTTCCGCACTTTTCAAAGTAGCAGTTGTGAAAGTGTATAATCAGTAAGTGAATACATAATAAAATATTGCTATTTGGCCTTTAAATAATGAATATATACTACGAAAGGGATACATTTTGTGAAAATTTGACATGGAGCCTCGCCAATTCTTATACTAACACTAATTCGGGGTCAAAACTGCAAGCCAAAACATATCCTAAGGGAGAGACACACTGACATATCTCAACAATATGTCAATCTAAACTTTTGAAAAAATGTTTCAACCTAGATTCAGGTCTCCGTCTGTTCCACGCTTCGCTAGCTGCAACCTCTCCCGATAAACACCAACGCCAAAATATTGCGTTGTACCTGAAAGGTTATGGGTAGATCGACTATTACTAGGACTTTGCATGATGTCCATTAAGTCAGCCACAACAGCGAATTGGAACCTTATTTTAACGGAGTGACACTTCGACATACGAGCACGTCTGTCTTGGCGCCATTGCAACGTCTCTCCCTACCCACAAATCACAGTATGGTCAAATCTTGTGCCAACGGGTTTTATAAACTCGTGCCAACGGGGTTTTTTAAATTCAATTTTTCATTGCCATGGCAACGGACTTACACTGTCATCGTTATTATATTATCTAAAAAAAAACATGTTTATTTGCTGGAAATGAACAAAAGTACCAAGAAATTTAACACCTGAAACACCAAGTAATGAAACAAAAAAAAATTGACCAAAAAAGTCAAGTTCAAGTAGACCCCCACCTTAAAATCTGTACAGTAATCTACAGTATAAATTGAATATAAGATAATTTTCAGTAGTCGATTGAGTAGTCAACTGACTCGCACTTTATGGTTTTATATAATTTTCTCCAATAAAAATGAACTTCCATAACTGGCAGTTTAGATGTTTCTTTTAACTTTTCATCAATGACTTATAACAAGTCTCACAATATGTGCCTGCAAGTAATGTTTCGTTTCTAAAATGTGCCTGTGACTGTCGGTCCCAGCCCTTCCAACTTTAGTGCTCATCACCATTCCTTGGAGCTGACTACTGAATTATGAAGGACACAGGGGCACCTCTGGCTGTCACCATAAGACCAATGTCTGATTTCCAAATACAGTTAAGGTGAAAAGGTTAGTTTTTGGTAAAACCAAGTAAACCCTCGAAGCTCAGAAGAGAATAAAACCAAGTAAACCCTCGAAGCTCAGAAGAGAATCACAACCCAAGTTTTCAAGCACATCAAGTCAGAACAATGTAGTCACCCACATCAAGTTACAATACTAGAAAGCCTCAATCTTTCAGTAGAAGGTGTAACTCAGTGGTAAGAGGCAGTGGCCAAGCTAGCCATGGCAGCTGGTCACGCTATGAAAATAAACGTGCACTTAGATTGTCTAAACACAATACATTTCTAAAGGTTTGAATAACTACAAAATTTTCATAGTATGACCAGTTGCTGTGGCTAGCTTGGCCACTGGTAAAAGGCAGCACCCTAACCATATCTGCACCCAGTTACTGTATGATATCAATGCTTTCTCAGTATGCAATTACAGTAAGGCAAACAAGTACTGTAGTTTATATACCGCAGTACCAAAATATAGGAGCAAGTGTAACATGTGAGCAAATACTAGTGCTCAAAATAACAGGGATCACTGGCCTCTCACTTTCACAATTTGACCCTCCAAAATCAGTTAAGTTTGGTAACTGATTGTCACGCTTGAGCTAGTGTTGTGCAGACCCCTCAACTTTCCAGCGTTATTCGAGGGCTGGAGTTCATTCTGCCTTTTCATTGATTGAGAGCTATGATCACAGAACTGACACATGGATGACACCATTTCAGTGATGTAATATCTTCAAGCTAATCACAGTCCTCTCAAAAGAATTAGGAACCAATGGTATACCACTGACTTTGGGGTCTTTCTGACAAAGTCCATTTGGGATTCTCAATGAAGTGAATGAACCGTAGCCCTTTGTATGTATTTGCTACTGGTATCAGCTAAGTGTGAGAGCAAAACATATATACTGGTGTAAGGATGAGATATTATGTTTGGACAGTATTGAGCATCTCACTTCTCTAAATTAAGGTTTAAACATTTAGTACCTTCTCTTGAGATGCAGGTGATTCACCATACGTTTTGTCCAGAAAGCCACCACCTCCAGGACTGCTGAAGGAAGACATCTGAAATGAATTACAGGGGCATGGTAATTTACATGAGGATTTCCCTCTTACAGAAATATACTGTAGTTCCAGGTAAGATTTTGTCTACCTCATTTTGTCTATGTTTATCATGTTTACATTTGTCTACAAACATTACTTATATAATGAAATATTATAGAAAGTTTACCCATGAAACCTGAAACCACTTGAAGTTCACACAACCTGAAACCACAGCATTCAAGTTCTACAGCTGTTAACCTCAGTATCACACCCTGGCTGCTTTCTGCCTCCAAGTAAATTATATATTTAGTATCCAATCAAAATGTTGCAGGAGAAATGTCAATTTCACATATTATAACAACAACAATCTAATTATAGACTTACAATTACAACTGCTAAATATATCATAAATAATAGAATAATAAATAAAGTTTTTTTACACTTTCAAAATAATTGACAACATTCACATTAACAAGATAGATTTCTGCTATGACACTTTGTTCTTTCTTTAGCTTCTATATCGTACGTAGTCTTATTTCAGTTCAATATTCTTCTTTATAAAAGGTATTAAATACGGTTTAAAATTATTTTATTTAAGTTTTCTAATTCTTTTATTTACGTTTCCCTCGACACACATTTATGGAAGGGAAATATTGGCCCTATACTCAGGTTAACAGCTGTACTTTTGCCAAAGGAGCAATTTTTGCATTTATCCTGCACCCAGTTAAGGTTTGTGGATTCAGATTTAAGTGATTTTGTCAATGATTGACTGTGGGAATAGAACGCAGGTAAATTACATAGGATGACAGGCATAAATTTACTAGGGAGGTGCGCACCCGTCGAAGGGGGCGCAAATTCCCATACCAAATCCGATTGCTTGAGCAAGGTGGGAATCTAACCCATGACCTTTCATCTGCTAGTCCAATGCTCTACCGGTCAGGTTGGTTCAAGTTGTTATTTCCAAATTGAGTCTAGTTCCTTCAACAACAATATGCATGTAAATCTTATCATTCTAATTTACCCAAGTTCTAATCTGACAATCACTAGATTTAAGATCATAAGATAACAGATATCGAAATACTCAGTTCCAAGATATCACCTACTCAAACCAACCTGAACTTTGCTCAGAACTTTGCTCAGAACTTTGCTCAGAACTTTGGTAGGGAGTTAGACCAGTAAACCAAAGGTTGCAGATTCAAGTCGCACCACAATTTTTCAGCTTGCCCGGTGTCAAAGTCACTCGGAGTCAGCGACATAGCCAGAGTTCATAGTTTACCCGTCTACTCAACGAGTGCTGAAGACACGAGCATGCTCTCCCGGGAAAATTTTGAAATCTGATGTTTTCTGGAATGACCCAATATATGTTTTTGTAAAATCAGAAATGGTTTCATGGGCAGCTTCTCTGGAATATATTTGCAGGTTTTCCCAAATTGAGGAATTTTGCAAATTAATTTCCAGTGAGCACCCAAACTTTTCAGTCTGGGTTTAATGTTGTAAATAGTTTACAGTCACTTACTCTGCTGTCTGCAAATTGATTTCCTGGAAAACAATAGAAGTGTAATTTACCATCATAGTATGAGAAATGCTGTACTGTACAATTTTAAATTTAACTTTTATATTTTAATTATTTTCATATGACAGTTACAGTATATTACTACTTGGACAGACCTAAGACCCATGTCATTTTGTAGTCATGATTTTAAGCCTAATCTATCAATGCCATATCAAGAGGCCATTTTGACATGACCAACGCTCTGACTGCCTGACATTTAGGAAGTAGCTACTGTTGTGTCAACCAAACAGCTCTAGCGCAGACTTGAAAACAAATTTTGGTATACATATGGCGTGCAGTGGTTTACAAAGTAATTACTGTTCACAAATTTGGACAAAGTTACTAAAAAGATGTATTTGGAGCTTTTCCACCTTATTATTCCAAAATTGGGATACATTTACATGTATGTGCCTGAATTGATGTCCAGGGTAGAAAAAGTAAACTTTCCCCCAGACTGCTAACTTTGTTACTGCGCACAGAATAGATTTCTTGCCAAAGTATACATGCACATATATGTCACACATGAGACAAAATGTGTACACAGCTAAGCGGGACTGGGTGTCAAAGGCACTTTTTAAAGAGGGAAAATGTATCTCAAATATATCTTTTTCTTGAAAGATCAGTTTGTGGGCAAATTGCGCATATGACTTCAATTATATAAAAATGTACACATCAGCTCAACAATGCGCACAGAATATATTTTGTGTGCACAGTAATACACCCTTTCGATAATTATGTAACAAATCTCTCCTTGGCCTGGGAGCCTCGCTCCCATGAATCATTTGACAGGGCTGTAGCAGGCTACTAGCATCCTTGATATTTGTTTTTACTATGTTTATCCATAATTTAGTACAGGAGAATTTGGGGTGAATTTGTGTAACTTCAATTGCACAAGCTCTAGTTCGATATAAAGTGCAACAGGAATTGCGGCGGGCATTTGCCTGACTATAGTTAAGTCAAATACTTATAAAATAAACCTTTCCCACCTCGAACCCTAAACAGTAGCCAGCACACGCCCTAAACCACTACGCCACCGGCTAGCTCGCTGAATGCAACTGCAAGAAACCACTATATATAATTCTAAATATACCGGCTTTCTAGTCATTTAATAGAACGAAGAATATTGACCAATGAATGCCCGCCGCAATTCCTGTCGCTAGCTGCAAGTCAACGGTGGCTATGCGCCATTGTTTAAGATCTCCAACCTGAAACAATTCGCTTTACTGCCTGCCTAATTTCCTTAAATCTCCACCAAATGTTACTTGACGGAAGTTTGTTGATATATCTGTGGCGAAAGTGCCTTAAAATGTGTTAAGACTTGGAGATTTGTTGGTATTGGTCTTGGTTTTACTGCTTTCGTATTGATAGAGTATTGTTATAGGTAGAGACTGCCTCTAGAAGACACTCAATACATACCATTTCCACTCCAGTTCATTCTTGTTGTTTCAACGGTATTCAGAAAGGAAAAACAATAAAAAATTTCAACTCAAGATGCCAATATGGCTGACAAATAGAAATATGAAGCAGTGATATGAAGTGGCGGGAAAATTGCAACATGGCCACGACATGGCGGCAGTGTGACCAGATTTTGTCAGCGGTATTTACCAAATGACATGCTGAAATTTTCAAAAAATTTTCAATTTTTGTGACGCCGACAAAAAGTACGGCTTGTTGGTGGAAAGTTTTCGCGATTAAATCATTTGATGTTTTGCGCGACATTTCTACACTGCATTTCTATGGCAACTTCACAAGCGGGAAGATTATAACAAGGTTTGCGTCGCGAATTTCAACACTAAACAGTGAAAATTATCGCTAAAATATGAATAGAAAATGTGGGAAAGAAGCTCCAACGTAGTCTCCAGATTGTATTTACTCTAATTTATTATAATGGCGGCTAACAATGTAGTAGGAAGCCAGGGATTGCAGCTCGAACATGATGGTATTAAGTATGGTATATTTATATCCAAGAAACAGTCCCGTGTTCATTGCCCAGTTGTTATGCCTAGAAACCCGAAACTAATCCGTGATGAGCCTGTACAAGAAAAGGTAATATGAAACACTCTAATATGTCGTGAAAAGCTGTTGAAATTTCTAGCTTAAAATGTGCAGTGAAACAATTCGTCATTTTTAGGCAACATGTTGACTGAACTAGTGAACTATATTCATTTGATTAATAGTCTATAGATAGAACCACTCGCGAAAATTTATCATTGAAATGCATGAATTGCAACCATTATAGACATTTTCATGAGTATAGACAAATATGTTATCTGACCGCCCGCCCACCCCATGTTTTTCAAAAAATCTGATGAAAAACTAAAAACTTTTTAATTGCCTAACATCGAATCGACGTTATGACATGTACCCACCCACCTACCTGAGATAACGTTGATTGTGGCACTGTTGTTTCAGTGTATTTTGAAATGGCACTATTGTGTGTTATTTTTTCGTTATATTGCTTGCAGAATTTGGATGTTTTTCGCTAATATCGATAGCGACATCCTAGCGTAGATTTCAAATGGCAAGTACAATTATTTCAGTAATTTCGGGTCCTTATGGGTTAACTTCAGGATAATATTGCCAGTTTGCCACGAGATAACGTCGAAGGATTAATTATAAAACCCACGCACCCACTCTTCACTCGATTCAATGTTATGTGTGGCAATGTTCATGAATATGGACGCGGCCCCTTATTCGTACAATAAAAGAAGTTCAGGAGCAATTAAGATTTGCTTCCGATGTATTATTGGTATACAAATAGTGGGTGTGTAAGGGTTGAACATACGATTAGTCGCCATCGAGCTATGCACACAGTCGCTTCAAGCTTTCCTCCCTGGATTCTCCTGCCCTTGTTGTCGAAGACAGGCTCTGTGTTTAATTTAAGATACAAAACATTAACCAATAGAAGAGGACAACTGGACAAGTACGGTACTATATGTGGCTGGGTGGCCGCAAAAGCAAAGCCAATTACAGCGATTCTGTGAATTATGTGTTTATTTCTCGCAAAATGCTAATTTCGTCATTGACAACTGCTTAAGAAGGTTTTGTTTTGTTAATTCCTTAATATGCGGTCTGCTAGGCTGGCACTCTTAATGTATTCATATAAGCCCAGGAAGGCAGAATCTCTCTTCTGAAATGGGAGCCTGGCAAACCTGCTTGCTTGGTTATCCGGCCTGCCCAACTCATATCAACAGCCTTTATGGTTAGTTGGATTCATTTCATATTTTTTTGATCCAATCAGTTGTATCGTTTTAAATTAAATGCTTACTCAATACTGTATATATTAAACAAGGTCACGCACAAAGACTGAGACAAGGTCAAAGCAGCAAAATACATATATATATAGCATTATGTTTGGCAGAGCGTGTTTATAAATAGCAAAAATTGTATGCTATTCATACAAAGTTATTCACTTTTAGAGTTCCTTTTGGATACTCATGATTTCCCCCTTTCCCAAAACATTTTACTAGAAACAATCCTATTGATTCTGTAATATCGGCATACAGTATGCTTCAGTCACATTACACACTATATATTTCCAACCACAAGTGTGCAAAATATCCTATCATGTGATCTCTTTACGCCAGGTCTGGCTTGCTTAAGAAAACCGACTGTTTCCCAGTTTACTACCCAGAGCATTCAAGTATAAGCACTCATGACAATTCGGATTAAGTCTCTTATATTGAAATTCTGTTATCTGATTTGACCATAGATAACAGGGGGTTAAGATGAGGGGATTAAGCCCTCCCAAAATATATAATAATGAGATCAGAGTGGGAGAAGCTAATATGATAGCGATGTCAGATTCATCGCTGCCTGCAATGCCAAATGAACAAAGTTAGTAGGTTTCTGCATATCAAATCTTCCCCAGAACGGACAGGAAATGCCATCTTTTTCCAGCCCTGGGCGCACCCCTAAAGGTTGTCTAACCAATGGAGTTGACCCATTGTAAGTACTGTAAGCCCATAAGGGGCGGACCATTAGAAAAGTGATGGGGGGGGGGGGGCTTTTTCGACTTGCACGAATTGTTTTTTTACCTCTCATCCTTTGCACAAATTTATTTTCCATGTTATATTAGGAGATATAAAACATACCTTTTAAGGAAGAGGTGGTGAGGTGTATGAGGCTGTAGGTGAGCCTCTGTGGCTTGATTTCTTGCATTTTTTTACAGTGACAGCTTTTTAATATATCCCATAGGCGGATTTTCAGATTTTGCTCTGGGGGGGTGCCGAAAATTTAGGGGGGGTGCCAAAAATTTAGGGGGGGAGGTGAGCGACAGGGTGCATAGTGCCGCCGAGCAAGCTGCAGCAGGGGTCTGGTGGCACAGTTGGCAATGGGGGTAAGGGGGCAAAGCCCCCAGAAAATTTTGAGATTTTTGGTCAAAATCCTTATTTAGTTCAAAATCCTTGTTTTTAGTCTTACTTAGTTCAAAATCTTTATTTCAATCACACTACTGTCATTTATCCCAATGAGCATTTAATTTTTTTTGGGGGGGTGCAAATTTCTCTAGGGGGGGTGAAGAACTTTTTTGGGGGGGTGCAAAATATTTTTGGGGGGGTGCGCACCCCCCCGCACCCCCCCAGAAAATCCGCCTATGATATATCCCATCTAGACAGAATTTTTTACTTCGCACTGCAGGAATTTTTTATTTTGCAAATTTGATCTTGCATGAATTTGTTTCTTTCATTTTCCCTTGTGCGAATTTTTTTTTGTTTCCCCCCCATCACTTTTCTAATTGCCCGTCCCTAAGTCTCCTCTTGATGAGAAAACTAGGTGAACTTGCGAACAAAACAATTATTCTACTGTAGGTATGAATAGTAATTTCGTTTTCAAAACATTTTAGCAAGCACCATCAGCATTTCTTGCGGAAATGCAACTAACAACAGAAGAAAAATTGAAGCTGACTTGTGAAATGAGGGTACCACAGATTATAGAGCTCCTGGATATGTCTGAAACAACACATCAGAAGGTACGGAGAATAGCCAGAGTGTAATAAACTGTATATTTGGTATGGGGTAGCAGTATAGTAGAAGGTTATGTTTTAACCTAGGTTTTTTGTGTGTGTGTTTATTTGTCTTCATGTCACCAGCATTAGTTGAAAAAGTACTGTATCAAATCTTTTAATGCAAAGTTCGTAGAGCTGATGGCAGCAGGTCAAGGAGAAATATTGGTCAACTTTTGCTTGAATTTGGATAAAACATTGGAAGAGAAATCAACTTCAGTTGATAAAAAAATTTCTCGCTTCTCTGGCTGTGTAAGAACTGAATGCATACAGTAGCTGTACAATTTGTGCATGAGTACTGGTCTTTTGCTGGCGGAGGAATGCAGTCTCTGAGTAGCCAAACCTTTTTGGTATTGGTTTCCTTGTTTTTAACATTATTAAGTAATATAATAATATAATATAATGAATTTGTCACTTTGTACATGATACAAACTAATTAAAGACAAATAAAGACAGATTAGACAAATCGTGACAGGGGAAAGGAACAGGACTTTCGTCCCAATTGACACCTAACCCCTAAAAATTATACAATATTAAAGTGGGCCACTAACCCCAAATATTATTTTTGGTATGTGTAATATTTGTGTCATTCTGAGAAGAAATGTAATATATCTCGCCAAGATGGACGTTGATCCACTTCATTTAATAATATTATCGTTCTGACCGATCTGACCGTGTTAATGGAAAACGTAGTCCCTAAGTAGACTGAGTGTATAAAATGCATGTCTATTTATTAATAAATTTATTGTTTATTTTAAATCTAAATATTTTACCATTATTTTATGGTATTGATTAACAACAATATTCTATTTGTATCAATCTGTTTAATTTTTCACCAGTTTACATCATTGGAAATCGATGAACCAATATTCCAACCATTCCCTTCTGATATTGTGTTTCAAAATTTTGAATCTTACGAAACGTATCAAGTTCCTTTGAGGTTGAGAAATAACGATAAAGTAAGTAATATTTAGTAATGATAGTCAAACGCTGTGTATTAAACGTACAATCGAAATCTATATAATGGTCAACGGGATCAAATGTGAAACATTGTTGACATAAGGGCTGACAAGAAAACGTCCTCGTCTGTACCGGTCTTTAAATTATCGAGGATAATAAAACTTGTGAAGGAAATATAGTTCACTAACTTCACTGTGAACACGTGAGACTAACTTGTCAAGGAAAACTTGCTCGTCTGTATGGAGCGTTGTCAATTACACTGTAATAAAATCTGTCAAAACACTAATTCGTATCATATGTGTTGTTTTCAGGTTGCTCGCTTGATAAAAGTGACAGAAACAGATTCTCCATACTTCAAAGTGATCAGTCCATCAGATGTTGGCAACAAGGTTGCTCCAGGCATGGACAAAGTGTTTATGTTGCAGTTTACTGCTGACCAGAAAAAGGTACAGTTTAAAACAAGGGTTATTTACGTCATTTACCAGTTTTTGTGCCGGTTCAACAATAAGTTGTCAAGGTTACAGAGTTGCAAAAAAGAGCTGCGGGTATGTGGGCACCACCCGTAAAGAAAGGTTTACTGGCATTGAGGTATAGGTTGCAAGTGAAACACTGAATAAAACATTGTAAAGAAATTGAAAATTTTTATTTTGGATGTTTACTGATTCTTTTAATTGTGAGCTTGCAGGTTCTGATCGGTCAATATATTGTAGTATTGATATTATAATTCGTATTATTTATTCTTTATAACTAATTAACCAGTGTATTAAGAGGATTGCTGAAATTTTTATAAGCCTGTGGTTTTCCTAAGCTTCCTCGTCATTATTGTACTTCTCTTATATTTCCAATAATTGTTATAAATGCTTCCTAGAGGGAGTCCAAATTCAAATAAGCTTCTAGTTTCTATTTTGGACTTCCTCCCCGCAAATAACTCAGCCATATAAATATTAACTATATAATCATTTGCAACATGCAGTCAGCACTCAGTACCTGAATAGCTAACTACCAAACCTACCCAGACAAAGCCTGCATGTCGGGAAATTCTTAGCTATTTTGAGGAAGGTTGGGAAAACCCAACCTCTCTCTCCAATAAGCCCAGGCTTTAAAATATCGGTCGGTATAGTCGTCTGACAAAATGTCCGATGACTTTGAGTTTGGGTCGGACATATGTATGATGATGTCCGACGACCTTGAGTTCAGTTTGGCTTGGAAATAAGTAACAGCACAATGTACTAATTAAATTTTGAACAGTAAATGTTGTGCCGATATTGAATAAGTTATGTCATAACTGTCATTCATACTTATTTCCGAGCCAAAACTAACTTTTCTTGTCACTTGAAAAAAAAATTGTACACGGCTTGAAGAGCGCTGAATAATTCATTGCTTTTCTCGCCCTAATTATGTCGTTAAGAGTTGGACAATTGATATCAGTCCATAATATCCAATCCATAATACAATCAGGTCGGACAAACAATAAACCTCAGTTTTACTTGGGTCGGACAGAATGTCCGGTGCTTTCCGCTCTACGTCGGACAATTTCACGAATGGGTCGGACAATGTCCGTGACCGACCGATATTTTAAGGCCTGTAAGCCCCGCCCCAAACGTGCCAGAAATATCTGTGCCTCCCCTCCTTTAAAGATAATTTATAGTATATGTTTTGCATCGTTTCTAGGACTATTACCATGAACTGATATGTGTAACAGAAAGAGAGAAATTTCTTATTCCTGTAAAAGCTATTGGTGAACGTGCTGTGATAGACTTCCCCGATTCAGTCAACTTTGGCAGCTGTCCTGTCAAAGATATGACGACAAAGACTTTGTTTGTGAGAAATATTGGCAAAAGAGAAGCTAAGTTTTCTCTTTCTTTGAAAAGGTAAAGAAAACCATAATGTAATGATCTTCGATCGCTCTACCGTAATTTGGAAGTAGCCCATTGATTAGTTCTAAAGATAGCTACTCTATGTCATGATTAATTGACCATTTTTATACTATAGAGACGCATTATCCGTCTGGAAGAACTTGGCCAAGCATTTATAGTTTGTGTCGTTATGCGTCTTCAGTATAAAGACGGGCACAAGACGCATTATGCGTTTTGACGAACTATTTCCGACGATAGTTCGCCAAGACGTATTTTGCGTCTTGTGCCCGTCTTTATACAGAAGACGCACAACAAAGATAGCTTACTCGTGAAAATCACCAGTTGTACAGATTTAATCAAAATTTATAAACATTTTATCACCCATACAATGCAGTTGTTCTTAATGTATTAAAGTTCATTATGGGAGCTGATAAGAGTTTAATCATTATCACTTTCAGTATTGTCTTCAGTAAAACTGTTGTCTTTTAAAAGTCTTTTTATAAGAAATTTTCTCTTATCAAAACCGCTTCTAAAGCTTCTTCTGGGTCAAAGCCATCGTCTTCCATAAACGCGTCCATTGTTTCAATTATTTTTCTATGTACTTGGTCTTTCTTTAGCTGTTTCATCCAAAAGAGACGTTCCATATAAATATTTTCTAATTCACTTTGGAGTTTAGGTAGAATAGTTGAGTTTGCTTTATCACTAGCAGATTGATTATCAAGACCACTGTCTATCAATTTATTCCTCGTCTCTTCAAAAGCAGCGTAATTTCTTTGTTTTGCTTCCTCTACCAATGGCGCCCAAGGATCTATTTCGTCTTCTTCAGACTCGTCGACTGTCACCATTGAGCTGTCAGAGTCATAATTTGAAGTTGTTGAAACATTGTCTTCAGATTCTATTATCCGACTTTCCGAATCTGACTCTGACATGCTTCTCTCCTGATCCCGTTGTGGACAATATTCCTTTTCGTGTCTACGTAGATTAAACCCTCTACCAAACGATTTTCCGCAAAACTTATAGCTCATTCCTCTAGCACTGATTATGCCCAAATGGTTTGTCATCGGACAGCGCAGTTCATTTATGAGGACTTGCTCATATGCTCAGGGCACACGCTCATATGCTCATAAGACATAATCACTGCAGACTGGTCCATTCCAGACTTTCATGTAATAGTATGGTTTACCACGTAACGGAATCAGGCAACGTGGCCGGCAGGGTGGCAGGCGATACTTCATACGTTCAAACCATGAATATGTATGCAGTGATTATGTCTTATGAGCACATGAGCAAGCGCTTTTATGGGTGATTTTTATAGATGCTCATGTGCTCATAAGACATAAGACGTGGTAAACCATACTATTACATGAAAGTCTGGAATGGACCAGTCTGCAGTGATTATGTCTTATGAGCATATGAGCGTGTGCCCTGAACATATGAGCAAGTCCTCATTAATGAACTACGCTGTCCGATGACAACCATTTGGGCATAATAAGTGCTAGAGGAATGAGCTGTAAGTTTTGCGGAAAATCGTTCGGTAGAGGGTTTAATCTACGTAGACACGAAAAGGAATATTGTCCACAACGGGATCAGGAGAGAAGCATGTCAGAGTCAGATTCGGAAAGTCGGATAATAGAATCTTAAGACAATGTTTCAATATGACTCTGACAGCTCAATGGTGACAGTTGACGAGTCTGAAGAAGACGAAATAGATCCTTGGCCGCCATTGATAGAGGAAGCAAAACAAAGAAATTACGCTGCTTTTGAGGAGACCAAGAATAAATTGATAGACAGTGGTCTTGATAATCAATCTGCTAGTGATAAAGCAAACTCAACTATTCTACCTAAACTCCAAAGTGAATTAGAAAATATTTATATGGAACGTCTCTTTTGGATGAAACAGCTAAAGAAAGACCAAGTACATAGAAAAATAATGCAACAAGGGACGCGTTTATGGAAGACGATAACTTTGACCCAGAAGAAGCTTTAGAAGCGGCTTTGATAAGAGAAAATTTCTTATAAAAAGACTTTTAAAAGACAACAGTTTTACTGAAGACAATACTGAAAGTGATAATGATTAAACTCTTATCTGCTCCCATAATGAACTTTAATACATTAAGAACAACTGCATTGTATGGGTGATAAAATGTTTATAAATTTTGATTAAATCTGTACAACTGGTGATTTTCTCTAGAATAACATAGTGCAATGTCAGATAAATTTTCTCCAATGAATCTCATTAAAGCGTACGTACGGCTCAAGAGTTAGTGACCCATGTGCCACAGCTTGATACAATGTACGGATTAGAATAATATTTGGTTATGTGGCGTGCTTGCAAAGCTTAGGAATCAATACTTTATTCTATATCTTATCCGTGTGTTAACTTATGCATGCGGTCAACCAAAGCGGTAGCCTTGGCAACAATATTTTGGCTCTAAAAATCTGTACGTTTTCGTCTCATCCCCTTTTCCCCTTCTTTTGAATTCATTTCGCCTTGATGTAAACAAGTACTTATTTTTGTCCATCACATGGACAACAAAATCAAAATACTTGAGAATTTTATTAACACGCAAGGCATATTTTAACATATATACTGGGGGGCCACTTGGCCCCCAGGCCCTCTTGATGGCCTCCCACTCACACAAAATTGGCCCCCCACTCCGTGGGCCCTTTATACATTGGGTCGTTTACAGAGTAAATGATTTGTCTGTGTTTAACGAAATATTGTATTTATGGCTTATATAGTTGGACATTTTTAAAGTTTTAGTTAAAACATTGAAATACTCTTGGCTTGGCAATTTCAGAGCTCCAGATTTCAAAATGTTCCCGGGAAAAACTCCCCCGGACCCCTACAGGGCTCGCGCCTTCAGCACTCAGATTAAGGGCCCTTTTTCACAAATGGCCCCCCACTTAGAAATCCTTAAAATATGCCCTGTACCCACGCAATGTGTTCAATGCAAATTACTGCCGTATGGTTTATGTCAAGTTTCAGGTTACATTTCTCAATATGCACGCAACATTTGTCCCATCAATGATCTTAAACATGCTTTAACACGAACAGAACACTACGCAACTATAATCGCCTCGTTGTACCTACATCTCGGTACAACACAACACTGATTTTGTGACATAAAATAGAGACCTGGTATGTTTGTAACCGAACTATTTCACAAACACATACAAACTACAATAAACTTAAATAACGAACAAATCAAAGAGACTTACCAGAGATTTTCCTGAAATCAATACCAAGTATATAAAGTTCAAAGAATAAAAATTAGTTCCAAGGTAAAGATGTAGTTCCAATAAGTTGGTGGGGAAATTACTTTGCACGGTTTAAAGATTAATTTAACGTGAATACTAATTTACCGCCAAAAAATGTATGACCGTCACGAAATGTTAATTAGCCCGCCAAAAATGTATGAATATTAATTCGCCACTGCTCCGCCACCAAAATCACTGCTCCGCCACCAAAAAGGGGATCGATCGAACGGCCTCTTATATACTGCTAATACATTTAAATGCATATTCTAATGCATAAGACCAATCTTGGAGTATTGCACCCAAATTTGGCATTATAACATCCCCGAATACTTATCGAAAGATATTGAAAGGATCCAGTCATCACATACGACGATGCTTTGGCAGTATTCAATATTCCAACCTTATTTTCAAGGCGTGAACGTTTGTGTTCGGCATTCTTTAAGGCCCAGACAGACTGAATGCGATTCTACAACGCGGCGAGATTTTTCGATTTTCACTGACATATAACTTTGATCCTGTTTCATGTTTTTGAAATATTCAGAAGCGCTATGACAGTTTGAGTTATTTGCTCTGCATATCTTTTAAAATTTCCTTCCATAGATGGTTTTATCTACTTTTAAAAACTGAAATATCGCGAAAAGTCCTAGTCACAATTTACGTCTTTCCAAAAAAACTTGTGCCGTTCAAATGTAGAACTAATCGTTTTATAGAGACTCGTTTATTCGGTCGTCCGTAAAACTATACTGATTGATTGATTATATACAATGAATTTTAAAACTGAATTTTACTTTGATTACATTTTCATTTTATATTTTTTATTATTTAGTAGGACCTAGGAAATAGTCAAATTGATCTAGTATCAGAATGTAAATGATAGATGTATTATTTTAAACTTGTGGTGCAAAGTCTAAATTTTTTAAATAAATTCTAAATAAATAATATAATATAGAAGGCATATTATGCATCCGGACGGATAATGCGTTTCTATAGAATAAAAAAACGGTATTAATGTTTTTCTAGTCCATTTTCTGTTACACCTGACAAAGGCAGTTTAGCTGTTGGTGAAAGCATGCAGGTTCATGTCGAGTTTAAAGCATTAAAGACTGGAGATTATGACTGCAATATGGTGTTGCATTACGATACAGGTATATAATTTGATTCAAATAAGACAAACAATGTTGTTTTAAAAATGCGTCAGTGGATTATTAAATGTACACTCCTTAAAGCACACCCCTTCATTATATATGGATATTTGTTATATATTTGAGACCCTGCGAACATTTGATTTGTGAACAGGGACATCTTTCCTCCCCCACAATAGAACCCCTGCCACGCAGGCTAGTGTGACTTATGCCCTCCTTAATATGTACTGCTAGCCCGATTTATACTAGAGACGGGTGAACAGTCTGAAAAAACTTGCAGAACTGTCGAGAATTAGCTAAAAACGACCTATTAAACTAATTTGATAACCGTTACCATTTTATCGTAAGTATTATTTTCAAGGAAGTGAAGTTGAAGTTAGGAATGTTTCTTGAATAGATATGCTCTTTTATTCTGACATTTGGCTTTCTAACTTCAACTTCACTTCATTGAAACGAATACTTAGTATACCTAAAATGCTAATGGTTATCAAATGATTTAATAGGCCATTTTTAGCTAATTCTCGACACTTCCAAAAGTGTTTACTCAAGTTTAAACGCAGCTATCTCGGTCAATAATACATGAAAATGCGCATGGTATATATCAAAATTTCAGTTAGACATCACTGAATGCAAAGTAGTGTAATAGGTATTTTAGTTTTTAAGTTATACTAAATCAAACAGTCGTACTTTTTTTGCGCCACCTGGTTTAAGTATAGCCAAGTTATAGCATGGTTTCGAGTGCAACTTGACACGAGTGAGTTTTTCAAATACCTCAAAGTCAAAGTCAGTCCGAAGGACGAATACCATTTGAGGTCTTTGAAAAACTCACGAGTGCATGTTATATCCAATTTTCACGAGAACTATGCTATTACTTTCGAGTACATAAGACTGTTCGAGACAACTATACTTTCAAATTATCAGCTTCGACGAACTGTCCACTGATAATGTTTTCGCTCGTTTCATATGTCATTTGTATGCATTGCCAAACATATGAAAGTGAACTGAACCATGAGGAATTCTTATATATTTCATGCAAACTTAATTTTCCACCTTTAGAATAACTTTTAAGCAGTTTTTGAAGGCGCCAAAACCCAAGTTTCAGTTTAGGCGAGCGGGCACGATGTTGTTTTGTTTTGAGCAATCTGCCCAGAACTAAGCTCAAATTCGATTGGTTGATACCGATTACAGAATTTTGCATTGTAATTACAGAAAATTGCACTGTGATTACACATTTTTGCATTGCTATTTGGGATTAACTGCACTGGATTCAGTCAGTCAAATTCGAGATAATCTTCTATGTGTATTAGTAAGTAGGAAACAAGCTCAATATTTGAGAAGAAACAAGAGGACAGGAAATTCAACAGTGATATTTCGAATTTATTGCAAATTCAGACAGTTTGATGATGAATTTGCAATAAATTCGACATATCACTGTTGAATTTTGTGTCCCCATCTTTCTCTTCAAATATTGAGTTTGGAGATGGAACTTTTATTCGGAGTTGTTTCCTACTTTACGTAACGTATCCTTTAATTGAGATCTTTGGCCATAGAATACAATATTTTCTTTTGCTAGGCGAAGATGTATACATCACTCTGTATGGAGCTGCTGTTGATGTCAATGTCAGACTGGATAAAAGCACGTTAAAACTAGAGAATACATTTATATCGTGTACATCACAGAGGTAAGCGGCTGAAGGATTAATCTTCAAAGGAAACAGAAGAAAATAGCATGGCTTGGCTTGCTCGTACAACGTACAGCGATGCTTTAATGGCTTTTTCGATTATTATTTCGAACAACCTAGGACCTGGTATATGGCCCCTTTAAGCGGGACGGGATCATGGTTCCTTTCAGCCTAACCGGGAAATTTGTCTGGGCGGGATGACGTGTTTATATGGACAAATACACTGCTTGGTTAAAGCCAGCATAGGGTCGGACGCCATGTTTTTTTTTCAGAAATGGGATATACGCATGCTCAGAAGGCATGCCAATCCAAGCAACATCCCAGCTGGCTGGAAAAAGTGAGCTTATATGGAGAATTCCCTGTCCTGGCCAGCCGATATCCCTTCAAAATATGCCGGTATCCCGTCTAGACGGGAGAAGTGGCATGGTCATATAGACACTCAATAGAGTCTAATATATTACTAATGGGATCTCGGCATGGATGGGATGTCCCGTTCCCCATAGCATAGCCGTGATCATATAAACAGAAAATTCAAACGCGGCTAAGAAAATGGTAAAATTGCAGAATTAGACAACATCTAAAAATTATGGCTTCTACAAAAAGTTTTTCCTTGTGCAGTTATTATTAGCACTAAAGACACAAATCACCCTCGTTGGAAAGAGAAGAGAACAAGAATTATTATTTTGAAATTTATTAAGCATAATATATGTATTCCGTTTTTTTTCTACACCTTGTACATCAGTATAATTATGTTAGGTTAGAACACAAGGAACGTGCAGTAAATTGAACGGCACTGTTGCTTGAGTTGTTTCCTTGTATTTTGTGGTTTTTCTACAAACCTTTCTGTTCGAATTTCAGAATATGACATTTGGGATGGGCGTATTATAGTTGCTCTACGGATCCAAGGCTTTGTAGAATGGAGATGCGGTGCTTTAAAAAAACAGGAGAAATATTAGAATAACACAAAACAATAGTGTACTAAGAACTAAGAACTAAGGAAATTATAGTTTGTTTCTTCACCTTAGAACTGTCCTCATTCACAACAGAAGTGAACACATTGTAAACTTTCGTTGGACAAGATTTGCAACATTGACAGAAGAACTACAGCATAAAGAAAGGTTAGTTGTAATGACAGTTTCCCTTTTCTTGCCAGCGATAATAAACGTTCAGTTGATTTGCATGGCGGACTGTTTATACCACGAAGAGGAACACCCAAAGACCGTCTGCTATGCAGGCTAAGACCGTCTGCTATGAAATCACCTGTTCCCAAGATCGAAAACATCAGTCTCAATCCGTTTCTGGAAGTTTTTCTTAAATATATCGTCGAGAATCTGCATATAATAATGACCGATTTTGTTTCACATGGTTTTGCTTGCACGGAACGAGCGACCTATTCAAGTCATGTTAGTAATCAGTCACGCTGTTCAGAATTTTCACGCCATGTCAGCAAACACCACTAAAGCGCACTGAAGACTGTCACGCTTCAGAAACCTACAACATATGTTCAGGTAGATTTGCTCGAACCCCAGGGCAAAGCGGCCATTACGAACTGGACGAACTGGTAACCTTTCGTACATACTACTGTACGTTAGAAAATGATTGTTTGGAAGATTTTTTATGTTGAAATAATGTTACTTCAAGTCTAGTTATATCTGGCATATCTATCTCAATACTTTTCACTTAATAAGTCAGTTCGGAGTGTCGACAGATCGACTACGCATTCAAATGACGCGTTTTGCGTCCGGATAAAATTGCAGTCGAATCATAACATGAAGCTGAGACTTGAAGTATGCATAGCAAAGTATTGAACTGTTCAATCATCATTTCGGTTTTACATATAGCCACAATAGAACGTAATATATTCTCACTGCTCGCCTCACTGCACAATACCCTAGCTGAGGTATAGATTCAGAATGGGGAAAATAATTTTCACGCACGACGCTCGACGGCTCTGGTCTAAAACATTTATTTACCGACTCTTCATAACTGTTACAACAAGGATGTTGTTGACTGCTCGCCCGGCGAGGAAATGGTGTCGCAGCCGAGGGGAGGAGGGTGGGACGAAAATTTCCCCCGTCCGTGGCTTGGCCGTCTTCGTAGGGGAAATGTACTGCCTGTCACGACTTTTTATGCTAACCTTATCCTCCCATGGGACTACCTAAGTACGGCTTAACATTCACTTAAGTTTTAATTCATTAAAATGGTATTGTTTTAGTAAAGCGCCCAGTGAGTATAGTAATAATACTCACTGCTGCCTCAGCGCACAATACCCTAGCTGAGGTATAGATTCAGAATGGGGAAAATAATTTTCACGCACGACGCTCGACGGCTCTAGTCTAAAACATTTATTTACCGACTCTTCATAACTGTTACAACAAGGATGTATAATGCCCTCTCCAATAAACTTGAAACGGTTAATCCATCAAGGTTATTCCTAGCACGAAAGGCAGTTCCAAGTCGCTGGGGTTCATGACTGCATGACGACACTTCTCCAGCCTACGTGTTTGGATATAGCTTCATTGGAAGCGCCAAGGAGTGATAGGGTGATAGAGCAGCCGGCTCGGAAGCTGTGGACAGTTTCGCCTTCATCGAGGTGAAGATTAGAGAGGTATATCTTCAACCGGTTAGCAGCAGCGGAGCCAAGAAAAGGTGCGTTAGCGATGCAGCCTGTAGGATCCGTGGCGCGAAACAGAAAACTGTGACGTAAATTGATATGCATTTTGTCGCACAAGAGGATATATAACTTGAGGTTGGCGACCGGACAGGTGATTGGTTGAGAGGAAGGCTTTACTGCAAACATGTGTGTATGCTTTCCACGAAGCGTTTTCGCAAAGGTGTGCCGGAATAACAAACCGTCGCTTTCGGGAAGACACATGACATCACTTGTTTTCAATCTACCCAGATCAGAAGCGCGATCACCGGAATAGAAGTCTAAACAGAAGCAGGCCAGATCACGGGCGTATATATAACGGGTCGTCGGAGTAATATCATGTGCTGATAAGATCTCCTGATGAAATTACACAACGCCTAAAATTTGTCAAGAAACAAAGGGACGGCTTGTTTTGGTGTAACTCTTGCTTGCGCTTGCTCTTCCCGGATAGACTGCAAATATTTTACAATGCTGGGGTGAGTGGCTGGGTTGCCGGAGGTCAGAGAAGCCGATTGGACATCAGAAGAATCGAGGGAGCCAAGCGATGTAAATATTGCTCTCAGCTTGGCAATATAATTGTCGACTGTACCTGAAGCGAGTCCGGTGGGACACAGGCAGGAATCTGAGTGCACTTTTGTTTTCCCAAATGAGAAAGCGGATCCAATCTGCAGGGGAGGCAGAGATTAGAGCTTTTTGTTGGGGGAGGGAGGCCAAAAAGGTCTCCAATTCTTGATGCAGGCGAGACTTCTGTCTCTCATACGGTTTCTGGCTTCTGGAAGATTGCAGGGAATTAAATCTAGCGTTAATATTGGGTAAGTCCAAATCGACGCGGGTCTGGAGTAAACTCAGAGATATTTCCTTACGAAATCCACACCGTTGACAAAACCAGAAACCCACATCGTTAGGACAATGACACTCAGGGCAACACTCAGAACGCTTCAACAAACGAGGAACCTCTCGATACACCTGTGTCAAGAGCACGGAAATGTTAGCACGAAGGAACCCGGAATACCCACAAGTCCCATTGCAGTGGACGGGTTTCAAAGTCACCGTTGTTCTCGGGAAGAGCAAGACACCACGATCGCCCTTCGTACCCAGCTCGAATGCCGTAGAACAACGGCCGCCAGTATCGCCGAGGCGAGAGATCGGGAACCACGATGGAGAACGGACACCGTTGGGATTGTAGAAAGAGTGAATCAGAGCTTGATTATCAACGTGACAATCTACCCTGGAATGGTAATAGAGCTTGTGCTTCACGAACAACGATAGGAGACGAACGTTCATTACGATACCAAATACCCCTAACTGTTTCAGAGGGTTGGTCAGCAAAATTGATGACCACTCCCCATCCTGTATCGGAAGCGTCGGAGGAAAGACTCAACTGAAAAGTATATTCCTGACGCCAGGGCAGATACCATTCCAAGAGTCCAAAAACTGCCATGACTGAATCTCGCGGAGTAAATCTCCTTTTAGTGGGATTGAACGTTTCTTAGCATGTAATTTGGAAATAGCTTGGTAGATGGCAGAGGTATATAGGCGCGCGGCTGGGTCCACTAGAGCGAGGGAAAGTATTTTTCCAGCTAACTTCTGTAAAGCTTTTAGTGGGACCGTTTTCTTCTGTAAAATGGACTCATGAAGGAGTATGAATTCCGCTTCTTTTCATCTGGTAGGAAGAAAGCTTGGTTGGAGGATCGGAAAGAAGACCCAAGAAGGGGACCACAAGCTGGGGTATCAGAATTGATTTCTTCAGTCCAATAAAATAACCGAGGTGTATAAGGATATAGCACATGATGTAAGCCGCTGCCTGTGCTAGTGTAAAATTAGATGGAGAATTATGAGATTTTACTTCGATGCGGAGTTGGTCCAGATGCCGGTCATCAATGTATAGGGAAGAAGGAACCCCTAAGGAACGTGCGTAACTAGTACCGGCTAGGCGAATGGTATGATAAGGTACGCACTGGCCTTCCATCCAAATGGGATAGTTCGGAAACAAAAATACCAACCGGACCATTGTAGTCCAAAATACGTTTGGCTGCGCTCGGCGAAAAACATGATTCCTCTTCTTGTCGTGTTCATTCAAAAATTCAATATTAATCTAATACAAAACTAATTTAACTAGTATAATGGTAAATATGATAATAAAGACTTACAAATGTTATGCATTTGTTACCCCTCACATCAATCACATTTGTTGATATGATTTCTGAATTCAGGTAGTGAGGTTGCAGTTTTGGCTGCCACTGGCAGCTGATTCCATATATGGGAGTAGTGTATTTGTATGAGTTGTGTAGATAGCGACTATTATAGCAACCCTATTCAACGTTAATACCACTACCTCTTAGGTTATATGGGGTAGTACGAGGTGTGAAGAAATTAGCAATATATGTAGGACCAGCTAATTTAAAACTCTTATAAAATATTGACAGTAATAGACTCTTTCGATAATTACGTCACATCCGCCTATTTGGCCTGTATCATCAGCATATAATCGTAGTGATGAATTTGTGATGATGTAATTTATGTAATTTATGAAGATGTTAAACAGTAGAGGGGCTAACAGACTTCCTTGAGGGAGACTTCCACATCGTAGGGATTGCCAATCCGAATAAATGCCATTGCATTTCACTCTTTGTTTACGGTCTAGCAGGTCGTCAACGTGCGAGCATTAGAGTTTTTTTGAAGAAGCGCAATTTTCTGTTGCAATTCTTTCCAAGGTGGGGAGCTAAGCAACAAAGTGAGAAGTATAGCATCACTAAATATCCTTGGCAATGTATACGTTTCTGGAGTTCTACCTGGACCTTATCATGATCGATTATGCCCTACCGACGCAAACTGCTTATCGAGGGATGAAAACGAAGTGATATTATTTATCCCCTTCCTAACTGGGCAAGCAAGTTAAATTTCCCCAAGAAAGGGAAATATATATTAATAACTTGAATTAATTCACTGCACCTAGCTACAACCGAAATGCCAATTAATTGCTTCAACCAGAGAATAGAATGCTTAATTATTGACTTTAATAAAGTCGTACTTGGCTTCACCCAAAAGCGTAAACAACTTAATTCTATACAGCTTCACCAAAAGCGTAAATAACTCTACACCGCTTCAACAATAACGTGAACAATTCTATATCGCTTCATCAAAAGCGTAAATAACTCTATACCGCTTCAACAAAAGCGTGAATAACTCTATACCACTTCAACAAAAGCGTAAATGGCTCTAGACCGCTTCACCAAAAAGCGTAAATAACTCTATACAGCTTCACCAAAAGCGTATAAGAATCGCACAAAACAGACAGGTTGGGGAAACGAGCAACCCTTACAAGTAAATACAAAATCAACGAGCCCAGTGAGGCTATGTCATTAAATAATCTTTGTATTAGCATATTTTGTCGTCTTTGAAAGTACAGTAGAGAATATATTTTCTAATTTAAAGCGAGTCAACCGTGCGTGCGGAAACTAATTGTTCTTTGAGTAACTTTTTGCATCTTGAAATAATGATTTTCGATATGCATATTTTACATCTTCCAGTCTCAGTTACATTTTATGATTCAACTGTGATTTTATCCCGACGCTGAACGCGTCATTTGGATGGGCTGGCTTATTGTAAGTAAGCAATTACCTGAAATTCTTAATCCAGTTATATTTGGAACTCACTGGTCACCATTAAAAGAGAAGTCTGAATAATTGCTTACCTATACAAACTATGATTCGTATTTCAGATGCAAGATGGATTTGAGACGAGAGGAAGAAATTGAAAAAGATGTTTTTCTTATGGAATGTACACAAGATGTGACAATACGAGATCAAATGTCGATTCTTCAGAGATCATTTCAAACAAGAAACCAGGTATACAACTTTAACTATTTCATGGTAATTTCAGATAGCACTCCAGAGAATAAATAATCAAGTAATTTATAGAATTGACATGAAATATATTTTATATTTCTGACGATGATTCTATATATTAGCTATAGGAGGTAGGTGCCGCGTTTATGGTCCAAGGCGCAAAGCCTTGATGGCAAGAACTATTGCCATAGCAACAATATAGCAACAGAGCAGCAACAATTATAGCAGCAACAATTATAGCAGCAACCAGTTAAATGGTAGCCAAGGCATCCCTCTGGCACAAGTCAAACGGACGAATCAGTGCGAAAATGTAATCTATAGTGGTGTGTACATTGTGTTTATGGCACAATAAAACCAAGAAAATAAGACAAGAAAATGGGTGGGGAAAGGGCGAAGGTGTAACGAAGGCAACGCTCATATGGCGCGATTTGATGTCATTCATGGACTTTCCTCTAACGGAAGTCAGCATGCATGCATAAGCTTGTTTATATCTGTTTAACCACATTAATACAGGTCGCAACTACTACATGCATATCGTCGCAATACACTGTCACATATGATTGCTTATGTATGCTTATCCTACTATTGATATGAAAGTCAGAAGCATGCTTACTTATTTATTATCCACAAAAATAGAGCAATCCCGACCCACTTTGAAAGTCAACCGGCCCACTCTGAAAGCAACCGGCCCACTCTGAAAGCAGCCGGCCCTATCTGGATTTCGCGACAAAACAGAGCAGTAAAGCGATATTTATATTTTAAAAAATCTACTCAAAAAGTTCAAAAAAGCTAGCCTAACGATAGTTAGAATAAGCCAGTTCGAAGTTTCGGGATAAAATTGCATTTGAATCATAACATGCAGCTTATACTGGAAGAATTAAAATATGCATATCGAAGTATTCAACTGTTCAATCATCATTTGAATATGCGAAATTGCTCGAAGAACAATTACTTCACATTGACATACATATATTTTGTTTTAAATGCTCATGTATTTGGCCACTTAAAGGGATATGGCAATAAAAATGTAGTTTGTCTCATTTGAAAGAACTTTTAAAATTATACATCAATCAACCCTTACCGATTTTTCCTATCTTTCTTAGTTCTTGAGATAGTTTCACAGAAATAATCATAAATCAGCGAGCTGTCTGCAGCCATCTTGGATTTTTGTGGATATGCACATTCACGTCACAAGCAGGGTCACGCAACTACGCAAGATCTCACCCAGAAAGCCAATGGTCATTATGAGCCAAAAATTACACTTCGGTCACTATTTCAAATAACAAATTGATTGACAACTTTTTAAACATCTACTAATTCCCCATAATAAAAAAGATGGCGCCGCGCGTTGAATTATGGGTAGATCGACATGTTTCAGATATTCTGTGATTTTACGAGTGAGTTAAGTTTTCACAAAATACTTTGATAAAAACACACCGAAAGCAAAACTAACGATAAATGCACGATATCTTAGCTGTCTTCTGACAACTTCTTGTATGCTATAATGCTTGAAAACAACTAAAAATAGCCAAAGTTTTCTAACTAAAACATAAAAAAATGACACGCATGCATTAACACTTTTGCTTAAAACATGAAAACTATTGCGATTTGCGAATGCACAAAAAAACATAACACAAACAAAGAACAATAGTTTTACTATACTTTCAAGTACATTTTGGATGTAATGTAGATCAAATCGTTGAATAAATACTTTGTTTGTCAAAATTTTCGTTGTGGTTTACATCTGCGATTTCAGACTTGCTATTCGGAATGTCTTCGGATATTCGGATTACTTTCGGATTTTGCATTTCTTTTACTTTATTGAAGCCCAGTTTTGGATTTGGCGGCCATATTGGAGTGACCACCAATGGGCGTCGTAAGTCGAAGCAATTTGAAGGAAGTATTTTCAATTTGCGCTGGGCGATGGAATTATTGAAGTTTAATTGGAAATATGTACAGGAGTTTGTATATTGTTAAAAGTCACCGATTTGGGTTGATTTCGGGCGTTTCTCATGTGAGCATATTCACGTGAAAATTTTGGAATAAATCGCCGTACTGTGTCTCTCGGCGTAGTAATCAAAGAAATTACAAGAAAGGAGGCAGTTTCATATGGGAAAGTAGTACTGGGCAAATAGTGATGGTGAAAGATCGGTCTTAAAACGGGTTTTTGTGACGATTAAAGTCGACGAACTTTGCGTGTTGCAGCTACAATATGTTGCCTTCCGCAGTAATAGTAAATCAAGAAACGGGACAGGACGTCTTGTGGAAGTAATATTGCGCGTATAAACAATGAGGCTGATTCAGGCTGAAAACGAATGTGTTAACAGAAACTTTACGCGTAAGTGGCCGTCCCATATAGGACATATATAATTTATAGTGCTTGTAAATAATAGTATACTTAATACTTTCTATGCTCAGTTACTTCAAATTTAGTATTATGTTTGTAGTGAAGTCATAAACTATTTTAATTTTTATACTGTATGTTTCTTGTAAAAGTATGTTTTCAATTACTGTGAAAGATTTTACCTGTCTGAAACATTCTGTATCTTGTGAAGAATTTTGCAAAAAACTGTATGCCATAAATCAGCATACCATGATAACTGGCCAATGCTATTGTAAAATTTCTCATTAACAAATGTTTTTATTAATTCAAATCTCTTTTTAATATGTCTTTAAACTAGATTTATACCATTAGGTTCCTAATCTACTTGTCAACAATGGTGTCATCAATTCCTTGGCACAGGAAAGAACAGGGGCTAAATATATTAGGCCATCCTTTTAGGGCAAGGTCTGAAATTTGCAGTATTCCGATATCCACAAGATACTAAAATTGGTGTTGGATACTAAACTGTGAATGACTTGTATCCTGACTGGATACTACAAAGCTTCAAACATTGGTATAACATTAAATGTCTTAATTGATCAACATTCAAGGCAGATGTACAGAAGTTTGCTTAAGGTTTATATGCATCTTAGTGTATCATAAGACCAACTTATTTAGTGTCTAGTTGTTGACTCTTGTGTCTTATGTTGTTATTTTTACTTGTAACAGTGAGATGGGTCAGGAATGGGTAATCCAGTTGGAATGGATACTGAAAAAAATTTAAATTTCAGATTCTGGAAAGGGAGTCAATTAATTTTTGAACCAAGACTTAATGCATATTACATGGTTTGTAGCTTAAACATAGTAACTGAATATGATAATCCCTGATAGATTGGTGTATTCCCCAATGGAGCCTGGGGTTCCCAACAGAGCATGTATTCCACACTAGCACCACCCCTGCTTCCTCTGCACAGATTCAAGCTTAAAATACACGTTGTAAATAAATTGTTCACTCAATTCATAAGGAAACTAAATGCCACAGCATGATGTTTTATATAGATGGCCTGTAATCAATCTCTTGAGACACAGTAGACAAATTTGTAGTGGTACATTCTGACAAATTCTGTCAATCTGACCAGTATAATTTAGTAAATACAATTAAAAATGCATAACAGCATTAAGTACTTTTTATTTATTGTGCTTCAGCACAGGGGCGGATCGAGGATTTTTCGTACGTTAGTCAAAATTTTCGTTGGTACACAACTGGGGGGGGATAATTTTTTCAGGGGGGGTCGGAGAAATTGCTTAATTTTCGCACCAGTCCCAGTCAACCCTTTACACCCCCCCCCCCCCCCCCCACCTAACATACACAGAGGCTGTACAAGCAATTCCCAGTAGCAGCAGATCTAATAAACAAACCAGACATGGAGATAAATATTAATCTCCATTTCAAATATTTATACTTTACACAATAACACAAACTACTGTACATGATATCAGTATTAAAACGTGTTTTAAGAGTAAAGGATAAAATGTTTTGGTCCTGGGAAGCCAATTAGCCAAAGGCTATTTCAGAATAGGACCAATTTGCTGCCTATAGCTATATTCTATTTTTAACAAACACAACATCACATCGGAGATCGTATTACACCATCACCATGCCAATAAATGATGCGGTCCAACACACATCAAGTCAAAAATACATCATATTTATATAAGAATATTTTGGTTCGGTTGAAGTCGATAATATATATCCAAACCTTAGGCGATTAATATCAAGCAACAAAAGCATAAACAAAATGCCTTAATGCCTATATTTTATACAGTTCGCCTAATCAGCTGGGTTTCGACCGCAGTAATATGCAAAAATTGCAAATTTCATAAACTTAGCCAGCGGGTCATCGCCTCACGCGCACAGATTGCTCTGTAAATACAAGTCGAAAATCGCCACAATAAATGTAGTTAAAATAGAATATATTTGCATTAGGGCCGTAGCCGTACAAGACTTGTTCCTTTCCCGAACATACTTCGGAATGTACGATTCGGCACCAAAATGTCTGCCCAAGCAGAAGCTTGTGTTGTTGATAGCGCTCAACAGCTCTTGGACAGAAGTCTTCGGCGAAGCGTCGATTCGCTTCCTCGGATCGGCTTGAATTTCCACCAGACATTGCTCATCGTTGTTCTCAAACATGGCCTGAACGGTCTCGTAAATACTACGAGACATTGCAGTATATTTTATATTTTCCGAGCTACTTCGATTGAACCTTTGCGGTCACAGTACGGCGATTTATTCCAAAATTTTCACGTGGATATGCTCGCTCATGGCCATGAGTCATGGCTGACAACAACATACACACGCGAACAGTTTTTTCGCCGAGAAACGCCCGAAATCAACCCAAATCGGTGACTTTTAACAATATGCAAACTCCTTTACATATTTCCAATTAAACTTCAATAATTCCATCGCCCAACACAGCGCAAATTGAAAATACTTCTTTCAAATTGCTTCGACTTACGACGGCCATTGGTGGTCACTCCAATATGGCCCCAAATCCAAAACTGGCTTCAATTACATAGAAGCTCGATACTATATTTTCAGATCAGTGGGCTAACCCTGCTTGTTACGTCACTAAAACCACCGTTAATGAGGAAAAAATCCAAGATGGCGGACAGCTCATTGTTTTAAGTCAAAATATCTCAAGAACTAAGCAAGATACGAAATGTCTTTTTCAAGTCCTTGGCAGTGGCATATACATATTACTGATTGCTTAAAGTCTTCACTTACTGTAAGCCTCAAGTTCCTATTTTACTTCAGATGGTAGATGCAGACAAACTTATCTATAAAGATGATGTTCTTGAGGTTCAACCATATGTAAGTGCTGTTGGTATTAATAGTTGCTAGTTTGATGTGGTCAAAGTGCGCCCAGAATGTATTTTCGAATATGTTTTAACAATCCAGTTATATTTTTGTAGGAAGGTGTTATTTGGCCAAATTCCTCAATGGAAATTGATATTGCATTTACTCCACTGGAAGCACAAAGGTATTCGGGGACTTAGAAAGTGTAAATTTCAGGGTTCTCATTAGAAGCCGGTGACCGGCGAAGTTCGTTGTCCTAAATATTTTTCTAATTTTCCTTGTTTAAGAAGAAACTAAGTCTTCTTTCAGTGCATTAACATACTTCATGAATAAAGCAAACAATCCCAAGTTCAAATAATGGTACTGACTGATGTTGTGTGTATTGAAGTATGTGCTCAAAAGGAAAATAGCATTGCATTTTAAGCGATTCATCTTGCGTTCTTCAGAATTTCAAATCGGAAATATGGAGGAATCCGTTCAAATATTCCAGTAAAGATAAAAATCAATACATATTTATGGCTCTCGCCCATGTCCATGAACAATTCATCTTCGCCGTCTACTGTCTCTATTTCACCTACTAGTTCATATTCTAATGAGAACCCTGTAAATTTCCATATTCCACTACACACGCAAAATCGCGCAAGTTCTAACAAAGCTGCAGCAGGCTTGTACCAATGCTGTTTCAACAACTTGTTATCAGGATGTGTTCGCACTGCTTGTTCCCAGCTTGTTGACAAGTTGTCAACGGCTTGTTGACAGCTTGCTACAATTAAGGTTGTTGACTCAACAGACTTGTTACAAGTTGTTCCAACAACTTGTTATCGTCCTGTAATTCAACAACTTGTAACAAGATGTGAGTGGCAACCTTGTAGCAACTTGATAAAAGGACAGCATTGTTCCAACTTGTTGACAAGCTTGCTACAAGCCTGTTGCGAACACATCTTGTTGACAAAAGCAAATTTGAGATACTAGCTTTCAGCAATAGCATGCATAGGCCCTGGTTCGGAGTCTATGCTATATCTATTCCTCAAAAGTTCCCACCAATGACTATCACTTAAAATTATATGCATAATTCATTATAGTTATGCTCGAACGTTGTATTGTGATGTGGCTGGCAGAGAATCTCGACTACCACTGCGGATCAGAGGGGAAGGAATAGGACCACGTGTGGTGTTCTCTCTGGACTCTCTTGATATTGGAAATATATTTGTAAACTCAAAACATTCGTATGAGGTTTGTTAAAATTTGGTCTGTTTGAAGGCATGAACGATGAGCAATGAATAAATCGGAGTTTCCATTAAGCTCTAAGAGATTGTATTATAGACAATATTAAAAAGTTCTTAAAGCTCGTCTACACTGGAGAGCGCGGGCTGTCCCACGTGTTGACGCAATAATGATTTCCTACTTAATATAGAGTAGTACGTATATAAACATTTCTTTCATTTTCCGACTAATAGCCATTTACATCTTGATCGTGTAGCAAAAATGTGTTTCGATTGCAGGTTGTACTTTCGAACAAAGGTGACATTGATGCTGTGTTCTCGTACATTCATTCTCAATCAATGTTTGGTCCTCTCTTTACATTTTCTCCATCGCAAGGCATCGTTAGACCTGACGGATACCAAGCTATCAAGGTTTGTCTCAACATTGCATTTATATAATTCCTATATGAAAACAAACTGACCAAAGTATAATGTCAAGTCGAATTGGCCACTTTAACATCCGCCATGCACGACCTGTTCGAAACTAGGCTAACGTTAAAATAGCTGGGCTGGGGCTTTTTAACACACTTTTCAAACCACTATTATATATAATAGTACGAACTCAATATTTCTGTCCGATTTCACAAAAGAAAGAGACTATAAATGCAATCTCGTTTCTAGATTGATTTTTGTTCTCCAATTCTTGGCAACTTGAATGAAGATTTCTTTTGGGCAATTGAAGGATCACCAGAGAAACTTGTTTTCAATATACAGTAAGTCAACTTTACCGAAGAACATTTCAATCTGTGGGCCCCACACATCACTTCATTATTACGCATTTAGAATACATCACGAAAGGTAAAATTGAACTGCTAAAGAGAAAACTTAACCCCCAAACCACAAATTTCAAATGGAAGATGAAGCACGTCTTACAAGGGTATGGACAAAATTTGTCTAGAATTTGAGCAATTTCGGGGGTTGTGCGAAAAATAATTACAATATACTTTAATGGCAATGTTAAAATGTTTTAATGTAGCCTATTTCTAGACACTATCGTGCTTATAAGATAAGAAACATAAAGTTTATGACGTACTTATCTTAAATATACATAATTTATTTTTAGAAAAGCTATAACTTATTGTTAAATAGTAATATGGTATATATGTCTAATATAGTATATAGGATATATATGTCAAAACAAAATATGTAAAACGACGCCCATATCTATGACATGAGCAGAACGGACTTGACAGTTACTAATTTTACCTCCTGATTCTAGGGGATGTGTGATTGGTCCTACATTTCACTTTGATGTACATCGACTGGATTTTGGCGTAATTTCGTATGGTATGTGATTTGGGCCAGTCGTAGTTCCTGACCAATATTGTTAACCTGGAGTGACTGCTCAATCTATTTTTGCCGAAGCTTGATGCCCGCGAAACTCGAAAACTTGACAAAAAACAATCGCTTACAGGGATTTATACAAGCACTTTTGTCTACTACCGTTTTCCAGAAGAAGATGGGTTTTTGGTTACTGTGAAGTGTGTGCTCACTGCAAATCCCTCTACGGGAAAGATGCAAGGGTTTCTGGGGGTATGTTTCGCCCTGACTTTCACAAGCCCAAAAATTAAGAGAAAAACAGTATATCTTTGGCGATTTGTGTGAGGAGTTTCCCGAAAACTGGCTCAAAGTGTCTGAAGCTACACACTGAAGTGATTTTCAAGTGATATTCGAATATTTTCTTCCTTTTACAAATGATGAATATTCACATTTGCCACAATTTCTTTCGAATAAATTGCGAAAAAATAATTACGGAGAAGATTGAGTTTCGAAACTCAATTGAAGATTGAGTATTTAGTGCCGTTTACCGGTAGTAGAAAAGTGCTTGAATAGATCCCTGTCGTTTACTATGTCAACAAAAGAATAAAACTTTCGTGAAGGCTTGGCTAACGCTGTTTATCTCGACCCATACCCAATTCACAACTTTGGATAACTCACATGCCTTGTTCTGATTTGCGAAAACATGCAGTAGAATAGAACAAAGGCAACTAAGCATGCATTAGAATTATGTTCCAGAGCTACAGGTCATTCTAATGCTTAGTTACCTAGTTTTTTATATTTAGTCTAGGACCTGTAAAGGAGTTTGTATGCATTTCATTTAGGACAGATTATCTCAACTATTTTAGGGTAAAATGACCATGGCGGTCAACATGGCATATGTGCCAAAACCCGAATCCGGGGCGAAAGTCCTGAAAATGACCACACCCAGAAACGGTACTGTCGACATAGCTCTAAATCCTGAACCGCCAAAGCTACAGCCTTTCTGAATTGCTTACAGTGTTTAGAATGGTTGCTTTTAGGGGTGGTCACTGGAGGGTGAAATTTGGCTAGGTACAATATTTTACAAGAAAATGACTATGCACCATCCCAGGTCAACTGCTAATTATGCATCAAATTACTCGAATGGCAAAGTCTATGTTTTCTTATTTCCTAAAAATAATTGTCATAGGATGATAAAAATGCTTGTTTTAATATAATTATTATAAATTTCATAACGAATGATATTGTTTTGTTGAGATATAACACATTTCATTTCACTTACCCCCCGCCAAAACACGATTTCAGCCATATTTTGCCGATTTGTTTGCTTTTTATCACCGAGACTCGCAAGTATCACCCAAGTGTTGTACTTTAACACAATGCTAGTTGACTAAAGAATAATTCAACCAAGTTTCGTCGGTTTTTGGAGTAGTGCCATGTATTTTATCTTCGATTTTGTGTCCTTCGACATTTCCTCAATTATTTCGCCATTGCAATGTATCGCCGCTTCTCTGCCCGATAAATGCCACTTCTTCGTCCACATCTGTATTTATATTGCATTATCCAAAAATAATTGATTGTAGAATAGTCCCAATGGAGAAATTGAAAGCATTAGTCCCACTTGGGAGTGAAAAGCCTCTCCTCGTTCATCAAGAATGAGAATTAAAACATAAGGTTCAAAATAATTTGAAAGACTCGCGCAATCTTCACGAAAAACCCTCGTGGGCAACATTACAAGGGGGGGGGGGGGGGGTGACATTTTCAAAATAAACAAATATTCGCGTAATTTTGTATTTTTATAGTTTCCTTTAGCTATAAAAAAGAAACCAGAGACTTACGCAATCTTTTTGCACCATCCCTTTAAGGCTATTCTGTGTAGACGCCTGTACGTTTCAGACCTCAGTTTTATTTACTCTTAATTGTAAACCTGATGGATCTTGTCTTTCTTATTACAAAAACCATGCATAGAAAACACATGTTATAAATTCCACATTACACATATTTTGACAACTACGTGATCCCGGCAAAATAGCCTTTAGGACGCCGACTTATCACCTAAATATGTAAGTTTTTTTTCGGTCAAGGACAAAGTGGTTAATAAATATGAAGTCTAATTTAGTAAATAGCGAGCTTAAGATCTACGACGACGCGGCAGTCGACAACGCCATATAAATATGTGAATATAAAGAGACCGTGATTGAACGACGTTCTTGTTTTAGCTCACAGCTTTTTATTCATGACTTTTAAAACGTTTCAACTGCAGTTATCGACTACAATGCAGGCTGTAAAAACCAACGCGAAATGCAGCTATTCATCCTTCTGACTTGCCGTCGTCCTGAGGACGTAAAAATGGTCTAGTTGGCGTCGTTAACAAGACAGAGACGACGTCGAGAATTATCTTGGGACTACAAGTTTTTCCATTACTTTATTACAAGCGAAAAACTTCATTGTTAGAAGGGCCGCGTCGTCGACGTTGGCGTTGTAGATCTTAAGCTCGCTAATATAAAGCTTATACTACCGTACTAATCGTGCTACTACTACACGTGCTTTTTATCACGCGGCACAAATAATTTGTAAGCATAATTATAAAACATTTGTCTTACTATTTTACTTTATTTCAGCTTCCTCTTTGCCTATATATTGAAACACCTCTCTCGCAAAAAAATAATCTTGTCAAAAGACAAAACCAGAAGTAAAATAGTATTTTTACATCTGTCAAAAGTATATTTTGAGGTAGTGCGATATATTATGTTTTACTTTAATTAAGAGTAAATAAAACTGAGGTCCTATTTGTTTATTTTCGCATAAAACATATAAACAGTTAAACACACGAACTTTACTTGGGTTGCTGTGGTCGCGAACAAACGTATTCGTGAAAATGTCACCCCCCCCTGTAATGCTGCCCACGAGGAATTTTCGTGAAGACTGCGCGAGACTTTCGAATTATTTTGAACGTTTTGTTTTTGATTCTCATTCTTGATGAACGACGGGAGGTTTTTCACTCCCAAGTGGGACTAATGCTTTCATTGGGACTATTCTACAATCAATTATTATTGGATACTGTAACATAAATACAGGTGTGGACGAAGAAGTGGCATTTATCGGGCAGAGAAGCGGCGAGACATTGCAATGGCGACATAATTGAGGAAATGTCGAAGGACACAAAATCGAAGATAAAATACATGGCACTACTCCAAAACCCGACGAAACTTGTTTGAATTATTCTTTAGTCAACTAGCATTGTGTTAAAGTACAACATTTGGATGATACTTGCGGGGCTTTTTGCGAGGCTCGGCGATAAAAAGCAAACAAATCAGCAAAATATGGCTGAAATCGTCTTCTGGCGGGGGGTAAGTGAAATGATGTAGAAAATTATCTCGTTACCCCCGTATTTATATATTGCCAGATGAAATGTACAACGTCAACAAATACAAATATTAAACTTTATTTTATTATCGCTCACTTTATAGCTAACAATTACTCCAATCGCAGTTTGTATTCTCACAGTCTCAGTTCGTATTTTCTCAGTCTCAGAATCCCCCGAACCCTCGAAGCTCGATAAAAAACAACAACAGAAAACCCCCCGCGAGGCCACATGGAAACAACTTTCCTATTGGTTAGTAACTAAATGGGTTAGTTCCGGTCTGCATTAGTAATTAGTTTGACAGTTTACGACACACTCCCCCCATATATCTCGGATGGAGATATATGTCTGTTAAACAGTACACTGTCTCAATGCATGTCTAAACTCCTTACAATGCATGTCTAAACTCCATGGATCCAATGTAGCGCGACCGTGCTGTCTAGCCACCCATATATCTTTGGTTCAGGAAGGTTTTGTGGTGCGTTCTGGACATTCTTGACTAGGTTTGTCGCCATGTGTGCAGATATCAACTCTAAACGAGGAATAGTCAGCCCCTCTTTGGCCAATCTCGATTTAGCTGCCACCAATTGTTGCGTGTTTCCTGATGGCTGTCGCACCAGAGTATACCACAGCTCCCACACCGTTGGTAGAAGCGTCACCAAAGGTGTGAAGTTCGACATTCAATACAGGCTCTCGGTAATTCACTATTGGTCGAGGTACGGTTTCTTCTTTTGGCAGTGACTTTTCCCATTTGTTCCAGCGACGATTTAACGGTTCTCGAATATCAGCATCCCATGGTACCTTTGTCTTGCACACGTCCCGAAAGATCATTTTCCCTTCTAATATGATTGGGGACACCAGACCCAGGGGGTCATAGATTTTTGCTAGCTTGCTAAGGATGGTGCGTTTGGTTGTAGTAGGGTTACTCTCAATGGTTGGAAAAGGTATAGTTAGAGTATCCTTCGATTTGTTCCACTTTAACCCAAGCATTGTTGTCTCAGTTGAATCACCGCCTAGCTGCTGTTTGGCGTATGTTTCCTCGTCGTTTCCCACCGGTGTTTCGCCATTCAATTCAAGTTCACTTGCGTTAGAGTTCCATTTATGTAACTTAAATGAGGCGTCTTCGAAGATTTCCACTGACTTATCTTTCCGATCTTTAGCTTGTATAACGGTTTGCCCCCCGGTGAGCAAATCATCCACATACAAGCTCTTACGTAGCTCCGCGACAATCTCAGCATACCTTTCTTCCCACGAGTTAAGATGTTGCTCGATTACCCCAGCGAGGAGAAATGGCGATGGAGCCAACCCAAACAACACTCTTGTGAATCTCAACGTTTCTATCTTCGAATCCTCCTCACACCGCCAGTGAAACCTCAGGGCGTCACGCTCATTCTCTCTAACTCTCACTTGCAAAAAAGCCTTCTGAATGTCACCAGATATTACGACTGGATAACCACGCTGATGGACAAGTACATCCCATAGCTTATTTTGTAAAGGTGGGCCTGGGTACAAGCAGTCATTAAGCGATGGACTGTCACGTGTTTCTTTGGCAGACGCATCATACACGATTCGCACTTTTGTAGTTTTCGCCGTCTCTCACTACTGGTTTATGGGGGAGGTAGAATTCCACTCCCTTCGCTGGACCTTCGGCTGGCTCGACCACTCCACTCTGCTTCTGATCTTCAATGATGGCATTATACTCACTCGTCAGATCTTCACGTTTCAGCTTAGTAACAAGGCCTTCGAGTCGACGTTGACTTCCTCGCTCGTTAGTTGGTAATGTTGGTAAATTCCCTTTCCACGGTAATCCCGTGTCATACCAGCCTTCAGGGTCTCTGGTGAGCTGTTCTTTGAACTCGTTGTAAACTACCCGTTGATCGTGTTCGGGAGCATCTTCTAAGCCAAGTACATCTAGGCGACACAACTGTTCGTAATCCAACTGGTTGGTTTGTGTGAGCAACATTCTCTTCCTGTCGAATTCTTTCCCTGGGGACATCAAGAACCATCCCAATCGAGTCAACTCTGCAACAGGTTCCATGTCCTTTCCAACTCTTGGCTTTGTCTCAGTTTTTATTCTAGAGTAATCTCCACTCCCGAGAACAACATGTACAGGAAGCTTTGGTTTTGTGTCTCGATCTTCTATAGTCACTCCCTTCAAGTGTGGATATTTGTGGATAAGGTTTTCGTAGTCGGGGTTCTCGAGGAAAAGTAATTCAGGTTTATCCACCTTGATGAAATTTGTTGTCATGGCAAAATCACTGTTAGTTGATTCAATCTTAACTTCGTATGTCTCTAGCCGCACTTGCTTCGAACACATTAGCATGTCAATCTTCTTTGTTTGCGTATCTATAGGTTTAATGTTAAGTTCATGTATTAACCTGGCTGAGGCATATGAACTTCCCGCTCCAGAGTCTATCAAAGCTCTGCATAAAATTCCGTTTACACTCACATTTACAACCGGGAAAACGCCTTCGCTTGATTCATTTGTAGTATAAAGTTTTTTACTACCACCGTCCCCCCCGGAATTTCCTCCTTGTTTGCCAGTCTGTTGACAGATGGATGTGTGATGACGTCGGTCGCATTGTTGACAACTTCTCTTACTAGGACACTCGGCGGCCCTGTGGTTTTCCCCTGTGCAGTTGAAACACAGACGGTGTTTTGCTAGTATCTGTCTTCGCTCCGAAACAGTTGTCACCTTCGAGCATTCACTTGATTTGTGATTTTTATCTTCGCAATAAACACACCCCCGTGGTCTCTCTTGATCACGTGCTTGATATAATTTTCCCGGGGGAGGTGGTCGACGATTCTCACGATCCCGGGGTCTTGTTTCATTCGACTGTTCGATTGGATTTCTTCGCGTCCAACGATGTAGGGCTTCGACCAATTTGACAAAATCCCAACTCTCCCACTCCTGGTCGGTTCTTGTAAGGTCGCCACGAATTCCCGATAGTTTCTCGAGTGTTAAAGCCACATTTCCATTTATTTGCTGTAAACATCCCATAGTTTCCAAGGACTGCACGGCATACATCAAAGTGTCGTGAAACTCATGAATTTTCCTAATGTTTACATTTTGTATAACCGGAAGTTCGAGAATTTGCTTCGTATAAGCCTTTACAATTTCGCATTTCTTCCCGTATTTCTCTTCTAATATAGTTTTCGCTCTAGTATAGCCTTCGCTTGTGAACGGTAGAGCTTCTACCGTCTTTCGTACTTGTACATCGAGTAATTCACGTAGGTAAGCGAATTTTGTTACGCTTGGAATCCCGCTTTTATCGATTGTCTCGCTAAACTGATTCCAAAATCTCGTCCAGTCTTGAAATGTGCCGTTAAACCTCGTAATTGTTAACTTCGGTAGCTTCGCTTGTATTTCGTCTTTGGCTCCGCTATTCTCACTCGAATTTGAAAGTTTTAATTCACTCTTCAGTTTAATTTTCGCCTCGTATAGTTCACGTTCGTGCTCTAGTTGTATTTCTCGCCGCCGATGATTTTCTTGCTCGGTAATTTGATCTTGCCATTGTTGTAGTCGCTTTATTTCGTCGTCTGCCTTTTGCAGCTGTTCGTCAATATCACCAATCCATTTCTCGATCTCCTCAGCATCCTCTTTGTCTGTAATTTTCTTCGCTTCGACTTCACCCTTGAGTAATTCTATCTCAGTTGTTATTGTTTTAAGCGCCGTTTGTTGACGTGCTTTAGGATTTAGGCTCTCTGTTTGAAGTACTTTCGCAGTTCTACTCACGGTCAATTTCAGTTGTAGCAACTTGGTTTCTAGTTTAGATTCAGGGGCCTCCATCGCCGAAGATTAGCGTATCTTTGCTGTGTTTCAAGCTATATCTCTTATATCCCGTCGGAGGTGCCAGATGTAGAAAATTATCTCGTTACCCCCGTATTTATATATTGCCAGATGAAATGTACAACGTCAACAAATACAAATATTAAACTTTATTTTATTATCGCTCACTTTATAGCTAACAATTACTCCAATCGCAGTTTGTATTCTCACAGTCTCAGTTCGTATTTTCTCAGTCTCAGAATCCCCCGAACCCTCGAAGCTCGATAAAAAACAACAACAGAAAACCCCCCGCGAGGCCACATGGAAACAACGTTTCCTATTGGTTAGTAACTAAATGGGTTAGTTCCGGTCTGCATTAGTAATTAGTTTGACAGTTTACGACAATGAAATGTGTTATATCTCAACAAATAAAATAACATTCCTTATGAAATTTATAATAATTATATTAAAATAAGCATATTTTTTCATCCTATGACAAACATTTTTAGGAAATAAGAAAACATAGACTTTGCCAGGTGAATGAGTAATTTGATGCATAATTAGCAGTTGACCTGGGATGGTGCATAGTCATTTTCTTGTAAAATATGATACCTAGACAAATTTCACCCTCCAGTGACCACCCCTAAAAGCAACCATTCTAAACACTATAAGCAATTCAGAAAAGCTGTAGCTTTGGCAGTTCAGGATTTAGAGTTATGTCGACAGTGCCATTTCTGGGCGTGGTCATTTTCAGGACTTTCGCCCCGGATTCGGGTTTTGGCACATGTGCCATGTTGACCGCCATGGTCATTTTACCCTAAAACAGTTGAGATAATCTGTCCTAAATGAAATGCATACAAACTCCTTTACAGGTCCTAGACTAATTCTTTTCGCAAACTAGAACAATAGTAACTAGGCATGTGAGTTAAAAGTTGTGAACTGGGTATAAATAAGCGTTAGCCAAATATGTTTATGATGAGCTACCCGTTACAGCGGATTTCGACTTGAGAGGGCATCAACATGAGAAAATGTCCCCCGCCGCTTGAAAGGACCCCTATCAACTATTTGCGCCTCTTAAATTTAAGGGAGGGGGGGGGGGGGCTATAATTTTGGGGCACGGTGCACATTGCCTCTTGTCCCCTTTAGACCAATCCTACTCTAAGGGAGAAATACTGTCAATAAAGTTGGAAAAGTTAAACACGGTGTTCTGTAAATTATATAATATGTTGTATATAGGATTTCCCAACCGAAAGCATTGTTCATTGATCAACACTTCTTTAATTCCAATGACATTCACGTTACGTGTTCCTGCTGATGAAATCGAGGGAGCAGATAGTTTTAGTGCAATTACGAGTGCTTACAGCGAGGAATCACAAGAATACAGACATAGAGAGTTTGAAATAACTCCTGTTACTGCTACTTTGGCGCCACAAAGTACACAAGATATACAGGTACTAACTAGTAACTACTAAGATGTATGCCTTTCACCGGCTATATGTTGCGCTTTATCTAGTGTGTTTGATTCTAAAGAAACGACTTTAACCCAACAGACAAATTTGGCTAACACTTGTTTATACCTAATTCACAAGTGTAAATAGCTCACGTGTCTAGCTACTATTATATAATTGTTCTAGTTTGCAAAAACATGGAATAGAAAAACGATAACTAAACATTAGAATTATGTACAAGAGCTATTCGCTCATGTAGATCATTCTAATGCTTAGTTACCTTTGTTCTATTGTATGCATTTTTCGCAAACTAGAACAATAGTAACTAGACAATATCTGATTTATCAAAAGTAAGCGACGATGTAAACTGCGTTAAGCCCTGGTTAAACGAGGATGAGAGTTCTATCAACTTTCGTGCTCCCGATAAACGAGAACAGGAGTTACATAAGAGTTGATGAGAGTTGACTGGATGTTACCACGCGTATAGCAATAACTCTCATCAACTCTCATCAAAATTTGAACCAGCTCATAGTTGACGAGAGTCGATGAGAGTTGGCTGTCAAACCAGTGGTGTAGTCCTGGAACGCTAACAAGGGGGGCTCTCAAAGTGTGTGTGTGTGTGTGTCCCCCTTAGACCCCCCCACTCCCCTGGGTCAAACGCGAGCGAAAGTTGCAACTCTCACCAACTCTCATCCTCGTTTGACCTGGATTTTAGCCAAATTTGTCTATTTCCAAGTCCTTGCACGAAGCAACTCGAAATTTAAATTTGGTATATCCGTTTCTTTTTAGAAAACGGGCAGATTTTTTACACGAAAATAAATGTGGTCAATTATATAGTTTAGTATTTCTCGAAATTTGTTCGAAAATTTATGCAGAACATTCCTGGGCATGAAATCCAGCGATAGTAATGTTACAAAGAAACTTTCCCAGTATAGAACATTTTCTGCGACTGATAAATTTATTATTTCGAGTAGGATGTTCGGTATGAGAAATTTCCGGTATCGACATACGGGAAAATTATGCTGATATTTTCAGTATACTGGTTTTTGGACCTTGTTAATTAGAGGAAGATTTTGATATTGAAAAGTGGAAACACTGCCTGCGACAATTCCAAAGGATTTCAGTCATATACCCTTTTTCATGCATCCTTTTTGTAGGAAAACTAATACATAAATAACTCTTGATAGACATTTCATAAAAAGAACCACGCGAGCGTAGAAAGACATTGTTTCTAACCGAATTTCCATTTCTTTGTATTATGGTACAACAGAATCGATGGTTTTGGCATATCGAAAATTTCGGCGCACTGAAAAATCAGTATTTTCGGTATGACGGGAAAACTGATTTTTTGTATATCGGTATACCGAACAGCCCTAATTTCGAGGTCTGTCCGGTAGTTATCTAATATGTATAATGAATTGTTGTTTTTCAGATTGACCTTGTATCGATGACTGTGAAGAAATATGATGTGTCTTTAGTCGTCGATGTTGAAGGTGTTGGTGAAGAAATTGCTTCATTGCCTTTACTTGCAAAGTAAGATTTCTCTATAATTCAAGCGTTACACTTTGCGATTTGCCTTGGTCTTTTCTGGTGTTGCTGAACGTTAAGAGGTTACCGTTAAGATGTGCTTATTGTACTACACTGTACGTCGACGTGATGAAAAAAACAATGTTTTACTTTTGGATTTGTTACGAGTTTTAATTTGTTTTTCACGTGCATCCGTCTTTGTTTTCGTCACGTCCGCTTAAGCATACTTAAGCTCCCTATAATGATAATTTGATTGTCAGTTGATGATATTATCAGTTACAAAATATTTTTACATACCGTTAATACAGGGTTCGTGAAGGTCCTTGAATACCTTGAAAAGTGCTTAACATCAATTTCACTCATCATTTTCAAGGGCACATTCGTTAAAAGTGCTTGAAAAGTGCTTGGAAAGTTGAAAATCACACGAAATATTTATTAAAATGTAAAACATTTCTAATCAGGACATTTTTCATAATTATATCTAGCAAATATTGTAAGGAAGTCACTGTTCTTCCTTCTTACTGCTGCCATTGTTTTGCAACTCTGTGAGATATATCAACATAATATAACCATATAGCGTGCAAAATGTGATTACTTGATCATGCATGACTTTATATTTTCGTAGATGTATCGTGCCAGGCATAAACCTGCTTACTCCGGTATTGGATTTTGGTAAATGTTTTGTTAACCATCCGTATGAGATGACAATGGAACTGATGAATGATTCTGATCTACCTGCAAAATATGAACTTATTGCACAAGTAAGACTTAATATTTGGCCATTCTCTACATTTAGGGCCGCTTTTCAACATAGGGGGTCCGGGGGAAAATTTGAAAAATCGAAACTCGGAAATGCCATTTCCTGCACCTTCTGGCGCCGAATTGAAGAACTTGCATGGACAGGAAAATTGCTGGGGAAAATTTGCTTCATAATCAGTTTTGGTGGTTTGGATGACTTGGTGGGGGCAATAATCGAAGGAAAAGAGCTCGCGCTTTTTAAACAAGAACTATCTCAAATAATTAACATTTTGCACAGGGGGGCTAAGCCCCCCTAAAATATATATTAAGTTGTAAATATATTCCCTATAGAATATGTTTATATGCCAGTGAATCTACCTGATTTAATATCCCCGTACGACAACAGAAACCGAGTTAACTATGATTTATTTAGCTGAAATAATAAAGGGTTTTAATCGTGTTTTTTATCGTGTTTACCACTCTGAGGTGAATGGAAAGCTTTGATAGGTTTTACAATACAATCGAGAAAGGTTTCCGAGTGTTAGGTGGTTACCGGTTAGTTATGGTTAAAGCCTAAGAACCAACCGATATAAACTCAATAGCGGGTGCCGACACTTTCCGAGGGTGCCTCACAATGTGCGGAAATACATACCTTCATGAATATGTGTAGTTAAACCATTTGTGCCTATTTATTTTGTTTACTTCTTCACAATTAGGGTGAGTCGGTGTGTAAGTTGCTTTATTGTAATCAATGACAATGACAATGACAATTTGACAATTTATTGCTCCCTAAACAATCACACAATTACATTTTTTTTTATTTACATTATTCCTTTTTTTATCTATTGATATGACTTATATTTTGAGTGTAGGAGCTGGCACCCCGAAATAACCAAATGGCTAAACGACTAGGGGCCAAGTAGCACAATTTAGGACAGCCACTTTCAAAGGGGGAAAAAAATTAATACTGAACAATGAAATCAGCTTTAAGTTTTCTTTTAAGTAATTTTCTTTTAAGTAATCAGATCCAGGCCTCGAATTTAGCGGCGGCACGGCCGGCCATACAGACATTACACATCATGTTAACGACCATCATGTTAACAATCAACAATGAAAAGCGAGATTGTTTATGAACAGTGGGTCATTGCATCCGTATTGCTAAGTTATTTTATCGTTTCAACTCTAATAGGTGGCTGAAAACCGCAGCAGTGTTCTATTCTCCAGTCCTGAGCCAAAGGTATAATTTGTTTTTATTTGATTTCTCCTATAATTGTAATTTTGTACTAACTGTCATTACTTAATATTTTAGGGAATCCTTCACCCACGTACGATCAGTAAGGTCCCGTTACAGATAACAGCTGAAAAACTGGAAGAACGTTACACTGTTGCTTACCTCTTGATACACGGCAGTAGTGAAGCACCACTGGTAGGTTGTGCATTAAACCAATTGAACGAAAAATTCGAACCGAAAGGTTATATGTTAATGAAGACGAAATCTGTATCTGATTTACAGACATTGATTAACCATTCATTTCTTTTCAATAAGTGTACATAACAGCCTTTACCTCTGACAGAAACATGAATAATAGCAACAAAAACAACAGAAACAACAACAACAGCAACAGCATCAGCAAAAACAACAAGAACAACAGCAGCGACCGCAGCAGCAATAACAGCTACAACAACAGCAACAAGAACAACAACGACAACAGCAACAACCACAGCAACAATAACAACGAGGACAAGAACAACAAGAAACAACATCAACGATATGGGCATTGCAGGGCATATTTTAAGGATTTCTAAGTGGGGGGCCATTTGTGAAAAAGGGCCCTTAATCTGAGTGCTGAAGGCGCGAGCCCTGTAGGGGTCCGGGGGAGCTTTTCCCCAGGAAAATTTTGAAATCTGGAGCTCTGAAATTGCCAATTCTGAATACTATAAGATTGAATATTTTACTTGTAATCCAATAGTAGTTCAATGTTTTAACTAAAACTTTAAAAATGTCCAACTATATAAGCCATAAAAACAATATTTCGTTAAACACAGACAAATCATTTACTCTGTAAATGACCCAAATGTATAAAGGGCCCAGGGAGTGGGAGGCCAATTTTGTGTGAGTGGGGGGCCATCAAGAGGGCCATGCGGGGCCAAGTGGCCCCCCAGTATATATGTTAAAATATGCCTTGGCCGGCGTTGACAATGGTAATCATATAAAAATCTTACACTTAAATATATTGTTTCCATTGTAGGAAGTAGAGATCCGTTGTTTCGGTGAAGGTCCAGTGGTCCATGTGTCTTCTTTGGAGATTGATTGGGGTAACATTCCTGTACTGGCTGATGTTGAAAGATGTCTATCCCTATCCAATGAGTCGCTGATACCAGCTCACTTCACATGTAGTACGGTAAGCGTTTGCTTTCTGCAGAAGACGTGGGACACTGGGGGGGGGTAACTTAGCAGTAACCCAGACTAATGGTGGTCTATTTCTATTAACTCTATAAGAATGAATACCACAAGCTTGAAATCAAAACAAAACTTTATATTTATATTACATATAAGTTGTCAGTTGAAAGTTATTTTTGCCTGCCTTTCCTCAAGCATGGCTTGCTTTCTTGGCTCCTCAAAGTCCTATTTCGAGCCTTGTTCTGCGGTTAAGTTTACTTCCCCATGTCATGCTGTATTTCAAGATGTTTGTTCTCATTTCTAGGCACGGGACAAGTCTTCTTTCTCAGTTCATCCATCGGAAGGAGTAGTTCCCGCAGAGGAAGATATGAAAATTGTAGTTACCGCGAACGTCGATGATTGTGTCAGGTATTCTTCTATTTTATCAAACATTCTGTGAAAAAGAACGTGTTTAACAAAGGCCGTTCATCAGAACAGTTGGCAACCTAAGTTTGCACCCATAATATTTCGCAAAGTGTCCGCCACTGGCCTTTCTTCAAATTTTCGAGTTCTAAATCTTCAACCCAGTTTAGAGTAATTATAAGTCTAGAGTAATAAGTAACAACAAGTTATATTTATGCTTGCCTCGTCCACAGGCGCCGCTAATAGAAACGTTTACGTACGAGTCGCTATATTAAAGCCTTACAAACACACACAAAACAAACACACACAAAACAAACACGCACAAAACAAACACAAAACAAACACACACAAAACAAACACACACAACACACACACAAAACAAACACACACAAAACAATCACACAAAACAAACACACAAAACAAACACACAAAACAAACACACACAAAACAAACACACGCAAAACAAAAACACACAAAACAAACACACACAAAACAAACCCACAAAACAAACACACACAAAACAAACACACACAAAACAAACACACAAAACAAACACACACACACAAAACAAACACACACAAAACAAACACACAAAGAGTGGAGAACATAACCCTCTAGCCGTCTATACGTTTATCGGGTGTCCGTCTGTCCCCTACCCGGTACCCGTGTTTTCTACCATGCCTCTTCTTTCGGAAGTAATAGATCTTTGTTTGTAAACCAATTTCAGATTCCAAGACAAAGTATTAATCAACATTCGCGGCAATCAAGTACATACAATCAATGTGATGGCCTATGGTATGGGAACAACTATTGTCTCTGATCCTCCTATGATGCCTACAGTGAACTTTGGTCCACAGTTCAGTCACAATACTTGTTGTAAGATTTTTAAACTGACCAATAATGGCCGCAGATCTCAACAGTTATACTGGGTGACTGAAGGTTTCTCCAACTACAAAGCTAAGCTTAAGAAAGAACGACGGAATAAGGAGCTGGATAAAATCACCCAGGTTAATATGGTCTTTTTATTTGCGGTTTTGGGCATTCTTCGTAGTATTGAGTACTGCTATTGTGGTGCTTCGGTGTCGCAGTCGTCAGAGCAAGCGTCTTCCACCTCTGAAATCGTGGGTTCGATTCTGCTGCGGACTCATGACAATTATGTGGAAAGAGTAGGTCATCGCTCTATCGAAAGTCGTGTGTGTTTTCTCAGGGTACTCCGGTTTCCTCCAACAGGGAATGTTGATAGGGTGGGTCGGGATAAGCCCGAACTTACCCTTCCATCGTACCTGTGCTCTCTAATGAGACATGAGTCATACGGCGGCAAACAGGGGCGCCTGTAAAAAGCTTCGACTCGATCAATTCGAGCTGCGTAGTTCAACTCTGCTTTCAGCTGCAAGTAAGGATGATTAGCACACCAGTAGGTTTTTCTTTACTCTTAGTATGGATAAATCATTTTATATATCTATACGGGATGACTTTCATACTATTATCGCGAAGTCACGTTGCAAGGTTTAGGGTTAATATTGGGGTAGATGTAAGGGTTAAGATAAGGATTAGGGTTAGAGTTAGGGTAAGCATTTGGTTAGGGTTTCGATTAGGGTTAGGATTAATGTTATGATTTAGAATAATTCTAGGGTTAGGAATAGAATAATGGCTAGGGTCAGCGTTGAAATTGCTCAATGTAAAATAGAGGATGTTAATATGGAAGTTGACCCATGATATGCTTCAATGGATATAGGACTATAAGTCTGTTGAGGACTGTATAGTTTACTGACGAAATACATATCTTTGTAGGATATCCTTTCCACCCCATCTTCAGTTGGTCCTGTGTTTAAGCTCACACCTGAGAGATTGTCGTTAGACCCAGGACAGAGTCAGAAGATTAATATGGAGGGATTCTCATTGACGTAAGTACATGTATTACCAGTTTATACGATATGGTGGCTAAAAGATTTTTGATTTGGCATAACTTGAAATCAGAAGTGGTTTCTATCAACATGCTATTATAGAATTCTGCAAAAAACTATATATCAAAGAGATAATATGGGTGTTTGGTGTTGTAAAGCATTCAAACAAAAGTTTTGCACAAATGGAGTCACTCCGAGGATTTAAAGCCAGTGGGATGAAGTTTCTATTTACAAAGCATCTCACAAACAAGATAATCAATGGCATCAAAACATTGTCTCTAACCTTTTTATCACGTGCAGAACATAACTCAGTATATTTTATTGCAAAATTTTATGATGAAATATGAAATTGTTGTATTGTCAGGAGCGGGTCCAGGCTAATCTGATGTGGAGTGCAGATTTTTCTGGGTGCACCCCTTGACCACCACCGCAAATTATATATAAGATGGGAGCGAGGTGTGCAAACCAGAAACTCATCGAATCATACAAAAATCGTAATCATATACAAAATAGTCAAAAGCCTTGATCATACAACAGTTTATTTTCTGGGATTGCAAGGGAACAAGAAAGCATCATATGCCAGTTATGTCTGGTCACCAAACACCATCAAGCATCAGTCAACATTCTATTTTGATGTTTTATTTTGAAAAATAAAATTTTCTTTCTGCTGACCCAAAAATATTTCTGGGACCCATGGTCCGCTATATTTTCTACCCATGTTGGTCAGACGAGTTACAGGTCATAAGTACAGTAATAGCTAAATTTGATGTAAATGTTTAAGTTTGTGTTCGTATATTGTTTCAGGCCTCAGATTGTGCGAGAGAAAATGATCTGTCATTCTATCATTGGCAACTCTATTGGGAAAGAAGTCATAATGAGGGTGAATGTCAAGGCGGAATTCATCAGTCCTCTGCTACGATTTTCTGAACGAAAGATTAATTTCTGTGTGCTAAAGGTATTTGCTTGTGTATATTTCGGTGTATGTATTTTATTATACATATATATACCGTAAGCCCTCTCAAATAAGCCCCTCCCCTTTTTAGAGGAAGAAACTTATTACCCCCCTTCCCCTGCAAAGCCAGAACAATAAGCCTCCCCTCTCTATTTACCCCTCCCTTCTCAAATGTGCCTGAAATATATAAGCCTTCCCACTTGCAGAGGTTTGATAGAGGATTTATCACACGGATCTTAGTTTATGTTGTATTTCATTAATCATCGCAATAACGATGTCGCACGATTAATATTGATTTAGTTTAAGGTGGCTCCCTGCAGTTGAGCTTATTTTCCTAACATCTCTAAATAAAGGCCTATTCACGCTGATCACGCATATATATTTTCTCGGCGGCAATATTCCACATCTTTTTAGAACTTGGTTTTGACAATGTCAGTGTTGCCATGGATGACGACAGCATTTAACATGCTAATTATACGCATAAAATTGTCTGTATCTTAAAAACGAATCTGGTGACCTATCTTTTTTATTGCATATATAATTATAATATAACATTTATAGTACGCGAGCGTTGATTGGTTGAGAAGCGTGTTTCTATTTAACAATTAGTCGCCGAAGGCGAGGTGATTACAACTTTACAAGCCTATAGTCACTGAGCCGAAGGCGAAGTGACTATAGGCTTGTAATCACCGAACCTGAGGCGACTAATTGTTTTAGTAGAAATTTCAAAGAGAAAAACAAACACAGAAAGTTATGAGGTCCGTTGAAAAGGCTATAGGACAAAATTCAGCGCTTTTCTCAGCGGCCGGTTATTAAAAACATGCCGGCAAAAGACGAGTGTCAAAAACATATCGAAGCGAAACAAAAACAAACAATTTCGTGAGAAAAATACTTTGGAAGGGCTCAAATACAAAGTAGAATGGTTTTAAAAATATATCACAGCTAGGTTTTTGCTGAATATAACGATATAAATGAGGATAAAACGAATAATTTTCAAAATAAACACTTGTAGTTGAGCCGTACGGAAAAAGTTTTATACATGTTCATTTCAACAGCGAGAAAACGCTGCCTTTCATGGAAGAAAAATAGTGTATTTATTATCGCTTACCTTTAAAAATGTCAAAAATATATCCTCCTTGAATTTATCGGCAGTTTTTTTCATTTAAAACTTTGAATCAGGCTCAAAAAAACGATTTTTGTTTTAAATTCGGCAGCTTGCGAAGAAGCCATTTTGAAAAAAAGTGATAGTCACTGGGCAGTGACTATCACTTTTTAGAGGCTCAATTTGGACCAATCAGAATGCAGGAAAAGCAATAGACACCTCACAATTTCTACTAAAGCTGTATAGATAGAAACACGGAAAATTTCCCGCCAAAACTTAAAATCGTAAAATAAACAATTTTAATGCGAATTATAAAACTTTAAACCCAATTTAAAGATAAGTTTAATACTTTAACTCATTTATGACTGTAAATTTTCAAACAAAGTTATTTTTTTGAAGTAAAATTGACGAGCAAAAGTCAGCATGCGTACGTAATGAGAATATATAAATTAATCGAGTTATATTATAAAATAACGTGTTATATTATAAATTAATCGAGTTATATTATACTCGAAATAACGTGGAAAAACTCGTCCTACGGGCTCGTTTTCCCACTGATTATTTATCGTTCTCCCAAACTCCCACGCGTGTTTCTATAACTGTATAGAAACACGGAAAATGTTTTCTATTTCTTAAATAGAGCATGATGTTCTGTAACTATTATGAAAGTTTAAAAAAGTCTGTACTGTGCGATAAACTTTTCACAGCTTTTCACAGTACAGATTTTTTTAAAATTTGAAATATATAAAATTTACCAAAATTAAAATTTGTGGTCAAAACAGCCTCGCACCCTTGGCGCTTTTAAGGAAAATAAAATTTACCCATTCAGCTAATTTATAGAGATCAGTGGCTAAGCTGAGCGAGCGCGCGGGGTGCTTGAGGAGGTCGCGAAACGCGGGGGTGCTTGGGGAAGTCGCGATCTCTATAAATAGCTGAATGCGTAAATTTTCTTTTCCTTAAAAGCGCCTGGGTACGAGGCTGGGTCAAAATTTGAAGATAGGTCACCGATGAAACTAAAGAGTGACATCGCCTCCTCCGGTTCACGAATTTTCTCTTATATAAAAGCGTCGCTGACTAGTGAATGATAGTAAGCGGGCGCAAGATGTGCTTTCATCTTGCAAAAACGAGTGGCAAATGTTGTTTTTATCTTTTGATTTTGACGTTTATTCAATATATTTGAGAGTCATGGACAGCCAAGAAATACTATGGGTTAGACCGATTTAAGTCTGAAACGTCTTACTACAGTTATAGTACAGTTTGAAACACGATCTCTATAGATCAGACGTCACCCTCGCGTCTCACGCGCGGAATGTTCATGACCCGGTAAAATTTTGAAACAAGTTGTGGGAACAGAGGAGGTCGGACAGCAGGCCGCAAAGCATCATGGGAATTGAGCGCCTAATTTCTTGCGTGGCTTCATTGACTGTTGACTGTCGAGGAGTGAACATCTCTCTGACTAAACCAATATGGAAGCTTTCGAACGACAAGAGTGTCAGGCTGCGATACTTTGTGTAAACAGCATGTTATTGCTGTATTGTTGCGATCCTCATTATGACTTGTGTTTTACTATACCAAGTTTACTTTTTTTAAATTGCATGGGACGTGCTGTCATTTTAGCTTTATAAATAATCCGTCTGAGCGAAGGAATTGTGTTATTCCCAATAGCGAGGCTCTTCTTTCTAAGTTGGATGGCGTTAAATCTCCGTGTATCATCAACGTGAAAACAAGCGCAGTATTTAAGGTTGGTACAATGCATTACAGTTATCTTGTTATTTAGTCAAATTTCCGCTTTGTTGTTTTTATTCTTGTACTCTAATTTTATAAATACACTAGTTAGATATTTTCCAATTTTCATCTGTAAAATATTGCCATATTTGTGTATAAAATATATTTGTTCTAATAATAGTGACACACTTTTGCATTAGATTGCTAATTTTAGAGATTACAGTGTATGTATAAAATAATAAAATAAAAATTTTCTTGTTATGATTTTGTAGGAAGAGATCTACTTGTCTACTTGAGTGGTTGGCTGGTCTTGAACCTGGTCAGGATGGATATGGTAATGAAGGTGATAGGGCAGAAAGTGGTGACCAGTTAAGTGATGAGGATAAAAGTGACGAGGATGATATCACCCATGCTGTACCATTCAAGTGCATCGGTGCTGCTCATGAGAAAAACTACCAACATCATTTGGAACAGGCATACCTTGCTCTTCATGGACAAGATAAACCAGTGAATGTAAGAATACGGCCAGAGCCATTAAATCCAATGGACCAAAGTGCTTATTGCAATTGATTTAGACCATGGAACTGGATGGACACATGTTGGTTATATATTTGCTTCTGAACTGTGCAAGTATTTGCACCCACTAATTGCAGCAGGAGATATCTTAGAGGTCTCTGTTCAGCATATCAAGTGTAGGGTTGACGTTTTTAAAATAAGATTTTATCCAAACATTTTCATAAAACGAGATTTAGATTTTTTTTCCAGCATTTTTAAACAAAAACTAGGTTAATCATAAGTGGGTGCAATTAAAACAATGTCTGTCATGTACACTCATGCAATTAAGTACATAATTGTAACATGTGCTGTACTAAATTAATAAATAAATAGTTTATACATTCACTTGACCAACTTTGTGAGTAATTTTTCATTAAAATTAATGCAACAATAAAACAAAAATATGTCGATTAATATACATATTTTACAAAGTTCCCACAATAGAGAATACAAAAAAACCAGCATATAAGAACCACCATTTCTCAAACATTATCTGAATTAGTTGTGGAACAGCATTACAAAATACTGTTAAAAAAGGCCAAGTGGGCCTCCATGGATGGATGGTCAAATTAATGTACTGTAATATATTAATACATGTCCTTGTAATATTAAATAAAAATTAATTAAGATTCTTTAAAATACAGTTTTGCTAATCAATTTGACCTGATTCTATATTTTGGGCACAGACAGTATTGTAGCATAAATTGCTGGTGGTTCTTAGCTACAATGGTTCTTTTATGTAGGTCTTTACTGTACATTTTCTTATATTTACTCTGAATATGAACAACATTGCTACATGACTCTGTAGTATTTTGCATGCTACAAAATGGAACACTTCAGATCAGCAGATGTACACATACATTAACTGTCTTGTATGTGCAATATAAACTACAACCTATATATTTTAATGTCAACAAATTTCAACAAATCATTAACATATGTGTCTATGTACAGTATTCTATGGAGCAGGTGGTGGTGGTAAGCTCTCTGCCCGTTTGAAATGGGCTGTTCTGACACTTAGTTGACCAGGCTGAGGGATCACTGCTCGATTTGCCACAAAAACCCCAGGATATGCGTACACGATCCAGTCGTTCTACACCACTACTAGATGGTACGTTGAATGATTCCTTGTATCTGTCATTGACAAAAATAGAATCCAGCCAAAATCACGAATCTCAAATCTATTAAAACAACAGCCAAACACAGAGAGCCAAACAATAAATTTCACTTATAAAATATTGTTACAGAAGTGCTTTAATTATTTACATACTTTAAACAGTATATACAATCCATAATATATCGAAACTTCTATAGTATATCAAATTTCTTTAGAAAAAAGCGAGTAATAGCAGTTCATTATCGATCTGAGCAACAAGGCAGCATATTTTACAAATAGCTATATTCAACGGTGAATATCTCGAAAACGGTTGCGGGACCGAGGGGGGCCGGCTGGATAGAATTAAAGATTATACTTTTGTTTAACTAATCGTGAAAAAAATAGCGAAATCGAACCATGGAAATTTGAGATTTTTGTCTTCAAAGATTGTTGACAGAAACGGCATTAAATTACATCGCGACGGCACAGCGCCTAAGTGAGAGGTCAAAATAAACTGGAAAATGACGCTTACCTTTCAAGATACCGTTCCAATGGGTAGATTGACTGTTGTAAAAGTAGTATCGCGTGAAATTTCAAAAAAAAATTGCATAACAATATGAAAAAAATCGATATTTATGAGCCCTATGTAAATTTTCGATGCACAAGCTTCATGTGAGCTTGAGGAAAATGGCGCAATCTGATTGGTCGAGATGTTCGCCCAGATTCGCCTAATAGGCTGTCCGACCTCCTCTGTTGTGGGAAGTTATTTTCGAAACTTATCTGCGAATAAACCACAACTTTTTCATTAAAATCGTATATTTTTGAAATTCAAACCGTACGTATGTTCTTAACAAGTTTCTAAGCTTTCTTTTAGTATGTTTTTTTTTACGTATTTACGTTCAGTGTCAGAAATCGTCGACTTGTTGGAGACTAAAAATTCTAAAATTATATTTTATACTTTCAAAAATGATATTTTATACTCTTTCTAGAACTATCAAAGTATTATGATTTTTTAAAGCAATAAAAAGTTTAAAAACTACTGCATACAACTACAGTACAGACAGTTACGACTTACAAGTTGTCGTATGAAATTTGGATTCATACCGATTTCAACATTAAAAACAAATCTAAGAGACGTTGGATTTCAACATTAAAAACAAATTTAAGCGACAATCGAGTCGCCGAAAGGACTGGACAACATGCCTAACTTACTTAGCGCATGTTGCCAAAATGATTCAACAGTAAATAATAGTTTTTTACATAATACAACAAAACGAGTAGTGATTTCTCTGATACAATTAATTGTCATCCCAATCAGCGCGGGTTCAAAATGGCTTTTTTTAATATAGTAAGCTTGCCAAAAAGATTTGATGAAATTAATTTCACTATGTCAAACAAATTACTAGATATAATGTCCTTTAGCGAAACCAGACTTCAAGAATACCTGACAGCATGATTCGTATAGATGGCTATGACATCATACGAAAACATAGGTCTAGAAATGGTGGTGGTGTCTGCATTTACCTGCGTAGTTCTATAAACTACCAAATCAGACATGATCTCATACCACCTGATTTAGAAGCCATATGCATAGAAATAACTAAACGACGTAGTCGACCATTTGTGGTTGTTACAGTTTATAGACCCCCAGATGCATCACCTGATTTTTTTATCCATCTTGAAAATAAGGAGATCTATATTCTGGGTGATCTTAACTGTGACACAGATTAAGTATGAACAGATGTCTATCATGGCGTGTGCATGACGTGTAATTCGTCATTTGTTACTACGTCATTGCTTTCATGCCCTTTGACCCAATGCCTTGACATTTGCGGAAATGAAAAAAACCATTGGCCTTGCAATGTATGTCAATTAGTTAAACAAATTACTACTAAAATGGCAGAAAAGGCCGCGAGAAAATGCAAAACACTGATAGAAAAGTTGTTCGTGCTGACGCTATCAAACGTCGCCATCTTACAAGCAAGCACAATTGCGTGTGCATGACGTGTACATTTTGGGAAATTTGAGGACACGAAAGCCCTATCAAGTTACACTTCTGGTATATACTTATTCTGTGACTGTGATCTCATTAAGCCAAATCCTGAACATCCAACAAAGAAACTTAAATCCTTACTCGAAATTTATCAATTATCCCAATTAATATATGAAGCAACAAGGATAACTATCTCATCCTCTACTCTTATTGACCATTTTATTACCAATGAACCAGGGAAAATTTCCAAATATGGTGCAATTCACACTGGGATCAGTGATCACAGTCTTATTTATGGCATAAGAAAGATTAATATAAGCCATAAAGATAATGAAAATTTTGCATGATTTAGGAACTCAGTCGTGGGAGCATGTCTACTTTTTTGCAGACAATCCTAGCACTATGTGGGAAATTTGGAAAGATATATTCTTACAAGTCCTAGATAAACATGCCCCTCTTCAAAGCAAAAAAATAAAATCTAAACTATCTCCTTGGATTAGTAGTCATATAAGACATGTAATGATTGCAAGAGATAACTTGAAAAGAAAATCAATAATTACTAAACTTGAAACAGATTGGGAAAACTATAAAAAAGTCAGAAATGAAACAAATATTCTACTAAGACAAGCGAAAAGAGATTATTACTCCAAAAAAATCTCTGCAGAAAAGCAAAATCCCAAAGCTGCTTCGAAGACAATTAATACTTTGCTTGGCAAACATAACCAACCAACTAGAGTAAATGAATTAAACGTAAATGATATGAAATTGACCAGCCCCAATGATATTGCTGAGGGTTTCAATACCTTCTTTTCAAATATTGGACCAAATTTAGCTGAAGAAATTGGTACAACAAAATGCCATTTCAAAGACTACCTTGACAAAACTAATTCTGAATTTACTGCATTCAAATCAATTACTGTAAACCATGTTTGTCTTTTACTACGTGAACTATCTGCAGGTAGCAAAGATACTGGCCTAGATAAAATATCAAGCAAGATAATTAAAATTGCAGCACCATTGATTTCTGATTCATTGACGTACATTTTTAATCAAGCAATTACGATTGCAAGGTAGCCAGGAAATTATCGACCAATTTCTGTCTTGCCTGCAATTAGTAAAGTTATGGAACGTATTTTATATACTCAACTTTATGAATATTTGTCCGTAAACAATGAGAATCAATTTGGTTTCGGAAAATTTCATTCAACTGCTTCAGCTTTACTTGATTGTAAGAATGATTGGCACATAAACATGGACAGGAAATTGTTCAATTTGGTTGTATTTATAGACTTAAGAAAAGCCTTTGATATATACTGTTGACCATGAAATCTTATTGCAAAAACTAATGCAAGTTGGAATCACAGGAAATGCATTTCTACTGCTTAAATCTTATTTAACTGGCCGTACCAAAAGATGTGAAGTCAATGGCTCTATTTCAAGTGAAAATGGTGTAAAATGTGGTGTGCCCAAGGGTCTATATTAGGACCACTGTTCTTTTTACTGTATATTAATGATTTACCTGCATGCCTGAATAAAACAAAACCCCGGCTGTTGATGAAAATCTGTTTTGGAAAAGTAATACAGACACTGTTTGTAAAAAGGTATCATCTGGAATTTATGCTCTCAAACGCATTAAAGAGTATGTTGATAAAAAAACACTCATTTCTGTGTACAATGCTATAATTCTACCCTATTTCAGCTACTGTTGTACTAACGGTTTTTTAGTGCAAAGTTTTCAACTTTGCAGTATTGTGATGAGGGGCGAAAATTCACACGAGTCAGTCATACATAGTGTAAACTTTCCGGGAGTCGGGGGGTGTTTCTGATTGCTGCTCTTTCTTACCGTGTCTATTAAACTACAGAGTTGAACTTTTTAACTACAGTTACACAAGTTATCACTTCTTTTCTTCATGTTCAACACTTGAAATAAATCTGGTATTTCCGCGCACCCATGTATTATTCTCTATATAATTTACACTCAATAATTTTCCATCTACAACACCCTATTATTATTCAACCGAGTGAGATGCCAACAAAAATCTAGATATTTACCCACAACATAACATGGCAGTACCCTAGTATATATACATGAACTTGTGGTTAGAGCTCGACAACTGGACTCTGTAGCTCACTTGGTTAGAGCGCTGCACCGGAATCGCAGGGCCGCAGATTCGATTCCTGCCAGGGACCTACAGTTGTATTTTTCGCAGCTGTTCCTGGTTAGGTCTAATAAATGTATATAATTTACACTCAATAATTTTCCATCTACAACACCCTATTATTATTCAATCGAGTGAGATGCCAACAAAAATCTAGATATTTACCCACTTTTAAAAGTTTGCACTATCCTTGGATCACTAGTTATACAATAGTTAATAAATATTTTATAAACTCTTAGCGAACAGTATCTAAAATGTTTTTGAAAAATTCGCTTTATTACTTTCAGGATTTTCTTATCCAAGCGATAATTGTATCATAGTTAAAATCGCTACTCGGTGTTACTGATGCTTTGTCAAATAAAACTAAGGATTAGTCAAGCTTTCCGTTTTTATATTAATTATTAAATTTTTCTTGTATTGTTGTCTTACAGTATCCTGGCACAAAGCTGGAAAGAGAAACGAAAGAACTTGTCATGGAAAACGTCTCTTCACTTCCTCTCAGTATGAACTTACGTCTCGAATATCCATTCCAATTTATGCCCAATGAAGCAGGGTGGGAATGTCAAACTTCTGATACGTCGGTAAGTATGTTTTGTTTTAATGTCATTGTGCATGCATGGGTAGTCAATTTCTAAAAATGGGCGAAGGTTTCAAGCTATTATAACACCGGCGGACACCGCGCGAAATATTGCGGGTGCGAATTTGGGTTGCAAATATCTTTTGATTCTCTTGTTTTTGCAAATGTCAGTTCTTAAAACTTTTTGTTCAAATTTCATGCAAATGTCTTTAAATAGTGGTCTATCAAGGCTTTCATTTTTGCAAAACTATCATAATGATTACAGGTTTGCTATATGTTCAGTTGATAAGCTATCATTCAAAGACTTCCAGAAATTATGTGGTGGTTGTCCCCGTGTATTTGGAAATCAGTTATTCACCAAATTTAGCAAACACAACGCGACGTCAAAGAGGACGTGAAAATGGCGTGATATGCATGCCCATCTATGGATGTGCCCACGCCATTTTTACGCCATTTTCACGTCCTCTTTGACGTCGCATTGTGTACTTGTGTTTGCTAAATTTCCCTATTGTCTTATATAACTATATTGGTTTTATATGAAATAGGTAATCCAGCTTAAATTTATCACGTAATGTGGTATGGGTAAAAAGTAGCGGACCATCAGTTCATTATTTAAAGGAAATATTCCCTGAAAGGAAATATTCAAATTAAAATATTCAATGTTATGTAGTTTGAAAGACAGAAACATTGGGCTTGGCCCTTGTTCAAGTGGCTGAACAGTGTACCTATGTTATTAGATCACCTAATTTGATCAAATATTAACCCTATAATAATATTATAAACCATTAATTCTAACCTGGAGACACTAAACAGTGAACTTATAGATACACACAACTTCAGCAGTATTGAACTGTCGATAACTCACACGGTCCCAGATAATTTTATCCAATCCTGTAATATAAATGTGTTAACTACCGAAACATGCAACATCCCTGGTTTAGTGATCATAATTTTTTGAGTTTGTTTTCTCTCTTTATTTTAGGCGGTGACACTTGACGTAAAGAAAAGCATTCCTGCAATAATCGAGTTTGATCCAGGTTTTGAAAATAATGCGTTTTCCAGAACGGCCAGAAGTCAACTGGTAGTCATGTACAAAGATCATCCACATGAGGTACAAAGTTCGAGCTTTTGATCTTTTCTATTATGCTAATTCATTCATTGTGTTAACTGCGCATCCAAATTAGGCGTTCTGCGTCGGGCATAAAATTGCAGTTGCATGATAACATTTAGCTGAGATTGGAAGAATTGAAATATGCATATAAAAGTAATATGGCGACAAAAGAAAACGTTTTAGTGCAAAGTTTCACTTTGCAACTATTGTGATTACAGGGCAAAAATTCACATAAGTGACTCAGATAGGCGTACATAGATGTATAGAGTAAACAATCCGGGGGGAGCTAACACTTGATGTTCTATATTACATTATATAGGATTCAAAGGCTTAATATTGAAACATTATTTTAATAGCTACAGTTGTTTATTTAATGTTATTTTTCTGTCAGTTTAATGGAATGAACTGCATGAAACTTAAAGTAGCAACAAAAACTGTTTTAAGATTATAATAAATATTGCTCTACAAATGATTTTGTGTTGAGCACTCTTATCTACTACAATCACAACACAGATATTGTATATTCGCGCCTGAATTTCAGTTGTGCACTCTACTTGGTGTAGATACTTTGATCTTAAAATGCATAGAATTCGGTTCAACTACTCATTGAAGAACATTGGTTTGCCATCGCAGGATCAGTACCGAAGACGTCTAATTGGAAGGGTGGTTCATCGCATGCGATGGAAAGCGCATTTTTTTCTGAATGGAAAATGTAATAGCGAGAACAACAAATTTGGATTACCATCGAAGAAATGCGCACCGTCTATTGGCGCTATGAAAGCGTTCGAAGATGATCTTGTCCAGATGATTGACAAAGTTTCATTTCGCAAAGTCAACGATCCTTTCTTAACCACGGTTATGTTTTTGCTGATAAAACGCAAAATATTTACGAAGTTCCGCCAACTACGTATTCGAAGTTACTGACTGATAACATAACAAAAACATATTTGTTTGGAAATGAGAATATCGCTGATCATATTAATCATGAGTTGAAAGAAATAACAGACAATCTTGCAATTGGAAATCGTGTCGACGTGATGGCAAAAAAGAGGCGTTTATTACCCTAAAAGATCATAAAGAGAACTTTGATTCAAACCCAAAGTGTCGTTTGATTAACCCCGCAAAGAGTGAACTGGCAAAGGTGAGCAAAGTCATCCTTGATTACGATAAAATTAGATCTGTTATCAAAGTTAACCAGTGGAAAAATTCCCAATCAGTTATCGAGTGGTTTAAGAACATCCCCAACAAGCCTGGCCATACGTTTGTTTCGTTCGATGTTGTCGAATTTTATCCCTCCACTACCGAAGATCTGTTCGACAAAGCAATTTTGTGGGCAAAATCTCTTGTTGATATACCTGACGAACACGTTTCAGTTATCAAGCATGCACGAAAGTCTTTACTATTTAATGCAACTGAATAAACCATGGGTGAAAAGAAACAACGACTCAATGTTTGACGTTACCATGGGAAGCTACGACGGAGCAGAAGTGTGTGAACTTGTTGGTTTATTTGCATTAAATACACTCGCTAAGAAATTTGGCAAAGAAAATATTGGTTTGTACCATGATGATGGTTTGGCGCTAATAAAAGGCACTGGCGGTAGGTTGGCAGATAAAGCAAGAAAATATCTCTGTGCCCTATTTCTTCAATTCGGTTTAAAGATCACGGCCGAAGTTAATCATCAAATTGTGAACTTTCTCGATATGACTTTAAACCTGCGAGACGAGAGTTACATACCATATAGGAAACCAAACAACGACCCATTATACATTGATAACCGCTAAAACCACCCCCCGTGTATTGCTAAACAACTTCCGACATAGATTAACCGAAGAATTTCGTCCTTATCGTCTAGTAAAGTAGCTTTCGACTCTGTGGCAGGTATCTATGAAACTGCTCTCCACCATAGTAATTACAACAGCAAGCTTGAATATTCTCCTGACAACCCTCCGACCCACAGCAACAAAAAACGAAAACGACAAAGGAACATAATCTGGTTAACCCACCATTTAGTAAAAATGTCCGTTCAAACATTGCCCGGGACTTTCTACGACTAGTTGATAAGCATTTCCCGAAAACAGACCCGCTACATAAGATCTTTAACCGCAACACTATCAAAGTCTCGTACAGCTGCATGGAAAATGTAAAAAGTGCCATTTCTCGACACAACAAGCGCGTTCTGACCAAAGTCCAGTCTTCCGAAAGCTCAAGTGAAAGCTGTAATTGTAGAGTCCCCAGCGAATGCCCACTCGATCGGAGATGTCAGACCAAGAGTATTGTTTACAAGGCTGAGATAAGAACTAAGGATAATAACGATACAAAAGAGTATATCGGGATGACGGCGAATACGTTCAAAGAGAGGTATGGGAACCACAAGAAATCGTTTAACGACCCGCGGTATGAGAATGAAACGGAACTTTCCAAGTACGTGTGGAAATTGAAGCGTGTAGATAAAGACTATAACATTAAATGGACTATCGTGACGCGCGCTCCATCGTATTCCGCTGGTGGAAAATATTGCAACCTTTGCACTGAAGAGAAGCTTTATCTACTAAAAGCTGAAAAGAACAAAACTTTAAACCGAAGATCGGAACTTTTTGCGAAATGCCGGCACGCAATAAAGTTCAGCGCTGCAAAATTCCAAACCGCACGCGCATCAGCGAACCGTTAAATGAGTAGCGTGTGCAAGCACGAAATTGAACTATTAAGGACAGTTGCCTGATGATTGCATAACTGCATGAAACTTAAAGTAGCAACAAAAACTGTTTTAAGATTATAATAAATATTGCTCTACAAATGATTTTGTGTTGAGCACTCTTATCTACTACAATCACAACACAGATATTGTATATATATATACAATAAATTGAAATTTGATTTGTTTGTAGTAGAATAAAGAGTGCTCAATACCATTCAAAGTAGAGCAAAAATATAATATGTTATAATTTATTCATAAAATTAAGCCGTAGCTACACGGTGTTTCACGCCTAACTTTATAAGCGAGGCGATCTTCAGGTGACTGAATTCGGTTCATTGTTGAACCATTTTGCTCTACTTTGAATGGTATTGAGCACTCTTTATATATATATATATATAGGTCTAGGTTTAGGTATATATATATATTCGCTTACCTCAAAACTTGTCTGCAACAGGCTGTTTCATCTGTAAAAGACCATACCTTGTCTAGTGAGAACCAAGAGGCGTCTCTTCCACAAATAATACATATCAGTACATGCTCGTTTCTTTTAGGCAGGGTCTTATTAGCGCGACTGATTGACGTGTAATTTTTCGCCTTGATTCTATCATAGACAATCCAGAAGACAGGGACTGGAAACGCCATTGTTTTGCGCGTGCTGTCCGTGATACGGCCTGTGGAACAACAATGTCAATGGCGAGTGTTTTTGTAGTTCGAAATAATACGCATGCATTCAAAGGTGATTTTTGGCTTTGGTAATCCCAATAGAACTTTGAAAAGGCGATAGCTGCATTGGCATTTATATTTTTGTTCATTATATATAGATAAGAAACCCTGCAATATACTTAAAGTGAAGTTACAGTGTTTGAAGTAGGTGTGTACAGAAAGAACAACAATGGCGAGCTTTTTGTATTTCAAAATAATAGGCATGCACTCAAAAGTGATTTTTTGTTTTGTTAGACCCAGGAGAAGTTTGAAATAGCGATAGCTGCATTCACATTTCTATTTTTGTTCAATATATATATAGATGAGAAACCCTGAAATATATTTAAAATTAAGTTACAGGGTTTGAAGTAAGTGTGTACAGAAACAACAACGAAGGCGGCTATTTGTAGTTCAAAATAATACGCATGCATTCAAAGGTGATTTTTTCTTTATTAAATCTAAGGGAACTTTGAAAAAGCGATAGTTGCATCGTCATTTCTATTCTTGTTTAAAATATGTAAATGGTAAGTCTTGAAATGTATTTGAAGTGAAGTTACAGGGTTTGAAGTAGGTGCATACACTAACAACAACAATGGCGACATTTTTGTAGTCAAAAAGGGAAGTTTTGTAGTCAAAAGTGTTTTTTAGCTTTGTTAAACCATCAAAAAGTTTGAAAAGTCGATAGTTGCATCGACAGTTTTACCCTTGTTTAAGATATGTAAATGTGAAGTCCTGAAATATATATAAAGTGAAGTTACAGGGTTTGAAGTGAGGACAACATAAATTGCGATCCTCTCGTAGTCGTGCAAACAGAAGAGTAAAAAAACCTCGTTTGTACAAGATTGGCATATCGCACGAAGTTGTAACTACCCTATTTGCATTAACATTGCATATGAGATGATAAATATATGTTGTAAAAGACAAGTGATAGCCTTCTCGTCAAGTTCCAGGGTTTGAAAGGAAACTACTTATGTACGGATGCTTTTTACGTGCGCCATTTTGATGTACATGCTACGACAAAACTGGAATTATGATTAATATTTATAGTCAAAATGGAAAAATAAAAACGCACTTACCTTGGCAATAACTCTGTGCTTAAGGGCACATAAAGAAAATCAATATTAATGAGATGTACTTGGATTTAAATAAGCCAAATTACCAAAGCATTCACTTTTTTTTTGTTCTGATTAAGGCTGGTTGCCGTGGCAACTGATAACTGCTACGTGATAAAAGCGCATCACGGATGTCGCGTCAGCAACATTAGCGCTTTGCCCAGCGTTTCCAGTCCCTGTCTTCTGGATTGTCCATGGTTCTATTGGCTCCACATCCACATGTGGTTCTTCCGTAGAAGTTACAGTTTTAGAGCTAGTTCCTTCTCCTTTTTCTTCTTTTCTCTGTTATCTACGGACTACGGATCTTCTCTTTATCACAAAATCTCTTCCAGCATTTCATATGATGGTACCATTCTATTAAAGTTAATGCTGTCAGGGTCATCGATGTTCTCGTACGATTTATTAGCTATTTCAGCTTGTTGACATTTAAGTTTGGCCCATTTAGACCTACACTCAAGAAATTTCTTAAGCCTTTGGCGTGTAACTTGCTCCGTAACGCCAGCAAAATGCATAAAACATGAGGATATTTGAGTTTTATAAATATTTTCAGCCATGATAACTAAGCGTGTTTCCACTTCGAAGCATGTGCGTGTTTGTGCGCTTGCGCAGTACGAGTTTGGCTGACATGCGCATGCGTATTTGCTACCAAAACAATGGCGGTTCGAATATTTCGAAGCGCGAAAATAGCAAACTTTGGAGGGATTTTTCCCCAATTGTGCACCTGTTTCGCTTGGGGAGCAACGGATTCTGATAAACTAAGTTTTTATCTATTGATTCAAGTGGAAATTATGTAGTTCCACGAGGGGTGCAACGGAATCCGTTTTCTAAGCATCTTTTGGATGCTCATCCTACGACCTATAAGCGCCATGTTGAATTTAAGATCTAGCGTGTGAACAGGCAAAATTGAATGATGTAATGCATGGTCTTGGGGAACATTACATCATTGTATTGTAAGCCACTTGCTGATTGGTTATCCTTTTTATATAAGGTCGTCGCTGAATGGCTGCAAGCTAACAGCTAACAGCTAACAACACGATGGCAATATATCTGCATTCGCAGATAATCCTCAAGGTGCACTTAAGGGATTATATCAATTTCTAATTTATGCCTACTCAAACGTGCGGAAACTATAGTTGTTCTTTGAGCAACTTTTTGCATATATTTAAATGACGATTAAACAGTTGAGTACTTTGATATGCATGTTATAATTCTTCCAGTCTCAGTAAACATGTTGTTATTCTACTGCAGTTTTATTCCCACACAGTCAATCGAGATATGGTGTAGAAACTCCACGACCTCTATAATGAGCTACAATTTTATGTTGAGACAATTAATTAACATCACCTCGTGCACAAATCTTTTCAAATTATATAGCTTATTTGACATTTTAACAGCACGGTCGAGCAGATAATGAAATATTGAAATTGGATTGTTGCTTTAATATACCAAAAATTATTCGTATTCACTGTGCACAAGTTTGCATCAACATGAACAAAAAGATAGAAAAAAAAACACTTTAAGCAAGTTTCCTGGGCATATCTTGATTGAATATGGATCAGGGAAACGGCAAAAATGTCTACCATTTGCCACGAGCTTGTCATAGTCATAAAGGCAAACAAATTTTCTTAAAGGCATCGATTTCCCCTTAAGTAATTAATATGCCTTATAGGTATTATAGTTTTGGCGCACGTATTTAAAACTCCTCGATACACCTGGGAATCTTATGAACGTCCGAAATCTTATACGAATCTTGTAAAAACCAACATACTGTATCGCTCAAAAACATCAATATTTAAAAATATTTTTATAGGATTATCTGGAGCTTACTGGTGGTGTTTACTATCCGAATCTTACATTTGAAACTGATGAGGTATTTGATACTTAGTTACTCATATTACGACGGTGCAGTGTACACTACCTATGTTAGCGAATTACTAAAATAATTATTGTTCTGATCTCGTACATGAGAACTATAGACGGCCAGCCAGCCTCGAAAAAAGTGACTGTCGATGGCATTTTTTGTTACAAGCAGGAAACCACACTAAATGTCATCGGAGTGTGTTCACTTTGACGGTGAAAGTGGTTGCCCTCCGTAATTATTCTATTTATGTAGCGAAATTGGAAGGTTTTTATAACGACATTTCGATAGATGGGATTCCATTTAAAAGCAGTTTTCGATATCATGGATTTATTGTAATTGGTTCACTGCCTAATTAGCATGTGCAAATTTCTCCTTTTCTTAATTGTCATAACTCAAAGTGACATGCTAATGAGAAACATGGTATTACTGGCACTTGTTAAAATACCTGTGTGGAGGCAAGTTTCATTATAAAGATGGATTTATTAGAACGAGTGGTTACCCAAAGGCTTAAATTCGTAAATTATTGCGTTTTATTTCGAATATTTACCGATTTTGAAGGTCTATGTGTTATAGCGAAACTACGTGTTTGCGCCAACATGCTGTTTTTCAACCATTTACATTCCAAAACTCGACTGGCTCAACAGAAGTATATTGTGTTACACGGGTGGCAACCGGGCGTGTAGTACCGATTCGTATGTAATCTAAACATATGTGATTGTTGCCTGTCTGTAACACAACAAAACATATTGTTGTGGCTTCTTTTGAAAGGTCGTGTTATGATGTATTTGCGCCATGTTTCTTATTAGCATATCATTTTGAATTATACGAAAGAAGATTATCCAAACTTTACAAATGTTAATTAGATAGTCAGCCAATTAAAATAAAACACTGATATAAAACACAGCATTCGAAAAAAATCCCATCCTTCGAAATGTTTTAGAAAAAACCTTCAAATTTTAGCACATAGATAAAAAAATACGGTTGGCAACCACTCTCACCCTCAAAGTAAACACTATCCTGAGACATTTTGCGTATTTTCATGCTTGTAACAAAAAATGCCATCGACAGTGTTTTCTAGACACTTTTTTCAAGCTTGGCCGGTCGTCTACTAAAGATTCTGACTGGCTCACCTTGAAACCATTGCCGATTGAGCATATAAATCTTCTCGATTTATTTACAATAAAGGCACGCTCGTTTGCACTTATGGGGATGGTTGTACGAAGACCGTTTAGCTTAAACGGTGGATAAGCCAAAATTCAATAACACTTTCACACATTTTGTGAATGACTGAGCTTAAATCTTATGCACTTAATATGTAGTTGCAAACATCATTGTTCTATTCAAGTTGAAACATTTTAGGTTGGTTGTTCGATGAATGTATAGACTTGATCGATATTTTCGATTTATCCACCGGGTATGCTAAACGGGCTTCGTACAACCGGCGCATGGTCAACAAGTTATTTGTGCTGGAGTTTAATAATCGCTCGAAGACAGAACACGCTTGGGTGATCCTTAAAAGTGCCACTAACCCCAAATATGATTTTTGGTATGCGCAATATTTGGATCATTCTAAGAAGGAATGTAATATATCTTTATAGTAAAATCCTCATCTTGATCGAAGTTGCCGGATATGATGCCATTAGGTGAATTTAAGCATAAAAAGGAGAACTCTTTTGCAATTCACCTAATGGCATCATATCCGATAGCATTGACAGTGAAAAAGATGATCAAGATGAGCATTTTTACTATAAAGATATCACATATATTCTCAGAATGATCTTGTATACTTGGTGTTAGTAGATTTCATATACAGCAGATCCCCAGTATTTCTATGATTGCAAATGAACAACAAGTGTTATTATTTTTGTCAGGTTGACTTTGGTTGTATTCTCAATGATACAGAAGTAACACGGAGTGTCCTTGTTACTAACAACAGTCCAATGGATGTGAAATATCACTGGTCGTTTGTTGACAGTGAACTACGTATTGAGAAAATCGTCACTCTTAATGGTACGTTGGGATATCTTAGGGGATACATTAGGTTTTCAATGTATTCAAGGGGGATACATTAGGTTTTCAATGTATTCGATTGGGGAATACATCAGGTTTTAAATGTATTTGATTGGGGGAATACATCAGGTTTTAAATGTATTCGATTGGTGGATACATTAGGTTTTCAATATATTCGATTGGTGGATACATTAGGTTTTCAATGTATTCGATTGCGGAATACATCAGCTTTTCAATGTATTCGATTGGAAAATACATCGGGTTTTAAATGTATTCGATTAGGGAATACATTATGTTTTAGATGTATTTGATTGGTGGATACTTTAGGTTTTAACGTATTCGATTGGGAGATGCATTAAGTTTTCAAAGTATTCGATTGGGGAATACATTAAGTTTTAAATGTATTCGATTGGGGAATACATTAGGTTTTAAATGTATCCGATTGGGCGGAACATATTTAGGTTTTCAATGTATTCGATAGGGGGATACATCAGGTTTTCAATGTATTCGATTGCACCATTGGGGATTACATCAGGTTTTCAATGTATTCATCAGGTTTTAAATGTATTCGATTGGGGAATACATTAGGTTTTAGATGTATTTGATTGATGGATACATTAGGTCTTCAATGTATTCGATTGGGGAATACATTAGGTTTTCAATGTATTCGATTTGGGGATGCATCAGGTTTTCAATGTATTCGATTGGGGAATACATTAGGTTCTCAATGTATTCAATTGAACTAAGCTAAACTTAGGCTTTCTCAAAGTCCTGATCGTGTGGTTCTAGTGTAGGTAGCGATAAACGATACGCTTCAGGGTTAGTAGGATCAAACTACCTGAAAACTATAACGAGGACTTAGACGTTTCGAGCGAACTCCCTTCGTCTGGAAGTAAGTCATTTCTCAAAGTCGACCCGTATCGATTTCCCGCCACCCTGAGAGATGTTTTTTTTCGGGAAAGACAGAGATAAAGAGAAAAAACAGTTCTATGGTCTGTAGGATCAAACTGCTTGAAAAACACAACAAAAACTTGACGTCTCGAGCGAAGGGTCTACCAGGCATATCGTGTATAGACGCTATCGTGCATTGATAGCACTTATGGTCTAGTGTTTATATTACAGGAGGTGAAACTGGAGAAAACCTGAGCTTTTTGGTAGAGTGAAAGTGCTAGCACTCTTACATGTGACTCACTTACATCCGTTCCAAATCTTAGAAAGAGAAATATTTTCAATTATCTGTTCAAGGATTAGTGTCAGGGTTAGAGCTGCTCCCATCGGGATATTTTCGTAATATCGAATTAATCATATTGAATAAATTTTTAGCGCGAGTATTGACTTGAGTTAAGTTGAATGAAGAAATACTCAGAACGCTAATATGATATACAATTTTATTTCACATAGAAATTCGTCGGTACAATTTGTTGATTTGTTTTGAAGAGATGTTCTCTTGAGCGCCAAGCGAGACTGTAATAATTCTACGTTATTTACAAGTTATTTTATAGACAAATGAGTAGGCGTAAAAGCTATTAAGTTCCTGTCAACAAGTATTAAAATTAAGTGTTAGTGCCAAGTGTTACGCCTAAAGGAAATTAACTGTTAATACTATTTAGCGTGGTTAGATTAGTTAAGGTGAGGCCATTTCCTAAAAGAGTTAAAACTAAGAATAATGTTTGTAAATGTTCCAAAAGTTCCTTGTGCGCAAACAGGAAACCGCATAATATGCGCATAGTTAAATCGCGTGACGAGACACTACAAATTAAATGATCACACGCCCAACACGTGACGTAATTAAACGAGAAAACATGACGTTTTGAAATGTAAACGTCGTGAAAAAATTTTCCCACTCTACCGTTTTTTGCAATAATAGCCTATCTTAAATTTATAAATATTTTATTAATATTGTACACCAAAAGAAAGGCTAAAATACAGGAATGAGATATACAAAATATGCAAGTATTTATAGTTCTTATGTACGAAATCACACTTTAAAGTTTAATCAATTGTGATGTGACGTGAAGCGCGTGGGGCCGCGCGCCGCCGAGCCACAGATTAAGTATGAACGAGCCACAGATTAAGTATTAAGTATATACTTATTCTGTGGCCGAGCTCAGTAAAATTCTCAATATTCGTTTTCAATTTCAAACACTTTACATCACAGAACGTTGGATAAAGTTCTCCCTTTGGATTATATAAGGTAGTTTTGGATCTATCTTTGTTGCTCGCTGAGAAAATTTTGCATTTTCATTGTAAATTACGCCGATTTGGACTTTCCGTTATCTGTTTCTGCACGCGCAAGAGAAAGACGGTTGATTGACGAGTGCAAACCAACACTGTGCCACCGTGCGCGCTTGAATTAAATAAGCGCGTGCGCTTTAATTAGAACCAGAGAACTCCCTGATCAGAGCATTAAAACATTTTGTTATCCTATTAAAATATGATTTCGCCTAAATTGTCCTACGTCATTGTGTTTCTGTGTTTTTTTTTGGAAATTATGCCTCACATCGGCTTTATAAACCATTTATTAGTCTCAAACATAAAACATACAAAAAAAATCTCAGTCTCGCCTTTACGCACTTTTTTCTTCTCAGTCAGACAGTCACACATAGTTCTCCGTCAATCGCAATGTTATTACACCCCCCTGTCTGGTTACAGGTAGCCCTAGCAATTGTCTCCGACACGCTCCCTCCATACAGATTTCCCGAAATATGTATGTTCAATTAAGGAGACAATATTCTAAGATATCAAAACATAACAAAATGTGAACACAATGTTCAGATACTAAACCGATTTAGCACTGCATGTCTCTTCGAAAAGTTTTTAAATGCCATTGTTTCACCATTTCGTTAATTATTTGTTCTGCTTCGATCGCCGCAACTCGCTTGGGTCGGAATGTTTGAGCTTCCTGGTTAAGATCTTCTCGTTTCGAATTTGATTTACTGCAAGACAGTTCCAAGGGAAATAAGTGTTGCACCGGTCTCTCTAGAAATCCAGTTCCGGTTTGTAGTCTGACGGCTCGCACTATTCCAACACGACCGGGAAATACTTCTCGTACGATCGCTAATGACCATTTACCACGATTGTTCTCGTCAGACTTTACTATAACGACTTCTCCAACTGCGACCTCGAATTTCTTACGATTATGGGCAAGATTATGCCGTTCTCTTAAGGCGGTCAAGTATTCTTTGGACCAGCGTTTCCATGATGCATCCTTGCTGGTCTTTAGGTACTTCAATCTCTTTCGAATACTTTTATCTTCCTCACGCCATGGTTGTTGCTCTGGTAGAAGGTTTGGTCTTTGGAACAGGTATGATGAAGGTGTCAAAACAGGAAGGGTTATGTCGTCTTCAACATAGTTCAAAGGTCTCCGGTTTACTTGAACTTCGACGTCAAGGATCACTTCGTTTAACTCGCTCCACGTCAGTGTTGCCCTTCCGATTGTCTTGTACATCGCTTGTTTGACCACTCCTATAAGTCGTTCGAAGCATCCGCCCCACCAAGGGGCGCGCGAAAGATTAAATTGCCATTGCATCTCGTGGTTTAGCAAATAGCGTTGCAACTTCTCATCTCTTCGGATTTTTTCGAGCCATTTTGCAGCCTTTACGAAGGTACCGCCGTTATCAGAATAGATTTTCCTGGGCCGACCGCGTCGAGCAATAAATCTCTTGAGGGCAAGGAGGAACGTCCCTGTCTCTAGATTTGGAAGAAGCTCGAGGTGAACAGCTCTTATTAACCCGCAGGAAAACAATGCTAAATAGGATTTACCTCGACTCTTTGATGCCTTTCGATAAGAAATTGGCCCAGCAAAGTCCACGCCAATAACTTCGAAGGAGATCGCTCCCTTAGTGCGATCTTCTGGTAGTTGACCAGGTGGAGGAGCAGCTAGGGCCGCTTGGAATCTCTTACAGCCCGAGCAACCACTTCTTACAGACTTAACAATACTTCTAAGCTTCAGTATCCAGTATTCCTCTCGAACAGCTGACATAGTAAGTCCAACACCGCCGTGTAGGGTTTCACAATGAATGTTCTCTATTAGCTTTCGTGTAGAAACAGCGTTTGGTGGTAAGTTTTTATTTATTTATTTATTAGATTCGCCAATATTACAATACATAACACAATAACAGCATACAGTATGACAAAACAAGACATACGACTATAGGCAGGGTGACCGCAACAGCGTGAGCCAATTACTGCGGACCCGAAATTAAGACATACATAAAATATAAAATAGTATCAACATAACTAATAGCAGCACTTAAGAGGCTGAGCCAGAGTTCGAGCGGTATTACACTTGGTGCATATAGTTTTAAATGTTCGTGGATTGTCAGGATCGTAGGAGATTTCTAGAGCGCGGAAATAGTAACTTAGAATGGTAGATTTAAACGAGTTCAAATTGGTCATGTTAAGGTTCAGTTCGTCAGCTAGGCTGTTCCACACCCTGGTTGTTCGAAGTAGGAATGAGCGTTGGTGCGTTGTTGTTTTGCTCCTTGGAATGACAAACTTAGCTATATAAATGTTTTGAGACGATCTGGTTGGTCTGGCGCTGCGGATTTTGGGTACTACAGAAGGATCTATTATTACCAGATTGTTGACTATTTTAAAGTAAAAGGGTAGATTAAGAATAAATGGTAGATTAAGAATAAATTTGGTGGCACGTCTTTGAATTTTTTCCAATCTTTCAATAAGGTTGATGGACTGTGGCGACCAGATCTGGGTGGCATATCCTAAGCGGGGGCGTACTAATGATAAATACATTGCTCTTCTCACGCTGGTGTTCTGAATAAATCGTGTGTTCCGTTTGATATAACCTAGCAACTTGTTAGCAAGGCAAGATTGTTCTAGTACTTGAGTATCCCAGGTGAGATCAGTTGACATCCAGACACCAAGATCCCGTTCAGATTTCGTTGTTTCTAGAGATTCACCCTTCATCTTGTATGTGGTGACCACTGGCTTCATTTTACGAGTGATAGACAGCGACCGACACTCGGAGACCAGAAGTTGAAGACCAGGATTCTAAGTTGGACAAGTCTTGCTGGAGTAATTTCGCATCGTTGACTGATGCAATAGACTTAAATATTTTCGTATCATCTGCAAACATAGCAACTTGACTTGACTTAACGACATCGGGTAGGTCATGAACATATAGGAGGAATAATATAGGACCTAGTATGTACCCTTGAGGTACCCTAGAAGTTACGGGCAAGGTGTTGGATGTAGCACCGAGGGCGGTAACGCGCTGTCGACGGTTAGTCAAGTAGGACCGGAACCATTGTAGTAGGCCACCTCCAAATCCGAGCTTGCTTAGTGTGGAGATCAACAGCTCATGAATAACTTGTCGAAGGCTTTCGACATATCTAAGTAGATCACGTCTATTTGATTACCACTGTCCAGAAGGGAGCCGATGTTGTCTAGGCTTCGACAAGGTTGGTTATACATGATTTGCCTGCGAAAAAGCCATGTTGACTGCTGTGGACTAGTTGCAGGATAGCCAATTTATATGCCCAATATAAATTTAAGTTAATAGGGCAATGCTTACATATTTGGGCTACCTGCGATTTTAACGCACACATTATCAATTCCGGTTATTGTTTTATATCAAAAATATGAACTGCACAAGGTTCAAAGGTTGCCCACCTATGGCTGAAAGATCAAAGATCACCTTTTATTACTATCAGGTGTGCACGTGAACAGGTAATGATATATAATCTAGCAGCCAACGAGAATGCTAGTTTTCTGAGTGGCAGCAAATCTAGCAAATCAAAATTCGCGAAGGTATTACAATAGTCTGAAGCATGCTTCAAAGGGATCACTTTGTTCCTGCTAACGAGATAGTGAAGTATATTTGCAAAGCCTAAAAGAAAATTTAAAACCCACCCACCCACCTCATATGCTCAGATGGTATTCATTGGTTACAAAGATAACAGATTATGGAACATTTATATCTTGGAAACAGCGCAAACATGGGAGAACACGTTATTAATATGAATTAATGTTGTTATACTTAGTAGATGTTGAAGATTTTTCAAACATTCAAGCATTTAATGTGCAAACATTACTAATAGTAAGAATATTATATATATGGGAAATACTTAGTGATTTTGACGTTATTTGTTGATGGTTCTTATTGAAAATAAAACATGGTTTTGGGGTTGAAGTGCTCCCAATGGTCACATTCATGCCCATAGACTCAGGTATTTGGGTGTAACTATAATCAGTCGAATCGGTAAGGATCACCCATTGGTTCAGGTATTGTCTCATGTATACCCCCGTGGGATGAAAATTAAGGCTTTAACGAGTCTCTTGGGATGAACACACTTTTATAACAGTTGATGTATGTACATGTATAACCGGACTACTTCACCCCCCAAAACCCATTCTCCCACATACAATTGTTATCTGTGTTATTATTGTTCATAAGTTTGAAGAGCAATTGAACTATTAAATAGACATTCGTTGAGGGATGGTGCAGTTGGGCCAGTGAGCTCCATATATATCTGGAGTAAGAACTTCTAATGTTCGGCCAATAGGCCAAGTGAAGCCAAAGATGGCGGCAATTGACGTCCAAACTCATGAAGGTCATAAACAGTTTTCATACCATTTTTCTCGTACCACCCTTCTTCCTTGAATTCACTATAAACCGATTGTTGGTCATGTTCAACTGTTTCGAGCTAGTGGCATATGTTTATTTACGACTGTAGTTATGTATATTTTATTCTGTATGTCGTTGTATGTTAATCGGAAAATGCCTTGCATGGGACCTCGAGTCCCGTTCGCACTCCTACCGCAGTCCTAGACAATGGAGCAAGGGCTGGTTCGGTTGAAACATCATATGCAACTTCATTAATGGCTAGTAAATCCCAAATCTCCTCGTGCCGCCGGTGGGTGAAACCTCCTTTTAAGCAGGACAAGGCGTGGTCAACTGTGAATGACTTGCCACAGGCACACTAACATTAACCGTTTCAACTGCCAACGATACCGAAGATAGAGTGCATCGAAGAATTTCCGCTAGTTCAAGACATACCCTTCTTCACTGAGTGGCAAAGCTGTTAACCAGATAGACGAACCCTTGAGCTGTGCGATGTCATTAGCACGAATCTGTTCCTCTGTCATTCTTGTCGCTCAATACACGGAGTTGACTGCACCAACCTTCAACCAGTTAATGCACGTAATAATTATTTCCTTGCTCTGAACTAATGTAACCACCAAGGTACTTGTGCCCGTCTGTGGATATTCGTACATCTGTCCCAGGAAATATTTTCATTGCTACTTCGAGAAGATGAGGTTCTAATAGATAGGCCTATCTATTAGATGAGGTTCTATGATAGGCCTGTCTTAAATTGACTGCAATGAGGGCACCAGAATGTTTATCTTTTTGCATTCTCAGAATTCCAGAAAGAAAGTTTAGGTAAATATCATGCTTTACATGGTTGTTCTCAATGATCCGATTATTGTTAAGAATAATCGATTGTCAAAAAATAATCGATAAATCGATTAATCGGGAGCAGTTCTAGTCAGGGTCATGCATTAAAGACTTGTGTTATTGTTTTTATCGTACCCAACAGCAACAAATAACCATACCTTGTTTGGTACATTGCACTAATAATCAGAAAAATGGAGCAAGGATTCTCAAAGGATGGTTAAGATATAAGATACTTTTCCAGATCTACCTATCTACTCGGCCCATAAAATAGCCGCCAGCATCAATTTGAACCTGCAATCCCCTAGTTTCACATTAATTCTTTAAGAGGGCAATTTTGTTAGTTCTATATAAATATGATAGATCTGGACCTACGTGTAAGAGCTAATGCGAAGATCGAGCGAGGTTTACTAACATCCTGAACCCTCTACGTAATGCCTTTACCTTAACAAATTTTATGATTCTACAACCCTGTACACGTTGTAACTTGACCCTCGAAATGTTGATTTCAGAGAAAGCTGCAGTTGTTGCAGATGAAGAACAGCAGGGAATACCTGATGAAAATGACGAAGAAATGAATATATTACTTCTCAATGACACGGAGGGAGAGAATGAGGCCGATAATGCAGATTTTGAACCTGAGTTTCAGGTGACTGCAAGCGATTTGGGAATTCAAGAGGTTTGTAGTATAAATCTATGATAGGGTACCTGACTTGTTTTACGTGCTTTGTTGACGTGTTGTGCTGTGCTGTGCTATGCTGTGTTGTCCTTTGAGACCCAGTACCTAAAGGTGTTCCTACAGGGAGAAACCGGATTACCAGAGAAAACCTAAGGTGTTTGGAAGAGTCAAGCAGCGCTCTCGTTACATGCAACTGAGGCTAAATTATAATCAGGCAACTGGATGTTGCATTAATCTAACAGAGGAGAAATGTCCATGCACTAACTGTAGTCCCCCACGTTAAACAAATCAAGTTCGAAAATTAATTATTCTCAATTTCTATTGTAGGTGTTTGACATATTGCCATTATACAGCACTTTGAAGCCGAATGAAAGTCAGCGAATACAGTTTACATTTTACGGTCATTCTGGTGTCCGTGCTAAGGCCATTGCTCGTTGTTCAGTTGTCGGAGGTCCTGATTATGATCTGTTGTTGCAAGGCAGCGCTTCACTCGCTAGTTACTTCTTTAATATGAAAAATGTGAACTTTGGGAAACAGGTCAGTGTTTATAGAGAAGATCCGTTATGTGTTTTGTAAGGTTCTTGGGCTTTGATTGTTAAATCTTGAGTGTGTCTATTTGTGAAGATATTCTCAACTCATTAATTAATCACGAGCGAAGTAGAAACGAAGTCAGTGCAGTATGATTGAGTTAAAATGACGATGATAAATGCCCATTAATTAAGTTATTTAATGAAGAATAAATTATGTACTGTTTAATTTAAAACTAAAACTCGTTTATCATAGTGATTTAGTGGACCAAAGAGTTCGTGATAAGTTTGCATCAGCTATTTCAAATATTTGTATACAGCTATTTCAATTAAGGTTGTCACAAGGAATAGTAAAATGTACAATCCAAACGCGAAGAGTATAATGGGAATGAGATATTCTACATGCTAAAATGTATTATAAATTGCCTCATGGGATAAGCAAGTGGTGAGCATTAATCATATTTGTATATTTACAAGTAACAGAGGTAGAAAAAGTATCGGATCCTAGGAACCTAGTTCCCAGAAATATTTTTGGATTTGAACTTTTGCACAAAATGTTTCCACAGAAATTCCTAAAGTTAATAATTAACTGATCAGTAATAACAAAACTAGAGTATGCTCTAGTTTAGACTAGTAATTGTAATGCATTTTGTATTCACTATATCAAATTGAACACCACTAAATATCATGAAACAACACTCCAATCAATGCAATGTCAAAATCAATAATACTAATAATAATAATACTAATATTAATAATAATAATGCTACTACTACTAATAATAAACCTCATTAATGATTAATTTTGAATCTCAAACCCAGATTCCCAGAAAGAAGAAAACTTTTCCCACCTCTGACAAGTAATACAGCTCTTTGATATCAATCGCAGTGGGTGGTACCGGGAGGCTGTACCCAGCACTCATGCAACAGAGTGCATGCAATATTTGTTACGAGTAACTTGGTAAAAAGCAATATCCATCCAAGCCAGCTTGAATTATCTTATGACCATTACAATTTTAACAGTTGTCAGGGGAAGCATATTTCGGGGTCAGAAGGTACCCGGTTCTCACATGGTCCTGTGCAGAACCATGGGTAGTACTGCATTATCATGGTCTATTGAACACATTGTTCTGGTAAAAACATTCGTTACTGCAAGGGCAGGGTAATTTAGATTTTAAACATTTCTTCCATCTTTTTTAGTTGTACGACCAGATGGCAGTATCTGAAATCAGTCTTTATAACTCTGGTAAAGTTGGTCTAGATTTTTCCACAAATCTTGAATCTACATCTGATGAACGACAGCCTGGTAAGATAATAGTCATTCCAGCACGAGGTCATGTGAAAGCCTTACAGAGACAGAATATTGTCATCAAGTATCTACCTGGCATTCCTACCAAGTTTAAGAAGAGCTTTATGGTAAGTCTCTAATTTCACCTAACTTGGAGTGTCAATTATGGGTGGCATCAAATATCAAGACCTTCTTTAGCGGGAAGGGGTGACCGTGCCTGCACACGTCTACATGCACCATACATGTGGATCTGGATGGACCATGGCTGCAGAAGTTAGGGAGCGAGGGAGCGACGCTACCTCCATAGTCTAAGGGGCTAACTTCAAATTCAAAATGTGCACTTCAAAACGTAGTTGACTTAAGAGTTCTAGAGTTACAGGCCAAAATCGTAACAACTCTAAAAATCATGTGGACCTTGTTATCTAAGCCTGACGTTACCTGTACTAACCAACTCCAAAACATAGGTGGCTAACAAACCAAGGCCTAACCGCAGAAATGCCTGATACTCAGGTTAAGGTGGTTCCACTACTGGTTCCACAGTGCGGCACTTGGTGATCAACTTTGTGCCAAATACATGTATCAATCAAACATATAGCATCAGTATCTCACTGTCATATAAAACATTTGACATTGACCACATGTGTTGGATAATACAAGACACTGAAAGTCCACATATAAAGTAGGTTGAAGTCTAAAAGTAGAATGGCCTATTAATTTATATTAGTTATTAAATACCATTTTAGCGCGAGTATCGATTTGTTGCGTGAACTGATTTGCGAGTTCGTGAAAAAGAATACTCGAGCACTAATAGATTTTAATATATATATAATTTTTACCTAACAATGAAAAGTCGTCATTACAGTGAAATTCTATTGATACAACTCGTGAGAGCGTAAAGCTAAGACTGTCTGGTATAGGAATATTTACAAGGTATTTTATAGACAAATGAGTAGGCGTAAAAGCTATTAAGTTCCTGTCAACAAGTATTAAAATTAAGTGTTAGTGCTAAGTGTTACGCCTAAAGGAAATTAACTGTTAATACTATTTAGCGTGGTTAGATTAGTTAAGGTGAGGCCATTTCCTAAAAGAACTAAAAATAATGTTTGTAAATGTTCCAAACGTTCCTTGCGCGCAAACAGGAAACCGCATAATATGCGCGTAGTTAACTCGCGTGACGAGACACTACAGTAGCCCCCTGCTAGTACAGAAGTTAATGAATATTAACGATGAACGATGGAGACATAACGCGCGGGAAAATGAACATGTCGACCAGATCTTGTTTTTCGAACAATGGGTTCGTCTTGTGTTGTTGGAGTTGTTGGAATTGCGGGCGTTGGGGTGGCAGGCAGCATAATATCTGCATCGAGATGTGCAGGCTTGAGACGATCGATGGATACAGTGTCAGTGCGAGTGCCGAGGTCGACTTTAAAGTGCTTCTTAGAGCGCGAAAGAACTTTAAAGGGGCCGTCGTAAGGTGGTTGCAGTGGTTTTCGTACGGCGTCACGACGAATGAAAACGTGGGTACAGGTCTGTAGGTCATTTGGAACATGGGTTGTTTGTTGCTGGGGACGGTCTTTTGGAGGTTGGAGATCATGTACAGTTCTTCTGAGGCGGTCGACGTAGGAAGTAGGGTCAAGGGAGGATGGGTTTGGAGGTTGATGAAAGAATTCTCCTGGCAAGCATAGGGTTGTACCGTAGACACGTTCAGAAACGCTGTGTCCGAGGTCGGCTTTGACGGCTGTGCGAATACCCAAGAGAACCAGAGGGAGGCGTTCACTCCAGTGTGAGGGGTCGTTATTGGCTTTCAGAGAGGTTTTCAGCTGGCGATGAAAACGTTCGACGAGACCATTGGCTATCGGATGGTAGGCAGTAGTTCGAATGCGGGTAGTTCCAAGGAAGCGAGTGAGTGAGGCAAAGAGATGACTTTCGAACTGTTTGCCGCGGTCCGTGGTAACGACGTGTGGAACACCGAAACGAGCGATCCAATGAGTGACGAAAGCTTGGGCAACTGAGTCAGCTGTGATATTGGAAATTGGAATTGCTTCAGGCCAACGAGTAAAGCGATCGATGCATGTCAAGAGGTAGGGGTAGCCATTGGAAGGAGGTAAAGGGCCAACGAGGTCAATGTGAACATGGGAAAATCGGGCGGTGGGGATCTCAAAGTTGGAGAGAGGGGCACAGGTGTGGCGGTGAACTTTGCAGCGTTGACATTGCAGACATGTGCGGGTCCATAGTCGGACATCGCGATTGATGTTGGGCCAGACATATCGGTCGGTAATCAGACGTTGAGTTGCCTTAATACCGGGGTGGGATAGGTTATGAAGGGAGTCGAAAATGGAGCGGCGAAATGATGTAGGTACAAAAGGTCTAGGTTTACCAGTAGAAATGTCGCAGGTTATGGTGTTGTTTGAGGTGGGTATGGGATGATCTTGGAACTGAAAGGGGGAGGAAGAAGGATCGTTGCGAAACTTCTCAAGTTCTTCGTCGCTGTCTTGAGCCAAAGCAATGGCGTCAAAATCAATAGTGGAGGGAGAAGGGATTAAGGTGGCAATGCGTGACAAGGCGTCTGCAACTGGGTTCTCGGTTCCGCTAACGTGGCGAAGATCCGTTGTAAACTGCGAAATGAAATCCAAATGGCGAATTTCACGAGGTGAATGACGGTTGATGGAATTGTGGAGAGAGTAGGTCAGGGGCTTGTGATCGGTCAACACAAAGAACTGCCGTGCTTCGAGATGGTGGCGAAAGTGACGAATGGAAAGGTATACTGCGAGGAGTTCACGTCCGAATGTGCTGTACCGGGTTTCTGCTGGTTGGAGGCGTTTTGAGAAGAAACCAAGTGGTTGCCAAACGTTGTTGACTTTTTGTTGAAGCACTGCACCAACGGCAACATCCGAGGCGTCGGTCATGAGGCACAGTTCAGCATCAGGTTTGGGGTGAGACAACATGGTAAAGTCAGCGAGGGCAGTCTTGATCGTCTCAAAGGCTGAGGTACCAGTTTGGGACCATTCGAGGACGGTGTTGCGTGTCTTCTTCGTGGAGCCAGAGGAAGCAAGCATGTCAGTGAGTGGTTGGACGATGTGGGAACATTGTGGAATGAAACGACGGTAGAAATTCACAAGGCCAAGGAATTCGCGAAGTTTGGTGAGAGACGTGGGGAGAGGGAAATCACGGATGGCTTGGACTTTCGAGTCAAGGGGTTGAATACCGTGGGTACTGACTTTATGTCCGAGAAAATCCAGAGACGAAACACCAAACACAGATTTTGCAGGATTGATAACGACACCATACTGTCGAAAACGGTCGAAAAGTAATCTGAGATGGACTTCGTGTTCGAGGGCGTTTGTGCTAGCAATGAGAATGTCATCGATATAAACGTAAACAAAATCGAGACCACGAGTAACTTCGTCCATAAATCGTTGAAAGGTTTGGGCTGCGTTGCGAAGACCAAATGGCATTTTGGTGAATTCGAACAAACCAAATGGGGTGGTGATAGCAGTTTTGCAAATGTCATCTTCAGCCATAGGGATTTGGTGGTACGCGCGGACGAGGTCGATTTTCGAGAAGATGGTTTTACCGTGTAGGGAGGCAGAGAAATCTTGCAGATGTGGAACTGGATATTGGTCGGGTATGGTTACACGATTGAGAGCACGGTAGTCACCGCATGGACGCCAATCACCAGGTTGAGATTTGGGAACCATGTGAAGTGGCGAGGCCCAAGGACTACTTGAAGGTCGAACGATGCCCTTATCCAACATGTGCTGGAATTCATCCTTGGCGATTTTGAGGCGAACTGGTGGAAGGCGACGGGGCCGAGCAGAGCAAGGAGGACCACGTGTGAGGATGTGATGGACGACGTTGTGCTTAACAGCTGTCTGTTTTGTTGTAGGTCGCGTAAGGTCTGGGTACTCGCTGAGGATTTTCGTGAAAGGAGTTGATGGTAAGGAAGCATAGACAGGACTGAGTGCTGGTTGTGACGAGGTAATACCATTAACTCGAAGCTGGGTTACTGCATCAATAAGGCTACGGTTGCGTAAATCTACAAGCAGGTTGAAATGGCGAAGGAAATCAGCACCGATGATGGCGTGGTTTACATCGGCGATAGTGAAAATCCAGGGGAACGAACGTCGAAGACCGAGGTCGAGGGTTAATGATCGGGTACCGTAGGTAGCAATTGTAGAGGAATTGGCTGCCTGAAGATCATAACCTTGGCGGTGTGTACGGTCGGTTGGTCTTGGGGGAAGGACGCTGACTTCCGCGCCTGTGTCGATTAAAAATTGTTGTTTCGTTGTGGCGTCTGTAACATAAAACAAGCGGCTTTGGTGGGAAACGCCAGGCGATTCTGCCGCGTCTATTGCCAGTCTGGCGTTGGAGTTTGACGGTGACGATTGTTGGGAGAAAGAACAAGGTGGTGAACATTTCTTTGCTGAGGCGCCGAACTTGGTATGGTACCAACAAAATGGCGTGCGAGGGCGATGTTCAGGGGTGGGCTTGTGAATTTCATTGTCGCGGTGTGATGAGGGAGAACGGGACCAACTTCGACGTGTGGAGTTGGGACCATGGTGTCGTGGAGTGCTGAAAGTGTTCATGGTGGTGGTCAATTGGGAGACCAGTTCACGAAGTTCACTCAGTTCGGTGGGTTGTGCTGAGGATGGTGATGCTGATGGAGGAACCACAGTGGAAAGGGTTGAAGGTGTGGAGTGCGTTGGAGCGACCTCTAAAATCTTGTCCGCTAACTTGGCCAAACTCGGGGTGTCCAAGTCGTCTTTGGTCGAGGCCAAGATCAGTTGGACGTTTGCTGGGAGGCGTTGAAGGAACAATTGTTTCATTATTGAGGGTGCCAGTTGACAATCGCCCAGCAATTGTTGCATGCGTCGAAAAAGTTGGGTGGGCTTTCGATCTCCTAACTCTTCGGTGTTGAGCAATTGGTATAATCGCTGTTGTTCGGACGCAGAGGTGCGTTTGACAAGTTCGATTTTAAGTAACGTGTAGGGGTTCTCAGCTGGAGGGTTCATTAAGAGGTCGCGGACTTCTTGGGCGACTTCGGTGTGAAGGGAACCAACAACATATGCAAATTTTGTCAGTTCAGATGTGATTCCACGGGTGGTGAACTGCGCTTCGACTTGTGAAAACCATAGAGCTGGATCGCTTGGCCAGTATGGAGGGAGTTTGATGCTGATAGCGGAGGTCACTGGTGGTGGTGTAGCTTGTGGGACGGAGTTGGAAATTGTGGCAGATGAACTTTGTTGCTGTAAAACTTCTTCCATTGTTGCGTTGAGGTACAAATTTCTCGTCGGGGTCACCAATTTAGCGCGAGTATCGATTTGTTGCGTGAACTGATTTGCGAGTTCGTGAAAAAGAATACTCGAGCACTAATAGATTTTAATATATATATAATTTTTACCTAACAATGAAAAGTCGTCATTACAGTGAAATTCTATTGATACAACTCGTGAGAGCGTAAAGCTAAGACTGTCTGGTATAGGAATATTTACAAGGTATTTTATAGACAAATGAGTAGGCGTAAAAGCTATTAAGTTCCTGTCAACAAGTATTAAAATTAAGTGTTAGTGCTAAGTGTTACGCCTAAAGGAAATTAACTGTTAATACTATTTAGCGTGGTTAGATTAGTTAAGGTGAGGCCATTTCCTAAAAGAACTAAAAATAATGTTTGTAAATGTTCCAAACGTTCCTTGCGCGCAAACAGGAAACCGCATAATATGCGCGTAGTTAACTCGCGTGACGAGACACTACACCATAAAGGCATTAAAGTTGTGATAATTTCCACATTGAAACATATATTATTCTATAACAGCACTATAGAAGCACTTCAATCGATGTGTGCGCCAACAAACACCGTTGTACACCGGACATGTCCGGCGCAGAAGTGCAGAACCTTTCATTCCAAACTGCCTTCAATGACATTGTATACTAAGCAAATAATATGCACACTTTATAGGTGACATGATTCAACGTTAAATATTTAAATATCCAATGTTCATACGCGCGAATAGACATTGCATTTGTTAAAATCACAGCTTACCTGTATTCTGATTCCTGTCCTATGTTGGGACAACTGGGTACATTAGTCTTTGTTTATAGGTCTATAACTATGGCCTGCCAAATCCGAAGGCATTCAAGGCAAATGTCTCAGATGAGTTTCGGTGTCCTCTTTTCTATCGGTTTAAAGCCGCAATATGTGATTTATCATCCAAAAAAGGTGTCAGATAACTAGATATATTACTGTTGGTACTTTCTGTGTAAGATCACGCACAAACGAAACATCGTTTAGACAAAATATGCAAAAAGCACAAGATATCGATATCTTCGCCATATATTTCTTAGTTGTTTATCAAAGTTGGGTTCCTGGGATCCAGGCCCCTTGGTGATATTTTGGGCGCGCTACTTTTTTTCAGAAAATGGCAAAATTTGCCTGTTTGAGCCTTTATATCTCCGAAACTAAAAGTCTAAGCCAAAAACTAATATAGAACTTATTAACTAACTTTTCATGCCTTATCCGAATCAATAAGCACTTTAAACAAGTGTACTTTGGGTTCATAAGCACTTTAAACAAGTTAATGAAGATATTAAAAAAGTTAATTTTTCCAAAAACGTTTTTGTATTCGTGACAAGACACCTAATGTTTATACTGATCCGGAATCTTATAAGAAACTACTGACAGAAAACTTTACAAAAACATACAAAATTGGTAATAGCAACATAACAGATGATATTAATGAGGAGCTTCGGGACATTACTAACAATCTTTCCAGAAAATGTAGGGCTATACCGGGACGACGGCCTTGCATTAATTGAAGGCGTAAATGGAAGGAATGCGGACAAAGCCAGAAAGACCTTACATGACATCTTCGGCCAATTGCTTTGAAGATAACAGCCCAGGTTAACCATCAAGTTGTGAACTTTCTAGATGTTACGTTAAATTTGAAAAATGGAAAATTCACACCCTACAGAAAGCCAAACAACGAACCACTGTACGTTGACAGACTATCAAACCACCCACCATCTATCCTAAAGCAAATTCCTAACTCAATCAACAAGCGTATCTCCTAATGATGAATGCAAACCTTTTTATGAAAGCGCACTCAGGCACAGCAATTACAATGTTTCTTTGGAATATTCAACCAGCAGCTGATATCAATATCGCCTGGCAACAATGGAAATATGCGTTTTTAACAACCGTCTCGCATTATATACCGATGAAAAAGATCAAAGCACGCAATTCAGCTCCATGGATCAATGGTACCATTCTCAACGCCATAAGGAAGAAAGACGCAGCTCGGCAAAGACTTAAGGCTTCTCCGAACAATGTACGACCACAACAGCAATTCAAGACCTTACGATCTGAAGTCAAGCACATGTTGCGGAAATGTCGGGAAACGTTTTTTAATGGTTTAGGGACTAACATCAAACAAAATCCAAAGCGCTTCTGGTCGGTGTTGAAAAGAAGTTCGAAGATAAGAAACATCCCTGACATCATTTCGTCTGCAAATAACATCTACACACCTGGTGCAAGTACAACGCAACGAACAGTGGCCGATAATCCAGATAGTATAGCAAACATGTTCAACCAATACTTTGGAAAGTTATCGTCCTATTTCCCTATTGTGCATAACATCAAAAGTTTTAGAACGCTGTTTCTTAAACAACATCACATTTCGATTACATGATGCTGTGAATATCTGTCAACATGGGTTCATGGCTGGACGATCTTGCGTAACAAACCTCATCGACACCCTCGACTATATTGGATCGTGTCTGGACAGTGGAGGACATATAGACATGATTTACATGGATATGTCAAAAGCGTTCGATAAGATCGATCATAAAATTCTGTTACAAAAGCTGCAGAAAGACTATGGTTTTGGAAGTAATCTACTCAAATGGTTCCGTTGTTATCTTGAAAATCGTAGACAACGTGTTACAGTATTAGGAGCAACATCAGACCCTCTTCCTGTCACATCTGGTGTTCCGCAAGGTTCCATACTTTGCCCAGCATTGTTTCTCCTCTACGTCAATGATCTCCCAAGCAATGTGAAGTCAAGTCGGGTTGCAATGTTCGCGGACGATACCAAAATCTTCAAGGCAATACAATCACCTAATGATGCAATTAAGTTACGGGGAAGTTATTAATAACTTGGAAAACTGGTCATCTGAATCTAGCTTACAATTCGACGAAACCAAATGCAAAGCACAATCAATTACCCGTAAAACCAATCCAATCCATACCACTTATTCTATGAAAAACTCTCCACTAGCATCAATTAAACACGAACGTGATCTTGGTGTCTGGATATCCTCGGATTTAACTTTTAACAAACATGTTAACGAACAGTGTGCACAGCTACATCCGACGAAACACACGAACAATTAGCAGTATTACAACAAGAAGAGCCATAACTTGACACTCGTACGATCACATCTTGGTTACGCGACGCAAGTCTGGGCACCTCAATCTATCGAACTTATGCTCAAACTGGAAAAGGCTCAAAGACGTGCTACAAAATACATTCTTAACCTTCCATTCATCAGTTCAGTATGTTACAAATCCAGATTGCAGACTCTCCATCTACTGCCAATATGTTACTGGCATGAATACCTTGACATGGTACATTTCTTTAAATTAATTCGTGGCCTTACCAGTACGTCCTTTGCCTTGCACGCGAAGACAACAAGACCATTAAGATCGTCCACTAGTACAAAAGGTGTAAAGTCCGAAATCCCACGGAGTAAAACAACAAACTACCAAAGATAGTTTTGGATAAGAGCCATAAGAACATGGAATACATTGACAGACATATTAGACTTGAGTATGGAGTCCGAGTACTTGAGTATGGAGTCCGAGTAAGTCAGTAATGCGAGAGTACTACTACACCGCATTAAAGATCACATATGATTGTGAGGATGCACGAACTTTCAAAACTATTTGCCCGAGATGCAATAGAGCAAGGACTTTAACCATCTCGATAAACTGTTGTTTTTAGTTGTTTAATTTGTGTTATTGTTAATTTGTCTCTAGCTATTTTGGGCCCGCAGTAATTGGTTTAAGTTGGCTCCCTACAGTTATTATAAAAACAAGAGGTGAAAATGTGCTTTCCCTATTGCAACACATATCTTCATGTTTGTGAAATATATAGTTGCTTTTTGGGTAATAACTATTAATATAACTGTTATGTGTCCAACCTATGGGTTCTAAATATACCACAGTCGCGTTGCTATGGTAACATCAGCGTATGAACTATAGTAGTCATATCCTATAGATTGGACAAAAAATAAAATTACTTGAATTTCCTTCGGTGAATTTTTTTTTAATTTTCAAGTAAATTTGGAATACTAAGCGGAACATTATATCAAAAAATTAAGGTAGGTTGTAGGATAAGTTTTTTATATATTTGCAAATTTTTGTTCTGTAAATTTTTCCAAAATTTGGATATAAGTTGACTATACAAAAATGTAAAAATTTTCACCGAAGGAAATTAAAACTAAAGCCATTAAGCCACGCACAAAACTTACGCGGGCAAACAGAATTTCAATTCGACAAGAACGGCATCTGCGCATGTCCTTGTCTTTCGCGTGACTCGCTGGCTGTAAAACAAGCTGTTTTTTCCCGAAATGGTGTACAATTGCGAGCAAAATTACCCTTGGCTTGTTGGACCCAAGATTGTTTGTTGGTGGTCTTTTTCTGATCTGGTTTGTCAGTGATTTACCCATTGAATTAATCCAACTTAAATTTGTTTTTATTGTTGAAATTGGTATGAAAACTTTTCAAAATATTCAAACAATTCCAAATTTTCGTAAGACAACTCGTAAGTCGTAACTGTCTCTACTGTAGTTGTATGCAGTAGTTTTTAAACTTTTGATTGTATTAAAGAATTATATTGCTCTGACAGTTCTAGACTGCCTTGAGCCCTGCTTGAGCAGAGTATAAAATATCATTGTAGAATTTTTAGCCTGCAACAAGTCGAATATTTTGAACATTATAAAAGATAATACTGAACGTAAATACGTAAAAAACATACTAGAAGAAAGCTTAGAAACTGGTTAACAACATACGTACTGCTTGAATTTCGAAGATTTACGATTATAATGAAAAGTTGTGGTTTCTTCGCAGAAAAATCTCGAAAATAACTTCCCGCGGCTTGTTTCAAAATTTTACTGGGTCACGAAGATTCCACGCGAGGATGACATCTGATCTATATAGATGGTGTTTCAAACTGTACTAACTGTAGGGAGCCGCCTTAAGGCTGTTGCGGTTACCCAACCATCAACTTAGTTTATTTAATTGTATTATGCATGTTTTATATGTATGTTTGTGTACAGTATCGTACTTGACGGAAAAGCAATTAAATTAAATTCTGGGCGGAAAGGTTTGAGCGTGCGCGCGAACAGTGACGGTGCACGTCAGCAAACTATCTATCACGCCATCATTAACGAACTGAATTTAATCGCCTGAAGATTGTCACTGAAAGTGACATGAAATTTGAAGTAGCGATAGGTTAATTCATTTTAAGATAACATATATATATTCGCTTACCTCAAAACTTGTCTGCAACAGGCATCTGCAACAGGCAACAGTTTCATCTGTAAAAGAATCATCAGGCAGTGACAAGTATCGAAATAAATGACCGCTTATATGTTTCCTGCTGGAGCGTGGGGGTGTATGTGGGAGACAATGTGTGCATGCATGGCTTTGTTTGTCTCCCACATACACCCTTTGCATTATTACTTGCTCTGGTTGAATTCCCTCCATGTCCACAGACAGACTATTGCACTTGCACGAGCGAGTATCGATACACTCGTTAACAGGTTCGTCGCACTGATAGAGTCCTCAGCGTCGCATATTTCCATACAAAACAGCCGTTTAACCTTGTTTGATTCTTTTCCATCAAAATTCAAGATCTTTTTACTTTTTCTCCATGTGATGCTGAACAAATCAACCTCCAGGTTGACTCCAAGTACCTTGTAGTTTCATGGTGTTACACACAAGCTGTTTTAAGGAGGCAAAGTCACCTGTCCAGGATAATTGTAGCTTACCTTTCGGCGGTAAAACACTCATTGTGAAACAATAACAAATATTGAGTAGAATAAATCGTAAATCGTCTTTAAAAATTTCAGAATTGGCAGAGCTAAAAATAGCATCCGCCATGTTTGGTCGAGAAGAAAACAGCAATCTTTTGCAAAAAGATCTCAAGAATTTAAACGACTGGTCCTCGTCTTCTGAACTCATGTTTAATCCTAATAAGTGTAAAGTACAGTCCATCTCGCGTAAAAGAAAGCCAGGTATGACCTCGTATTCCATTGGAAATACCCAGCTTGAACACTGTACTCAAGAACGAGATCTTGGAGTGTGGATCTCCTCAGACCTATCGCGGAAACAACAAGTGCTATCACAGAGTACGAAAGCCAACCAGATGTTAGGTTACGTAAAGAGAACAACGGAAAGGGTAACATCCCTCAACACAAGACGAACAATTTATTTGACAATCGTGCGGGCTCATCTTGGTTACGCGACGCAAGTTTGGGCGCCTCAAACTGTAGAGCTCATTAAGAACATTGAACGGGTCCAGCGATGAGCAACTAAATATATTCTCCACCTACCATATATCTGTGACGTTTCTTACAAGGAAAGACTAATCCAATCTAATTTAACACCATTAACTTACTGGCATGAGTATCTGGACTTGATATTCCTCTTTAAAACCACCAATATTTTTTTATACTTGGACACCACCATCCTACCGATCCCAAAGAGTGACCCGATCCTCCAGTAACAGAATTGGAACTACCTTTGAAGAGCAACGATACCGAACAACAACTTACGGTAAATCCTACCTAATACGATCAACACGGACATGGAATGCGCTACCAAAGGAAATAACCCAAACTGACATAGCTCTCGCCACCTTCAAAACTCTTCTGAAACAATATTACAACACTGCTTTGTCCCTAACATTCGACTCTGATGACCCACAAACATGGAAGACAGTCTGTGTCAAGTGTTATTGTGCTCGCAGTCTATTAGTTAAACCTTCTTGTTACACTGGCCGTAAGGTCCAGTGTTGAGATTCCCTAATTTTCTGTGCACATTCTTCGTTTTTTTCGTCAACGTGAAATCGACCTACGTTCATGAAGTGAACCGCTGACCTGCAATGGATCGCGGGCTCAAGTCAAAATGGCCGCCAGGTAAGGAGTGGAAACTATGCAATAGGATTTTTTGTCTTGTTTGTTTATTACTATTGATATAGTGTTCTTTGAATTTTGAAACTTAGCGTACTCAAATGTTTCTGGTATATTACCTGCGTATTAGTTGAACCCTATAGCCTGTCTACGGACGTTTTAAAATCCTTAAACGTTTGTGACTTGGGGGCCTTCGGTTTGTTTACTTATTGATGTAGTTTTCTTTGAATTTTTAAACCTAACATACTCGAATGTTTGTAGTATATTACCTGCGTATTAGTTGAACCTTATAGCCTGTCTACAGACGTTTTAAAATCCTTGAAAGTTTGTGACTTGGAGGCCTTGGAGACATAGAAATTTCGCAACGGTTATCATAGGGTCGTATAGTTTTCACACACCAGCACGCATTATAAGGCCAGTGTGAACGCCTAAATTTTGAACATATTTCGTAGGATTTTGAAGTTCTATGATCTTTATAAAAATTTTGAGGATTGTTGAGATTTTGATATTTTAACTTAAAGTTAGATTAAGATGAGATTTTTGAAGTTATACACCTCGCGAAGAAATATATTAAATTTTATTGTTATATACATAATGTGTTTGCTATTATAAATTTTTGCATGTATATGGGATCCACAGTAATTGGCTACGGCTGTTGTGGCAATCCTGCTTTGTATATTTTATCAAGGTAAAGTTAAATGAAATAAAATAAGTCTTTGGATAAAAAAGCCATTTTTGTGCTCGTTTTCGCCAAAAACAAACTTTTTTTACTGAATTAAGTTCTCACTCCTTGAAACTCTCCTTAGTTCTTTTGAAATTGTGCTTCAAATTTGGCTTCGCTCAATCGTAGGGCTTAATCATAGGAGTTAGCTTTCCAGTCTTATTATAGTTCACTGGTTCTAACTGAATGTAATCAAGTATTTGAAAAAGAACAGCAGCAACATGCTTACAACAGCCTCCCTTTCCAGCCGTTCAAGTGCAACTACCATGTGTAACATCACTGGTGTTCTGATTTAAATGGGCATACACAATATAGTTTTGTTTCTTCATAGATGCACTTACGCAAGCTTTTATAAAGAAGTGGACTTCATTGCCTTTCAACACATCAGGTTAACTTCAACTTTGTTTACATATCTGTCCTTAAACAGGCGGTACCCCAGTTTTCTGTGTCTGCTAGCATCATTATCACAATCAATGCCTAAGTGCTGTTGTAGCAATGCATGGCTAAGTGACCGTAAATCTTTGGTCGATCTTTTAATCTCTACTGGCTCTGTGCATTGGTCTGCATCCGTTGAGGTGCAAGGTTTGTCTTCCATTAGTTACTGGTTTAAATTACTAATATTAAAAATTTAACTATTTTACTATATTATATACAATACCTAGTCTATTCTATATTTTAAAATTTATCTAAATTTTACTTATTAAAAACTAACTAAAAACAATTTGTATACTGACTATCGTCCTATATATTATTAAATTTAACTATTGCAAATTTTAGATATGAAATTTAATGCTAGCACAAGCTAAAAATTGCCTAGTATTAATATTATTTGTTTAGAACCTTACTAGCTTTAGGAAGACAAAAACCAAAGCAGCCACGAAGGATAAACAGAACCAAAAACAACAGTAAACTAATATATCCAGCAAATATAACTTTAGTGTATTTTAAAGAGACCAGAAATCAAACGGGGCGTTTTCCCGCCAAAACTGGTCAAGTTTAAAGGCCACACTGGCCTTCGTGGCTGAGTTGTCGGCCATTATGATTTTGAGAAAACCCGATGACAGAGTATCAAATTAAACATCTCGAAACAGCAAGATCGAATGTTTAAAAGTAAAACTTATACGAAATCGAGGTAGAAAAAACTCCTTAAAATAGCCACAGACTAAAATAATTTGCTAAGATATCATAAATAAGCGCACTCACCTCATAACAGGACGAAAGACGTTGCGAAGAGAATGATTTGGCCGAAATTTGCTCACTCCTTCGATCGATATGGAGTGCGTTTTCTCAGCAATAAACAAAGCGATTTCGCTCATTTTTTTCGCAAATATCGATAAAACAAACCTCGTCAAAATTACGTTGTTTAAGTAGCCTGCGTGGCCAGCCCTCGTTGGAAGGGAAAAGAAGAGCGGGGATTGAGGGCCTGCAAGAAAACCCAGCTTTCGTGAGTAAACGCCCTAATAGAGACTCATTAAAATTGACCAATAAAAATGCAGCTGGGGCATAGTTTTCAATATTTTGAATCAAAATACCGCCATTTTTGGGAAATATGAATCCGCAGTCGTTTTCAAAATGCTTGTCAGCGGTTGCTAATCGGTGCTTACTTTGTATTATTTCATGTTTAATCACCCCACGCGCAGTTAACTGTGTGATTAGTTAACTACCCGACAAATTATAGTTAAGGATACGGTAGTTAACGCTAACTATAGTTAACTTTAACTACATTTTTATACAACCGGCCCCTGGACTATGGGAAAACCCCGAACCGAAGGAAAGGTATTCGCTTGTGCATAAACATGTCAATCAAGACGAAGAAATGTAGTAATATATTCCTGTGTGCGTAAACATGTCAATTAATTCTTGGTGTTGACCAATTAAATTCTACGTTCAAAAATTGAACGGCGTTTAGTCACGAAAGCTGGGTTTTCTTGTAGGCCCTCAATCCCCGCTATTCTTTTCCCTTCCAACGAGGGCCGGTCGCGCAGGCTATTGTTTAAATTGTAATTTTCAATACGAAAACAGGTGGAAATCGGCGAATTCTCGCACTCCGTAGAATCGTCGCCTCGTGCCCGCCATTTCAACAAGAATGAAAAAATACCAAACTACCATCATGCATTGCGCCACTATTTCTATAAGGTTATAGGTCTATTTAACCGAAGAATGTCTATATAATTATATTTCTGCAATTTTTGTGCACATACTGTACATGAGCTCATTTGAACTATTTTGGAATTGTATTTGTTTATAATTGGGGGGGGGGGGGGGATGTAGTCATAATCAACAGTATCCATTATATTACAACGTATGTGCTTTAACAGATTTCTTAAATTATTTAAACGTTTTAGAAGTTTTTAGTTCATGATTCAACGTGTCCAGTGAGTAACAGCTTGAAAGGAGATTGATTTCTTGAGAATGTCCGTATTAGGTTTAGGAAATGCATAAGTCATTTTATTTCTTAGTTGGTAGCGAGGAGCATTTTTTGTAAACAGTGTCTGAAAAGTTGGTGGAGAAAGATTATGATAGCATTTATGCGCTATACATAAAAGTTGTTGTTTGAAAAAGATGTGTTCCAATCCAATCTTGCTGCCCGAATGTGTATCTTTTCCAATTCATCAAACAAAGTTTTCCCGCACGATCCCCATAACAAGATTCCATATAATCCATAAGTTATTGAAGGTAAAACAACTTTGAAGTAGAAGTCCAGTTTTGCGTTGAGCGTTAAGAAGTATAATGATTTGAGCAGATTAAGTTTTTTGTTAAACGATAGAATTAAAGTTGAAACATGGATATTACATTTCAAATTACAATCTGTTTCTAAATCTAAGCATCTTGTTGACTCGACACGTTTTATCTGGCTTTCTCCTAACTTTATAACATTAAAGAGGACCAACAAAACGTTGGGATTTTTCCACTGATCGGGAACGCTGTTGCGTGTAGCACTTGAGGTGAAAAGGGAAAGTAATGATGGAATGACGACATGCCCTGCTTTCTTCAATAATTTGGGTGCAACTTTATCAGGGCCGCATGCTTTATCTGCCATCAGTTTGATTACCGCTTTTGACACATTCTCGTAGGTCAGAGCAATCTTCATCACGGTAGGTGTAACTCGGTTGATGGTACTGATGGAGGTTTGATGGTCTATTTTGGGCAGTTTATCAGCTAGTTTTGCACCTATCGTGGAGACCTGCTTTATCTTGATCTGATGTAGTGATTTTTCCATCTTCCCCTTTAATACCAAGTATTGGTTTTCTTGACACGTTGTTGGTGACATTTTCAGCAGTTTCCAATACGATTTACAGCTTTTAACTTCGTTGAAATGGTCCGTGTAATAATTCGTTTTAGAAACTCGCACTTCATGCGTAATTTTATTTCTTAATACCCGGTATTCAGCTTCCAATTTATTGGCTTTCAAGAATGTTTTGTATCTAATATTCATTAAATGCCGAATTTGAGGAGTAATCCAGGGCAGAGAGTTTTGTCTTATCTTCACTTGTCTGTAAGATGCATGTCTCTGGCAAACATGTCAGCATCGGGCATGAGTCAGCATTTCCAAATTTATATTTTGTAATGCATAAAATTAATAAGGTGCACTAGATTACTACTAGATTACAACCACAAGTCGCTAATAACCTAGCTCCATTCGAAGATGGCTACCTCCACAGAACCTACAGGCATGGGATGGACGATTCGCCCTGCACTCAGAGTTTGAGCTTGGTTAGATTATTAATGTGGCAGATCAATGCATTGGAAATATGGAAAAAAGTTTCCATATATGGACTAGTAATTTATTTAGCAGCAAATAGATAAGAAAGAGTAGTTTGATATAATTGCTGCTGTATATGTCAACTTTTGGTCCTAATCTGTGCATGTCGACTTTCAGGAATGGGCAATTCATTTTCAATGTTTTACATGTTTCAATGTTGCACATTTTTGCATTTTAGATCCGGATAGGGCATTTCGAACCTGAAGAAATCAATCTGACTGGAGAGGGAGTATTTCCGAGAATTGTGTTAGATCTTCCACGTGATATAGACAATGATAATTTCAGAGAATTCTTGGACGCTGCCAAGCAGAATTTAGCGAATGTTGAAAAGATAGAGGAGGGTGAATCGGAAGTATTCCTGGGTAACTCTGAGGTAAAATCAATTGTCTTAATCCTAACACTAAATCGAATCCTCACCTTTTCCTAATCTTCACTCTATTCCGAACCCTAATTGCAACTCTAATCGTAACTGTAATTCTAATCCTAACTCTAACACCAATCCTAGCTCTAATCCCAACCCTTATTCTTACCCTAATTCGAACCTAACCCTTATTCTTGTCCTAATCCGAACCCTTACTCTAATCCTAACCCTTATATTTGGCCTAATCCTTATTTGCCCTAATCCAAACCCTTACTCTAATCCTCACCCTTATTCTTGCCCTAATCCTAACCCTCATCCTAACCCTTATCCTAATCCTTATTATTGCCCTAAACCGAACCCTTACTCTAATCCGAACCCTTATTTTTGGCCTAATCCTGACCCTTAATCTAATCCTAACCTTTATTCTTGCCCTAATCCGAACCCTTACTCTAATCCTATTATCCTAACCCCTATTATTACCCTGATCCTAACCCCCATTCTTACCCTAATCCGAACTCTAACCCTCATCCCTAACCGTTAACCTGACCGTAATTGTAACTCTAATCCGAACCCTTAATCCTTGTGACATAATTTCGGGTTAATAATATGTAAAGTTGCCCTAAAGTTTATAAGTACTTCAAGTACCTAAAGGTGCTGAAAGTAAAGCGAAAAGTGGATATTGAAAGTCAGTCTCGTGAAGATTTTTCAGTTACTTCATTACTTGAACAAATGAATCATACTTTGTGTATGTCAATAGTTTTATGATGAAGGGTGAAACTTCACACATAATTGAAACATCAATTTTGACATGCTTAAGGTGGCTCCCTACAGTTCTGTAAAACTTTGGGAACTTCAGTAAATTTCGCTTTCAACTAAATTTATATTGGATATACTTACGACAGGGCAAAATTAGCATTTCCAGGAATGTAAAGAGGTATTGGGCTGTCTCTTTATGGACAAACAGGAATGGTGTTAGTAGTGTTGCTATGGCAACCATGCTGTCTTATCTTTTGCGTTTATATTGTCTAATTTCAGGTTGAATTGATAATATCTTTTTTCTCCTTCGGTCAATTTTTCTGAAATTTTTTTGGAAGATTAATGGTCCACCAAAGAATAACATCAAAATTTGAAGGGTAGTTTATAAGGCTAGTTTCGAGATATTTTGGAATTTCGATTGCAGAGAAACCACCTTGTAGACTTTTTTGAAATTTGGATATGTTTTTCTTCTTGTCTTATTTAATAAGTGTACAAAGTTGTAAAAAATTTCACCGAAGGAAACACGAGAAAAACAGCTTGAAAACCCATTTGAAGTTGCTGACGTGATTAAATATCGACTCGACAAGATCGCACTTTGCGCATGCGTAGAAATTATAATACGTGAAAACACGAAATGAGACCAATGAAACCAAATGAAACCACAACAATAAACGATCTGTGACCACAATAATGAAGCGAAACGTGTCAGTTTAGTTCATGCTTGGTTCTTTCACTTCTTTGACTTTGTTTATATAATTATATGTATTTTCATTCCTACTTTTTGGCTTGTGCTTTATATTCTTTACATGTTTGAGATGAAAAAGGAAGTTTAACAAGCAACACATTAATGTGAAAACGTTTCAAAACATTCAAACAACATGTATTTTTCATATAAAGACAACTCGTATAAAACCGTATAAAACTGTCTGTATTTAGTTTAGCAGGTCAAACACTAATTGTGAATTGAGTTGAAATATTATATTATATTATATTATATTATATTATATTATATTATATTATATTATATTATATTATATTATATATATTATATTATATTATATTATATTATATTATATTATATTATATTATATTATATTATATTATATTATATTATATTATATTATATTATATTATATTATATTATATTATATTATTATATATATATTATATTATATTATATTATATATGTTATATTATATTATATTATGTTATATTATATTATATTATATTATATTATATTATATTATATTATATTATTATTATATTATATTATATTATATATATATATATTATATTATATTATATAATATTATATTATATTATATTATATTATATTATATTATATTATATTATATTATATTATATTATATTATATTATATTATATTATATTATATTATATTATATTATATTATATTATATTATATTATATTATATTATATTATATTATATTATATTATATTATATTATATTATATTATATTATATTATATTATATTATATTATATTATATTATATTATATTATATTATATTATATTATATTATATTATATTATATTATATTATATTATATTATATTATATTATATTATATTATATTACTTTGGCAGTTCTAGACTTCCTTGAACACAGTATAAAGTATAATTTCAGAATCTAATAGTAACAGTCAATGCAACCAGTCGAAGATTTTGAACATTATAAAATAATATACGGATATATATAGGTAAAAAACACACTAAAAGAAAGCTTAGAAACTGGGTTTAAAGGATCAAACTACTTGAAAAATATAACAAGAACTTCGACGTTTCAAGCAAAGGCCCGCTAGTAACTTCCAGACGAAGGGCCTTCGCTCAAAACGTCGAAGTTATTGATATATTTTTCAAGTAGTTTGATCCTACAAACCGTGAAGTGTATCGGTTATCGCTACATACACTGCGACCACGCATTCAAGATTTTGTCAATTTTTACATTGTTTTGTTATTTCAGGATCGTAATAATGCCATGGACGAACTATTGGAAGTTGAGAGACTGCAAGTGAGTGACTTTGCCTTAGAACAACGGAATGCTGCCAAGAACGGCGTGAATCCTAGCGCCAGTTATAATAAGAAAGGCGGGACAAAGAAATATAAACCAAAGTGAGTAGAGCTATACACAAGGACGTAAATCCTGGGAGCAACTGGGGAACGCATTCCCCCCACGTTTTGGACGTTCGTAACATAATCTATAATTTATTCGTTTGAGCGGCGAGGCGCTCTTTAAATTTTTAGTGTTTTTGATGAGGCGCTTATTTGTGGGCGGCTCTTATTTGAGGGCGGCAATCGTCAAAAGTTATGCTATTTGTATCTGTCTTAACAACGGAATTGCGTATTTACGAAGTTCTGCATGGAGAGAGAGTCAAACGACAGAGCATTGAAATATACTCACTTTGAACATAACAACAATGTAGTACAAGATAACATGCTTATGAAAGATTGAGATGTACTGTAGTTGTTTTGAGCTTGAGCAATTCCGTGTAACAGTGCTTCGATTAGGCGCCGTGTTGTTGTGAATAAGTGCGGCACTTATTCGAGGACGGCGCTCTTTATCGTTTTAATAAGCGTATAACTTGTTTCTACCACTATCTTTAATATTATTTCTTCCAACTCCGTGTGAAATAAACGCATATTAAACTGGAAAACCACAAAGAAAATCCTTATGCAATATTACATAAACAATTGTCTTTATCTCCTGAATGTCTCTATTTGCGTAAAAATTGCTCAAATTCCAAAACAATTAAATTTCTCTATCAGTGCGTTCAAATAACAGTTCCAATTGTTACTGAAAATACAACAGTAACGGAAACAGTCACAATACAGGGTGTATAAAAAAAAACTGAACAAAAGTGAAATTGCTCTCAATTTCGCGAAGCGGCTCCAGGTACGAAGTTTTTTAGTAATATATAATGTAGAATAAACTAAAAAATTCTGAAAGTTACATTTTTCAAAACCCAGGGGGGGAGTTTTGTCCAACAGATCAAAAATGGCTTGCGCACGAAATTTGAATGCTTAAAAGTTATTTTGAGTTAGTGGGTGGAAAATGTGTTGGGTGTTGCATTGCTGCTCAAAATTTCAGAAAATTTGCTTAAGTGTAAGCCCTTCAAAACGTCACGCAAACTTTCATTTTTAAGAAAAAATCAGCTTTTGCATGCTTAATTTACCCCTTTACCTAATTTGCATATTGTCTAGACAATTTGCATATGTCTAGACAATATGCAAATTAGGTAAAGGCGTAAATTAAGCATGCAAAAGCTGATTTTTTCTTAAAAATGTAACTTTCAGAATTTTTTAGTTTATTCTACATTATAAATACCCAAACAATATATATTAATAAAAAACTTCGTACCTGGAGCCGCTTCGCGAAGTTAAGAGCAATTTCAATTTTGTTCAGTTTTTTATGATACACCCTGTATAGTCTATACACAATCGAATATCATATCTGGCTGGCGCAATATAGATAAAAAATACACAAGCATGCATAAAAACCTAAAAATCTAAATAGTTTGAGGTTGAACTACAGTACTCCTGAACTACAGTACTCCTTTTATATACTTTCAAGACAGTTGGTCAGTCTTGTATAGAGAAGCGCTACTATTACACAAAACAAACTACAAATAACATGCTTAATTCGTAAGACATAATAATTATATTGTCTTATATATAATTGACATGTGCATCTATTTTAAACGGGCACGCCGAGATTAATTATATTTTATACTGTAAAGAGAATTGCTACATTTTCGGCAAATATTTTCCTATTTTACTTGCTCCCAGAGAACAGTTATATCTGTACTAAATAATGTACGACCAATTGACATATACGACAGATGACAGCACTCCTATTTCCCGTCAAAACAGTACAAGCACAGTTTGCCTAGGCATAATCTCTGAATAAATATTCTTCAATAAACTCTGGAACTTAAATATAAATCTATTTCAATATAATATTACTCTTATCCAACAATTCTGCACTAGATTCTTTTTCAGTAACATTTTAAGGCTTTAATTAGCTCCAGATAAGGGCAAGGTGGACTGAACCAGTCTCTGTGTCTCGGGTTAATATAACATTTCATCCAATCATTCTCAAACGCGTCCGAGTTGTTTAGAATTGTTGTAAAATCCGCGATTCCTTGCCTTCCCACTTGCTCAATGTGGTTTCGTGTGATAGTATAGCAGTTCCCTAGTTCCCTTGCCTGGTTATGAAAATTTCTGTTCATTATTAACGCTCAAAATGACATATTTTTAGTTAACATAACCTTCGCGCAATGTTAATCTCTATATTGTTTTGAATGCAACCCCTGCTTGTGCTAATGACGTCACAAAGGTCAAGATGGCGGATTTTTCAAGACGGCGGGTTGCATAGTTAGGTGGTCCAGTAAGATTAAATAATGCCAATTGCCAATGGTTCGGAGTTTAGTCATATTCCTTTGCTTTGCACACTTGCATTTGTGGTGTCTTTGCATGTTTTTCAAATACAAGCCTTTGTAGAAGTAGTTAATGGGCCGTTCTGAGCTACACTTTTCGAAATATTGTTTTCGAAGGCAAATGTAATGCCAGTACTGTGTATATAGGGAAACATTTAACTGTTTTGAGCAGTCAAATGTCAATGGATTATAAAATATGATAGTCATATTGTCCAGTATAGAACTCTGAAACTTCTATTAAAGCTAATGTTGATAGTCATACCATTAGTGAATACCAACATAGTAGGGACACCCTGTTTTTCAAATTTATCGTAAATCTAACTTTAATCAATGGTTGATATTTTAGGGCACAACTAACAGACTATGTCCTTGACTTTGGTTACGTTGTATCTGATACCACTCCAGAGTATACCTTCCACGCCGCGAACTGTGGATATTTCCCTGCGTCCTTCATGGCAGATAAACAATCGCTGTATAATTCTGGATTTACTATACACATGGATCGAGTGAAAAACTTGCCTGGGTTTCCTGATCCAGAGAGTGTCGCGATCTCGATTGTCTTTGATCCAAAGAATGCCGACATCCCACAAGGGCCTGTACGAACTCGGGTGCCTATCAATGTAAGTTGTTTGGGTATCTATATCGTCCCTGTTATGAAGGGCTGAAAACTGGGACTAATAGAACATCCTTTTGAATTCCGCGTTCATTCGCAGAGAAATTGTGAGCATGAATCTCGTTTTACTTTGCCGATATTTTTCTTGTTAAACATGCCAGAAGGCAACAAAGAAATAAATGAATATCGGTCAAGTGAATATTTCTGTGCGTATATTTCTACATAACATGGCTCTGCAGAAATTGCGTTGTAAGTTGCAGCAAAAATTGCCCCGTGTAACATGTCCTTAAGAACCTCTTCTAACACGTAAGCAATTGTGGTGGTCACACCAAGGGCTTATTATTACTTTTTCAAACATTGAAAAATTATTATTTTTAGCTACAATTGCGCGTTTCATATTGTTTTTCTGTCTGTTTAATGGAAACGTTGGGAAAGGTTGATAAATTACCCGCCTAATCGACCCTATAATATATTTCATATCGTAATGAATTTTCCTTTCGCCAGTGAGGATTCGGGCTATTCACCCCCCGTAACACGAATTTTTTTGAGAACTGCAAATCAATGCGCATATAGAATAAACATGGCGACGTATGAGTGTGTGCCGAAAATTGAATTTTTAGACAAGAGATTTAGGATTGGCATATATTATCACAGGATGCAGATGAGTCAATTTCGATTAGAAAAATAACCTATTACCTTGTTGATTATAATCTTTGATAGCAGAGTACGATAAAATTCCAATACATTCAGTAAACATGTCTTAAAGTCGTGAAAATCAACAAGAAAAACCCAAAATAAAAAAAAAAAAATTCTAAAATACAGTATATATAAATACTCCGCTGCCCGCATAACTGCAGACTCGTATTCTCCGAAAGGAACGAACATCGCCGAATACTCCATATTTATTGCCCACAGTAATGCAAGACAGTGGGGTATATTAATTTTGGTTGATGTTACACGAAGTAACATGAAGTACGATTTACCATTTCGACCATTTCGACGACAAGTGTATATTTTATGTGTTTTTATATGATAATATGGATTATATTTCAACGACTATCGAAGATTATAATCAACAAGGTAATGGGTTATTTTTCTAATCGAAATCGACTCCTCTGTATCCTGTGATATTATTTGGGTTGCAGTTTTAACGATATTCTATTTCAGTGTACGACTATGGTCTATGGTTATGTTATAGATAAAACATGAGCAGTCGATCTTTATCTGATATAGAAACTCGAGCCGAAGGCGAGCGTTTGTATTTCAGATAAAGATCGGATGCGAATGTTTTATCGAACTTAAAAAACGACCCATCTTATGAGTTCATTGGCGAAGTAATTTTAAAAATAAACATTGTCTAAGCCGAGAAAATCAAAGCTCAAGTTTATGTAAATCAGGACAAACCTTTATCCGATTTACAAACATTGATTAAACATTCATTTCTTTTGAATTTTCTTTATGAATTATTAATGAGTTTTTAAGCTCAATTAATCTTGAGGCATGAGTTTCGCCATAAACATGTCCCAATATTGATGTTGACGATTTCAAAATATACAACAAGACCTATCGAAAATGTTGTGCGTGATTTTGTGGGTACTATTAGACTTGGTAAGTTTTCTACACTTTAAAAACATCTATTACTGACGTGTTCCTGGCGTACATTTATAGAGACTACTCTATAAATCTGTATGAAATATATTGAATAATAATTTGCATGCACAAATCAAGCTACAAGCTGTATTTCATTTGGTTCGCTACAGGGGTTGCTTGTTGTATTACTACTGGCAGTTTATGAAACTCTGACACATCTGTTCAGCGAATGCGATCGAAATGTTATAAAATAATGGTATTTTTATTCTTGAAGATTTAAACACTTCCTTGTTTATAATAAAAACTTGTTTGATACATTCTTTTAAGGAGGCTCCCTGCAGTTTTAATTCTGTAGCACGCAAATGTGCTCTAAGGTTCATTATTTGCTCATTTTGCAAGCTATGGTCACGAGACTTGGCCATCAGATTGCCACAATATTGCGAATTACGAAGAACAAAAAATGTTTCTAAATATTTACATTTATTTAATGAAATTATGTATTGACATCATAATGATATGCAAGGTGAGTTTGTGCGAAACAGTCATTATGTTGTGTGTGAGAGCAGGGCGACTATAAGATAGGGCGGCGAAACGGCTAGCTAATGTCGTGATCAATGTGTGATGCGCTTTGGGACTGGGGCGACGCGGCCCCTGTGTAATTTTCAAAAAAAAACAACAAGGAGTGGAAAAAACGCCAGGTGGATAGAGTAAATGATTAATATTTTAAAAAGTATTCAGTCGATTGTTGCTGTATTTTTTCAAGATGGTATTCAAGCCTTTTAGCGTTCATACAACAAGTTTTAAGGCGTTCTGTACTATCTAACATATAAAATTTTGTGTTTTAAATCTCGAAACATTTGTGACTTCCCTGTCCAATTTCGCCCGCTCGCAAAACAATTTACTAATTTCGTACCTTAGAATCGAGCTATAACGTAGCTTTTTTCAAGACAACACTGGCACGAATTAAACTTTATTCCTGCCCAATTTTGTCGTATAACTTTTTTTGCTATAGCATGTCAACTGCAGCATAAAAATTGGGTTGTAGTGCACAAATTTCTCAGGTTCGACTGTTTTGAAAATTCGCTTATTTCAAAGGTAGTCAAACACACTAAGACTAATTTCTGGCCTGTGTATATAACAAATTTGTGGTAATTTTCGTTAAAAAATAAAAATGTCTCCACATGCATAAGAAGAATATTTGGGGGGTTGCGCGCATCACACATTGATCAGGGGTTACATTGCCGTTTCGCCGCCCTATCTTATAGTTGCCCTGGTGAGAGTGTGCGAGAGTGTGCAACACATTAACATAGACATTAATTATATATTGACGTCATAATGATATGCAAGGCGCGTTTGGGCAAAACAGTCATTAAGCTGAGCTCAGAATTTTCGTCACAAAAAGAGTTAATCCTGACGCTTTTTATCACAATAGCTAGACATTTCTATATATTTGCCAAGCTTTGTGTTCCAAACACAGTCCGTTTCGACAACGAGTAAATAATATATTTAGCGTTTGTTAGGTAATTACGGGCAATTAAGATTTTCTAGCTTAAAAATTTGAATAAATTTAGAATATATTATTATAGGACGGGGAAATATTGTACAATGTACATACAACACACACAGAATTAATTTTTAAAACACATTTATTGATAATAATTTCTTTTACAGCGTTAGTAAGGTCTGCTCCTAAGAGCATATCGTTTAGGTGTCTTTTGTATCTTTAAAGAGTTCTCATATTTTTTGTCTGTCTTCGGGAGATAATCTTGCAATTGCTAAATCTTAAGGTCTCCAATCTGAATCTACCCAATATTAAATATATTTTTAACAAAGTAAATAAGGTCTGCTCTGGGTCTGCTTCTAAGAACCTATTATGCTTAAACTCCAAATCCTAAGAGTGAATAATTGAATCCTAAAATTGAATAATTGAATATCGAGCAGACCTTACTAACGCTGTAAAAGAAATTATTATCAATAAATGTGTTTAAAAAATTAATTCTGTGTGTGTTGTATGTACATTGTACAATATTTCCCCGTCCTATAATAATATATTCTAAATTTATTCATATTTTTAAGCTAGAAAATCTTAATTGCCCGTAATTACCTAACAAACGCTAAATGTTTATATACAATGTTTGTATATGCTTGTAAATCTCGCTTAAAAATCACTGCTTTTCCCATTCTGCTACATCTAAAACGCTTGAAACTTTGTAAGGTTTAAATCCCTGTAAGAACTATGTTTATACAATCGCTTGGCAAACATATATTTGTATTGCTGTATAAGACCTTAGCTATGCCGATTAAACCTTAAGATCTTCTCGTTTTAGAAAGCTATATCTCTGCTTGTTATTATTTCGCATAAGGTAATAATACTTTACTAGGTTAAGCGTCACTATATTAGTTATCTAAGCCGTTTCGTATAAGGTGATATTAGATACGAGAATGTATTATTTACTCGTTGTCGAAACGGACTGTGTTTGGAACACAAAGCTTGGCAAATATATAGAAACGTCTAGCTATTGTGATAAAAAGCATCAGGATTAACTCTTTTTGTGACGAAAATGCTGAGCTCAGCTTAATGACTGTTTTGCCCAAACGCGCCTTGCATATCATTATGACGTCAATATATAATTGTCTATGTTAATGTGTTGCACACTCTCACACACTCTCACACACAACATAATGACTGTTTCGCCCAAACTCACCTTGCATATCATTATGACGTCAATACAAAATTAATGATGTTTATGTTAATGCCTCGCACACTCTCACACACTCTCGCACACTCTCAAACAAGGGGGTTGATCGGCCTGTATATTACTACTCCTAAAGTACAAAGTATTGAAATATGCGATTTAAAAAAAATTCCTCGGAGCCGAATTTTTTGAAATCTCAAAAAACCCCGTTTTTTTGCAATAAAAAAAATTCGGCTCCGAGGAATTTTTTTTAAATCGCATATTTCAATACTTTGTACTTTAGGTGCTCGTGTGCAAAAAATAAAAAAGTTACCGAAGGAGAAAATCCCAAAAATTAAGAAAGAAGATAAAAATACGACAATCTCTAAATCGCGTTGTTACCATGGCAACGTAAATATTTAGAAACATTTTTTGTGCTTCGTAATCCGCAATATTGTGGCAATCTGATGGCCAAGTCTCGTGACCATACCTTGCAAAATGAGCAAATAATGGACCTTAGAGCACATTTGCGTGCCACAGAATTAAAACTGTAGGGAGCCTCCTTAAATGTGTCCTGAAGTTTGTGTAGTCTTGCGGTCTTGTCGCTTCATACACAAATTTATCCGCATGGATCGCACTATACTGCACTTATACTCATTAATTCTCTAGATAAAACATTTTTTGTATTAATTCTATCTATTTTCTTTAGAGAGATATTTTACTGTAATAGTTATTAAAATCATGTAGCTATAAATCATGATCTACAGTCAGAGACGTTTAGTATACAGTGTCACTGTGTATAAATAACATGCAATTTGATTTGGCATTTACATAGTCAACCTAGTGTCATAAAATTTGTAATATATTAAAAAACGAAAACTGAAAAGCTGATTATTTTATATGTTTTGTAGATCATTACACCGAGTTATATTCAAAAATTATAGGTTGATACAAATATTCCTTCCTGAGTTATAGAGTTTTTAATATGCTGCTGACGTCAGCATGATATTAGAAAAAGAACCGTTAAAGCTATTTTGTGTAACGTAATTTCATGCATAAAGTTTGGCTATTCATAAAACATTATGAGGCTTATCCTTTTGTAAGTTCAATTTGAATATGTTATTTGAAAAAAATGGCATACTTGCACATTTGCATTTTGGCCGCCATGTTGTTGGTCAAATCTGACCAAATGATGCCAATATTTAAAAGCGCTTCATCCAAAATGCTACAACTGTAATTTGAAACAGATTGTAATTTTCAGTTACGTTGTGCATAAAAATAGCGTGTAACGACTTTTGAAATAATGCTGACGTCAGCAATTTTTATAACAAAACCCTAATTCGGGAAAGAATCATTGTACGAACCTATTTTTTTGTGGAATGTTCCTCATAATGATGGACAAAACGTGTTAAAGTGTCAGCGCAATAATCTGGATTTTAAGTTTATTATTTAATGTGAAACCCCTCTCTATAAGTAAAACTCAACTGCTACCCGTTTGTTTAATAGTACACAATAAATGAACATTTTGTGTTTTTAGATTCTAAATGGTCCTACTATTGGTATAATTTTGAAGGCAATTGTTACCATGCCTGATATGACACTCTCAACAAACGTACTGGACTTTGGAAATGTGCAGTGTGGTCAATGTAAATTGATGACCATGCAGCTGCTTAATGATCAACAAGTTAGGTACGGTTTTTAAAATTAATTTTGTTCTCAAGCTTTTTGTTCAATCAATAATTTATAAATAAATCGAGCAATATCATCTCAATCAATAATCGATGAATAAGCCAATCGATAATCCATCGATCAATAATCAATCAATAATCTTTATGAGAAAAGCTTTCGAAATACATTTTGACACAAATGATAGCGATAAAAAATTTATTTTATTAGAATAATACGTATAATCACGTATAATGTCAAGCGCGAAAACGCAGCAAAATAGAAACAATTTAATCATCAATAAATAATCAATCAAGTAATCAATAATCGATCAATAAGCAATCGATATTCAATCAATCAACCAATAACCGATCAATAAATCAATCGATTATCAATCTGTATAAATTAATAATCTGTATAAATTAATAATCGATCAATCAATCGACGATCAATCAATCGACGATCAATAAATCGATAATCAAGCTGTAATAAATGGTCGATCAATCAATAATCGATCAATCAATTTATTATTTTATCACCAAATTTACCAAGTGTAAAAGTTAAGTATTAATTAAAGAGACTTACAAAGGTGTCAGGCTAACTGTTATAGCCATAAGGCTAATCTTGACAGGACGGAGGATTACAATAATATTAGTATACTGTATATAACACACATGGTGAAATATAGGATATAAGAAAGAATATAAACTACAGGGTTTAAAATAACGGCCGATAGGTCTCCGGTCAAAATGACCGGTCAGCTGGATTTAGCTTGGTCAAAATCTGTTTTGGACCGGTCACTAATACGTATATACTAACAGTGAAAACAAATCATAAGATTTTGTTCAGAGACATCGCTTTTATTGTTTCACGGTGACGTTCTGAACGCTCAAGACGTTAGCAATCACCATGTATTTATGTGAATAGGCAACGTTATCAGTGTCACTGTAGTCCTTTCAGGGAAATTTTTATCATTTAAAATTTAAAATTCTAGCGGAAGGCATGAAAATGTGGCCAGTCAAAATGACCGACGAGGTTTAAAAGTGACCAGTCAACAGGCATTTTTGGCCTGTCATTGACCGTTGACCGGCCGTTATTTTGAGCCCTGAACTATGAAAATAGTAAATATAGATTGATGGTACAGGTGTATGTACCACAGAATACCGCAAAAGTTTACATATTCCATATCTTTTGTCAAATATATATAATGTGGCTTCTTAATATTTTTTAGTATAGTTTATCAATATATTTTTTCTTCCTGGGGGTTTTTGGGCTAGATTTCATAGACTTCAATATATTTTTTTTATTGAACATTCTGTGGAACAAACTCTAATGTACCACAGAATACCAGTGCGGAGATAAATAAGCATAGGTTTATCAAATTGTACCAGGATTTGGTGTGTCATGTTGTGTGATAATACTGTACTGATATTGCTAGTTTAATTTAGTGAAAGGTAAACACTAAAATCATGACAGCATACCAGTGGTGTAACCAAAGTATACCAGGTTTATCAATAATTTTGAAAAATTCAGTTTTTCAATGGTAAAATTGATTCCTTGGTGTGATTCCTGTATAGTAATAATGTTATGTTGCATAGAAAAAGTAGTGATCAACATAAATTATACTGGTTTGCAAACTTATTTTTAAACTTTCGAATTTTACAGGCATTATGAGGGAAAAAAGTATCAAAAACATACAATGTTATTTTTTGTTAATCCTGATTATTTTAAAAATTTTTTATGAAAATATTCATTTTTTGTTTTTTATATGTCAATTAAAACTAAAACTAATGTATATTCACAAAAATAAAGTATACAGTATGTTTCCTCCAAATTTTATAAGATCAATAAATAAGACTGGTATTCTGTGGTACTGTGGTATTCTGTGGTACATACACCTGTAGTATAATATTTGATATACGAAACTGACTGTTCGTATACAAATAATTGAAGAGTTGAAAAATTGAAGAAAAAAAATTTGAATGGCTCAGTTATAGATTCACTATTAATATACTGCTGGAATATACCATTCCTCAATCCACTTTGAACAAAGATATCTTGAGTGTTTTGTTTTTTTTCACTTATTAATTTCCAAGTCCTTGGACCAAGAAATCTAATGTTAAATTTTCCATAATGATCCCTCAGGGATCTGTCCTTGAGCCAAAGTTATTTACAATGTTTACAAACGATCTGCCAACCTCAGTGACGTCTGGAACTATGTATATGTTTGCTGATGATTTGCTACGGTTTGCTGCATAAGTGACACTGCTGACAAAGCCATTGCACAACTAAATTTGGCACTACAAGAGTTATATACATGGTGTCTTACAAATAAGTTAACGCCTCATCCAGGGAAAAGCGAAGCTGTACTGTTATTTATTAGTAAGAGTAGCTGCATGGTTCCTATCGCACCAGTTCTCATTGGGGGTTCAATTGTTAAATGGGTTTCAAAGACATGTCTACTGGGGATGATAGTCGACGAAAAATTGAACTGGAAGAGTTCTATTTCAAAGTAATCCTGCCCTCAGTGGAGTATTGCATAGTTCTAAGGGGGAGGGTGCAGTAATTCGGACTGCACTGTAGAGCAGCTCCAATAATATTCAATCTAGCAAGAGATTTACCATCTGCAAGTGTACTAGAACACGCCAAGTGGTCCACCCTCCAATCTCGTTATAAATTGGAAATTTCAAGCTTATCAATAAACCTACAGTGGTCGATTACCAGAGATTCTTAGTGAAAACATCAAGAAACGTAGCCAAAGATATTCATTTAGAGCAAGCGCCTTGTTAGTAGTTCCACGATTTTGTACACGTATTATGAAAGACTCCATATCATATAGAAGTTCTGTGCTGTGGAATACGATTACAAACGGGGATGATGAACTAGCAAGTGCTAACTATAAACAATATAGAACTAACTAAATAACAGAACGAGTAAACTGAATTGAAAGAATTTGAAAATCTGCATGAATATGATGTCATGACTTACCTTTTCTATAATGTATAGCTCCTATATGGAATGACAAATTTAAGCTGCAGTAAACTTTAGTTGATTGTCTCACTCATTTCTACTTTTGTTGTAGCTGCCAGTGGTCTTCCGAGCCATCTGAAGACAAGAAGAAAAAGGTTTGTTATTATTTTATTGCATGGCATCGCTCATACAACATTGATTAAGATGTGTGAATATAGTAAAGAGAGTACTTACATATGCACAGTTAAGTATGGTGTGTTTATTCTCAGGTTGACAAGTTAACTCCATTGCATTTGCGGAAGAAGATTAAGGCGGACCCACAGAAACCAAAACATTTTGAAATCATGCCACCATTTGGAATTTTATCTCCTGGTCAAAGAATCAATGTTCAAGTAAAGTTCATGCCTACGGAAGAGGTACATTGCTAAATCTGAGTACATTGTATTTTGTTAAATCCTTTCTGTTCTCTTCATTTTCCGCTTCTTTTCATACAATATATTGGCTCAAGCCAGGTGTTTTAAGCTACCCTAGGACAAAGACAAAGTAATACGAGCAACAAAATTGCTGCAACTTGCAACAAAAGCTGCTTTCAACGCACGTTAATTATAATGTTCACGCATAAAATAGAACACATGACAAAACACACGTACATATTCAACTGACATGTGTCGAAATCAGTTTTGTGTTGCCAGTTGCAGAAATTTTGTTGCTCGCATTACGTTGCCTTTAGTTGGAGTTGCCTGCATCAGCGTTCGAACCTTGGCACAGGTAAACCGTTATTAGAAAGTTAAAGCATGGAATATGCCCACGCGAAGACAACAAAGGCTTTTGACACTATGAATTGTCATTATATTACTGTAATAGAGAGACACTAGGTGTCACTCAGAGACTGCATACCTCCGCCAGCAAGTTAAATCAAGATTCATGCACAAGTACGCATTCAGTTTTTTTCCGCCCGGGAAAAGGAAAACAAACTTTTGTCCAAAACAAAATTTTACAGAGTATAATTCATAGTTAGTCAAGAGAAGACAATATTTCCATGCAATTGTTTACTTTTGTATGAATTTCGTATTATGTGTAACATTTAAAACCCACAAGGGGTTTTACTGCATCATGTTCATCCATCATTTTCTTGCATAGACAATCTATAACCGACGCTTGAAAATCCATATTGCTCAAAGTACGAATAAACATGTGATAACAGTCCGAGGTGAAGGAAGCGAACCTAAACTAGAGTTTACGTCATCTGTTCTGGAGTTTGGTCCAATCCTTCCGCATTCATTTGGTGATGAAAAAGAAGTCACTGTTCAAAATCCTTCATCGTTTCCAGTGGAGATATATTCATTGGAGTTTGATAAACAGTATTTGGAAGAAGAAAAGGTGATTAGATTTTAATATATCTAAGCCGTAAATATCCTATTAACCCTCCCTCCTGAAATATTCCCCCTCTGTTAAGAGGAAGAAACTAATTTAACCTTCCTCTCTTATAAGTCCCCTCTCTAATAATCCCCCTCTCTAATAAGTACCCTTTCCAAAAATCCCCCTCTCTAATAAGTACCATTTGTAAAAATCCCCCTCTAATAAGCTCCCTCTCGAGTAAGCCCCTCTCTAATAAGTTTCCTCTCTAATAAACCTCCTCTCAAATAATCCCCCTCTCTAATAACACCCCTCTCTAATAAGCCCCCTTCTTCAATAAGCCCCTTTAATAAGCCCCCTCTCTAATATGTCCCCTCTCGAATAAGGCCCCTCTCTAATAATCCCCCTCCAAAATAATCCCCCTCTCTAATAACCCCCTCTCTAATAAGTACCCTTTCTAATAACCCCCTCTCTAATAAGCCGCTTTTCTAATAATCCCCTTCCGTAATAACCCCCATCTCTGATAAGTCCTCCTTTCAAATAATCCCGCTCTCTAATAACGCCCCTCTCTCAGTGTGGATTATAACAATTTCTCTTTGGCCTGACAAATGTCCGATCAACCGGCCATGCTTTCAACAGCTTCTTATGTGTACAGGTCAAATAACTCATCATAGTCATGTCGATATTGTTGCTGATACTTGTGTGATACACCTATATTTACATGAAATGTCCTATAAAGCAACATATAATTGCAATAAAAGTGGAAACATTTGAAAGTTTAACACTCTTTCCTTCAAAGAAACCTTTAGTATTTTTAGCATCCATTGTTATACGTTAAAGATAGAGGAAAACTGTGTATTTTATTTGATCGGTCAAAATTTCCGTGCAGAATAAAACTGATCGGCCATTTGGTGCCTTTCTTCGGCAAATAGCCGAATGCCGATCGTTATAATCCACACTGCCCTCTCTAATAAGCCCCCTCTTTAATAAGTCCCCTCTCTAATATGCCCCCTCTCTAATATGCCCCCTCTCGAATAAGGCCCCTCTCTAATAAGTACCCTTTCTAATAATCCCCCTCTCTAACAATCCCCAATCCTAATAATCCCCCCTCTAATAATCCTCCTCCATAATAATCCCCTCTCTAATAACCCCCTCTTTAATAGCCACCCTCTCTAATAACCCCCCTCTCTAATAATCCCCCTCCCTAATAACCCCCTCTCTAATAACCCCTGTCTCTAATAACCCCCCTCTCTAATAACCCTCTCTAATAAGCCGCCTCTCTAATAAGCAAAAATGTTGGCAACCTAACTTCGTACTCCCAGTATTTCGCCTCTGGTCAAGGTGATGTACTTTCCGGAACGGTGCATTACTGACTTCATTAAAAACTTTACTCTTCAACGACGGTGCATACCGTATTTCAATATTTTCTGACCTTACGTTCAGACTTTTACGTATAGCGTTAACCACGGAATATAAGCAATGACAAGCTTTTGGTTACACCTTGCAGATACTACGTGCTATGAAAGGTTACGATGAATACAATACAATTCTCCTGCCTCCGCGTAACGCTGGCGATCAACTACCCGCAGAACTCTCTGGGCACTTTTATGAACAAGAAAAAAACAAAGAAGAAAACGAGAAGAAGAGAGTTGAAGCTGTGGCTAAAATGTTTGATGATCAATTGAAGAGCAGTCAGATGGATATACAGACATCACCTCATTCAGAATTATCACACTCTGGCCTTGATGAAGACACAGCTGCAGAAGATTCCAGCCAAAAACCGCAAGAAACTACTGAGATAACAAAAGGTATTTACACTACCGTTGTCGTTAAGATAAACTTCACAAAACGAGTGTGTTTCCTGCCTTCCTTCGATAATCGAGCGAGAATGCTTTTGTTTTTCCAACTTCGAGAAACATTCCATATGCGGCATAAAATACTTTCAATAAGCCAAAAATACCGTTATCGAAGGATTGATTTAAGTTTCGAGTGCGCGTTGAGTTTCGCTTAGCGTGTTTTTCTAGATATTCGAAAAGCGTTTGATTCTATTGATCACAAAATCCTTCTTGAGAAATCGAAATATTATGGAGCGAGTGCGTTGAAACACAATGGGCGACTTGCACTAAAGCAAAGCATCACGGTATATTAGTTACACTGCAGAATTTTTCAACATGGCGATTGCGTCTTTCGCTCTTATGTTGGTCGTGAATAAATGATAAATATACACGGGTATTATTTTCGTGTACTTTGCAGTATAAAGCTTTTATAAATTCCTCGAGGCTTAGTTTGGGCCTGTGTCGTCTCATGGAATTTGCACAAGTCAGAGATTTTGAGATATTTAATACGGCGGACACAGCGTGCAAACTGAAACATGGCTTCCATCGGACATAAAGAAGCAGAAATTTGTCCTTTTTGCACACTTAGAAGGTGAGTACATCGATAAAATTTACTTTAAATAAGAGGCACACATTTGCTCGTCACTTGCAAGAAATATTTCCGCGATCGAGCTGTTTTTAAAGACTCGAGAGGATAAAATGTTCGTACACGAAGCGGGCAAGGCATTATGGCTTCCTGCAATGTAGAATGGGCTGATTTTTAATATATAAAACAAAGGAAGTTCATTGTGAAAGGATTTACTTTGACAGTGAATTGTGGAACAAAACTATGCTGCCAAAACTTACTTTGTTCTACTTTAGTTACATTTATGCTGAACTTAATAAAGATTAAGCCGAAGATGAAGCCGGCTTAAAACAACACATACTTTGATCAAGTGTTCCATTTGCAAACCAAAACATTGAATTTGTTTGGCGGGAAAAATATAAGTTGAATTTGTCGGACATTTCGTTTTTGAAAATTTACACTGTTGACACTGTTTAAAAAAGTACTTTTAAGTACTATTGGCTGCTCTTTTACTGTTTTTGGAGAATTGGAAAAGAAATTTTATCGTACGTGTGCTTGAAATACTCGAACGTTGCTGTTCTAGTCACTTGGTTTGTTTTTTAACAAATTTCCGATGTGTTTCGGTGCTTCTTTGTGGCAAAAATATGGAGCAAACAGAAGAAGTAGTTTTGAAAAGTAGGGGAGGGACAACTTGTTGTGTACCACTTTGTACAAGCAACAGCATGAAGAACGGAAATTTGTCTTTTTACCAATTTCCTCTGGAGTCAAATACAAAAAAAAATGGCTAAACTTGTTAGGCATACAAAAACAACTTTTGAAAACCCACAAAGTTTGTTCACTACATTTTCCTGGTGGTAAGAAAGTGTTAGGTGCATTAGCAACCCCTCCTATGTCATCATGTAGACAAACAAAAAACAGCAGTGAAGGTCGAGGCAGCAGTAGCACTGATTGTCCTAATGTAACCAATGTTCCTACCCTTGTTGAACATCGGTCAACTGAGGATGGGTCTCAACAACAATATAAAAAGCTTAAAACTGAACATGCTGAATTGAAAACCAAACATGAGGAGTTATCAAACAAATACAACCAGTGTGTACTACGCTTAGAACATGTCATTGCTCAAAGTGATGCAAATTTCAAATTTTATACAAGTTTTCCAAAATGCGCAACATTTAAAGCATTCTTTGACTACTTGCAACCAGCTTGTAATTTTTTAATGTATGCTGGTTCATGTAACACAGAGCATGTAGAGGCAACACAACAGAAGCACGCACGACCACGGTCACTATCCCCAGAACATGATATTAGTTCGGTTGAGATGTGGGTTGTTCGGACTTGACATTGCTAACAGGTTCGGCATTTCACACACCCAGTTCTCACGTATTGAAACTACTTGGTTGGGATTTCTTTACCACCGGATGAGGGCTCTCCCCATTTGGGCATCACGTGAACATGTTCAGGAAACAAAGCCACAAGCTTTCAAAGATACCTATCCAAATACCTGTGTTATTATTGATTGTACGGAAATTTATATTGAAACTTATTCATCGTATGAAAATCACAACACGGCTAAAGGGCTCGTTGGGATATCGTCTGCTGGATATCCAACATTTATATCCGAGCTTTATACTGGGAGGTCCAGTGATAAACAGATCACAAAAGATTGTGGCATTTTCAATTTGCTAGAGCCGGGAGATGATGCCATGGCTGATCGAGGGTTTGATATTGAGAATGATATGCCTAGTGGAGTCAGGTTGAATATCCCACCTTTTCTAAATGGAGCTAATCAACTGTCAGTGACCGATGAAAGTGAAACAAGAAAAATTGCAGCAGTTAGATGCGCGTAGAAAGGGCAATCCAACGTATTAAATGTTTCAGGATTATAAAAAACGTTTGCCCTTTGAGTATGGCATCAGAACTGAACAAAATTTGGGTAATTTGTTCATATGTAACACTTTTCCAGCCGCCCTTAATAAATGAAAAGTCTGCTGCCGAATAAAACTTTGTACATAAAAAACAATTACTAACAGTTTTAATTATCTGCGTTACGCAGTTTAGCAGGTATTTTATATCTAATTGTTTTATATGCAGAATATTGTTCTGGTATGAATACATAAGTATTACATTGTTATGCGATAGTATAAAAGGCGTATAAACGCCCTGATTATTTCTCGCTGCTTACACGTTACTCAGTCAAACATGTCTCAACCAGAGCTCTCGAGTACGGATATTTGAATTTGAATTTATTGAATTTGCCAGTAAATTACAAACATATATACTACAAATTACAAACTAGGTACAAAACAAATAACTGGCAGGAGTTGGATACCATCCTACCCTATACAAAATACAATACACTAAAATAAATCACGCAGGTAAGCAATACGTGGCTAATTTATCAAGATATAAGGTATATGAAAGGATTTATGGAGAACATTTAACACAAATGTGCCAGCAACTTACCAATGTCGTAGACGACTTGTTCGCCCTCATGAAGAGATAATTGTCTGGCGATAATTCTGCAACCCTAGACGCCTTTGCGAATAAAAGAGCCCGCTCAGAGAAACCTCAATTTAAATCGAAAGGAACGAGCAGCAATATAATCACCAGCTTCATGTTCTCGATACAGTGGAAAGCGCTACAACCGCTCTCGAGCACCAAGACCTTAATAAGGCTATGAGTTTCGTCAAGAAGGTAAAGCAGCAATAGAAGCAAGAATGAAGCTGATCAAATTAGCGGATACGAGCGACCATGGTTGGCAAACCGTAGCTGAATATATTACAAACGAGTTAGCCAACAACTCAGATGACGAGAAACGAATCGACCGAGCTGAACGAACTGCTGAGAAGAAGGCGAAGGCATCGAAATCATCAAAGCCTCGCCCGTTTCACGGCTATCCAAACAACATCCCATTTCAGAATTCCATGCGGAGACCGGCTTTCCCTGACCGCAATGGTCCAAGTGGGAATCAAATTGGGCCTTGTTATAAGTTAAGTATACAGTTTGTGTATACACATTGTGTTTTGTTTAGGCTAACGATAATGTTTACAGACCCAATACGACTGCTTTGTTCTTACCTCGAGCGTTTAAGCAGCAATAAACACAAAGTGCTTCAAGCAACAAATTGTATGTGTGTGTTTATTCGATATAATTAGATTAGATGTTTTAATTATCTGCGTTACGCAGTTTAGCAGATAATTTAGGTATGAATACATAAGTATTACATTGTTATGCAATAGTATAAAAGGTGTATAAACGCCCTGATTATTCCTCGCTGCTTACACGTTACTCAGTCAAACTTACTTTATGTTCGTCATATTATTAATTGTCCTATTTGTTTTTTATTACAGTGCTTACAGTACGGACACTTACAGAGGAACTGTAGCATGCGTACACCAAGACCGTTAGTAAGGAGTTGACTAGAGGCAGTTGACCTGCAGTGTGAAGAGGAAGACCAGGTGGGATCATTCCTTGTTAGTTCAAAAAGTGACGATTTGCATGAAAGTTTTTGTGTTGGTTGCGTGGGGGGCTTGCAAAATGTTCAAATTACTGGCGCAATACGCTTAATGCCTCGCAATTCATGCAAGGTATAGTTCAGGATGGGTATAAGATTCCATTTCAGTCTATCCCAGAGACCTGTTTTTTAGCTAACAATAAATCAGCCAGAGATCAACCTGACTTTGTATCAGAAGCAATTAGTAAATTACTAAAAGGTGGATACATTGAGGAGAAATCCGAAACATTAACGGGCATTTACTTAAGCAGTCATTTCGATATAATAATAATAATAATAATAATAATAATAAAAGCATTTATTTAAACACGATAATAATTTTACAGCATAGCTGATGTGGTCGTGCAGCTACCTAATAACTAACAACTAGTCTAATATGATTACCAATATTACGTATAACGTACAGTATTTATTCACATAAATACTTTACAAAGATCACATTATTTGACATTTATAGTTACACTTATATCAAGAATTACATAAATCTAATGAGTATATAATGAAAACTTTCATCAATAATTATATGACTATCTACTTCCATGCAACATTATTTGCATCATGCACAACGCAACCAAATGTCATCCTAATTGAACCAAAGAATGTCTATATAATTATATTTCTGCAATTTTTGTACACATACTGTACATGAGCTCATTTGAACTATTTTGAAATTGTATTTGTTTATAATTTGGGGGGGGGGGATGTAGTCATATAATTATAATCAACAGCATCCATTCTATTACAACGTAAGTGCTTTAACAGATTTCTTAAATTCTTTAAACGTTTTAGACGTTTTTAGTTCATGATTCAACGCGTTCCAGTGAGTAACAGCTTGAAAGGAGATTGATTTCTTGAGAATGTCCGTATTAGGTTTAGGAAGTACATAAGTCATTTTATTTCTTAGTTGGTAGCGATGATCATTTTTTGTAAACAATGTCTGCAAAGTTGGTGGAGAAAGATTATGATAGCATTTATACGCTAAATATAAAAGTTGTTGCTTGTGCATATCATTTAACGTAAACCATTTTGCTTTGTTGATGACGTCTTTCCCAGATGTGTTCAAATCCAATCTAAAGATTACTTTTGCTGCCCGAATATGTATCTTTTCCAATTCATCAAACAAAGTTTTCCCGCACGATCCCCATAACAAGATACCATAAGTTATTGAAGGTAAAACAACTTTGAAGTAGAAGTCCAGTTTTGCGTTGAGCGGTAAGAAGTATAATGATTTGAGCAGATTAAGTTTTTTGCTAAATGATAGAATTAAAGTTGAAACATGGATATTCCATTTCAAATTACAATGTATTTCTAAACCTAAGCATCTTGTTGACTTCACACGTTTTATCTGGCTTTCTCCTAATTTTATACATTGAAGAGGACCAACAAATTTTCTTCGACTGATCATGTACGCAGTTTTTTCGGGATGAGGTGTCAATCGATTGTGGCAGCACCAGAGGTGAAGTTTACATGAGTTGATGCAATGGCATAAAGCGTCGTGTCATCTGCATACATATAAATATCTCCATCATCTGAAGTATTGATGTCTGGTAAGTCGTTGCAAAACAGAGAAAAGAGAATTGGACCAAGCACAGATCCTTGCGGTACACCAAATTTGACTGGCATTGACTTCGACACACAACCATTAATCACTGTCACTTGATGACGGTTTGAGAGATATTTCCTAATCCAGGACCAGAGATCTCCTGATATACCAAGTTCCTGAAGCTTTTTAAGTAGAACTGGATGGGAGATGGAAGCAAATGCTTTCCGAAAATCTACAAAGACAACACCAACGACTAAATTGTTGTCCAATGCACGTCTCCAATCTTCTGTCATTTTGACTAAGAGTAACTCAGTTGAATGTCCTTGCTTGTATGCCCATTGGCGAGTATGGCTAAGTTCATGCTCTGTTAAGTGCGTGGTAATGGTGAAAGCTACACACGACTCCATGAGTTTACCCGGAACACAAAGTAGGGATATCGGTCTGTAGTTGCTCTTGTCGGTTTCGTCATCCTTATACAGGGAGGAAACGTTGGCATTTTTCCACTGATCGGGAACGCTGTTGCGTGTAGCACTTGAGGTGAAAAGAGAAAGTAATGATGGAATGACGGCATGACCTGCTTCAATAATTTGGGTGCAACTTTATCAGGGCCGCATGCTTTATCTGCCTTCAGTTTGATTACCGCTTTTGACATATTCTCGTAGGTCAGATCAATCTTCATCACGGTAGGTGTAACTCGGTTGATGGTACTGATGGAGGTTTGATGGTCTATTTTGGGCAGTTTATCAGCTAGTTTTGCACCTATCGTGGAAAAGCTCGTGACATCGCAATTTCTTGGCTTTCAAGAATGTTTTGTATCTAATATTCATTAAATGCCGAATTTGAGGAGTAATCCAGGGCAGAGAGTTTTGTCTTATCTTCACTTGTCTGTAAGGTGCATGACTCTGGCAAATGTTGTTAAAAAGATGATCCCACGCCCAGTAGACATCGTCCATATCATCAAATACCGAACACACAGACCAAGGACCTTTTTCGATATCTTTTCTAAATGCTTCTAAGTTAAATTTGCTGTAGGTGCGTGCATTAATTATTTTTGGTGGTGGTCTTCTTAACTTGGTTTTCAACAGTGGCGTCGGTTACGGCGGCTATTTTGCCTCGTTGCGGGATATAAATATACATGGGCATTGGTCCGTAGAGCAAAGTGAAAAAAGTTCCACTGTTAGGGAATTGTTGGCCATTCTACTAGTTTTGAAAACTTCTGTGAAACGTTTACAGCATAAAAAGGTGAAAATATTTTCAGATAGCCAAAGCGCATGTCGCATCGTTAAGTGGGGAGTAGAATTCCAGAACTCCAAAATATTGCAGTAGACATTTTCAAAATGTGTTTCATTAACGATATTATGATCGTAACCCAATGGATTCCTCGTGCAGAAAACAGAATTGCCGATGTGTTGAGTAAAACAATTGATTTAGACGATTGGCAGTTAAGCCCAGAATTATTTGATATGCTTCATTAATCATGGGGACCATTCACCATCGATAGGTTTGCCGCCAGTTATAACACGCAATTACAACAATTTAAATCACGATTTTGGTGTCCGGAAGCCGAGGCGATTGACGCATTTACTCAAAACTGGTCAAATGAGACGAACTGGCTATGTCGGCCAGTATCTTTAATCATTCCCGTCATTAGGCACATGTCTGTTTGTAAGGCCAAAGGTACCCTTATTGTTCCTAGTTGGCCGTCGGCTATTTTTTGGCCAGAAATTAAAACCGATCCTGGGAAATTTGCTTCATTTGTTAAAGAGAGTTTAGTTTTACCAAAACTAGCACAGATGTGCATTCCTGGAGAAGGGCAATTGATAGCCTATCAAGAGAAACCGTCCGTATTTACCGGAACACCTAGTTTTGATTTGTTAGCTTTACGGGTAGAGTTTTAAAACATGGTAATTGATCTTTAGTATCATGTCTTTTTGACAAATTGTAGAGTTTCATAGCATATTATAATCGGTCTTTAGCACCGTGTCTTTTTGACAAAATTACTCCATATTTTGGGTGCTTGTGCTGTTTGACAGCATTTAACAGCAATTGTTTGTTTGTTTGATAAAAAAAGGTCGTTCGACCAGCTTGCGAGAATTTACTTCTTGAAATGGCCTTTAGTGCCCGGATACATTTTAGTAGGCCTATAGTCTAAATCAGACTTTTAGCGCTGTCTATTGTCACGAGACGCTCGTAGCCGAATTGGAGTGTGGGAAGATGTCTCCAAAATACAGGATCCTTCGCTTTTACAGTTGGCTTCCTCGCTTCCTCGCGTTGTGTTGAATGCAAAGGCTCGAAATACGACCACACGTTATGCCTAAGGATGGAATCGATGGAAGCTCTGGTCCAAGTCTAAGATTGGTGTTACGTATCTTCCTGCTCAGCCTATGTTCGTTGCGTTGTATCTTCGTCATTTATTGGATTCAGCCAAATCAACTTCACCTCTGGATACTGCTGCGTATAGCATACGTTGGGGACATACTTTGGCAGGCTTACCTTCTCCAACAGAACATCCTTTGGTTCAATCTACTTATGAAGGCTGTAGAAGAATTCTCGCTAAGCCAAGGGAACCGAAAGATCCTGTTCAACCTCGCATGTTAGACAATTAATGCTGAAACACGGGCATAGTAATGCATCTGATTGATTTGCGTCTTCTGTTTATCGTCCTCGTTGGGTACAGTGGTTTCTTGCGTATCGGTGAAATTCTATCCATCCAAGTTAAACATATACGTATAGTTCCTGAAGGGATGTCTATATTCCTACCAAAACGCAAAAACCAAAACGACCAATTTCGCGCCGGTAATACTGTCCACATCGCTAAAACGAACAAACCGACATGCCCTGTTTCTGTCACAGAAAGATCGCTTCAAGTGTTGCCAAACAATCGTGATTCATGTTATCCAGTTGTTCGTAGACTTCAAAATAACAAAGGTGTGCAAAGCTTTCATCAGACATGCGGGATTTCCTACACTACGGCTAAAGATATAATCAAAGCGAACTTAGGAGTCTTTTTCGAGGATTTGAGCAAGTTGGGAACTCACAGCTTAAGAAATGGTGGAGCATCCGATCCGGGTTGTCAAGATTTGTCTGATATGTCAATGCAGAGTCATGGAGGATGGAAATGTGAACAATCGAAGAATAAGTATATTAAACCATCGACAAGCATGCTATTCGATGTGTCTAAAAACTTGTCCTTTTAGGCGAATAAGTTAAATACGTGGAACATTATAAATTGAAGTGAAGAACAGTTTTCCCAGGAGTATATATTTTAATTTATCATGTGATAAATTTGTTATAAATAGATTAATGGTATTATACCATAAGACGATGTCGTGAGCGTAATTGAATGGCAGTATTCAAGAGAACTTTTAAATATTCTCCGCTCTGTTTTATGCAGGTTGGGTTTTTCATCTTCACATTAAGATCTTAAAATTTTAGATCTTAGAAGTAAAGTAGCCTGTGTAATCTTTACTATGTAAGGGCATTTAGCTCGAGCGTTTTAAGCAGCAATAAACACAAAGTGCTTCAAGCAACAAATTGTATGTGTGTGTTTATTCGATATAATTAGATTAGATGTACATATATAATTTTGTAATTTGATAGTTTAATCTTTATTAAGTTCAGCATAAATGTAACTAAAGTAGAACAAAGTAAGTTTTGGCAGCATAGTTTTGTTCCACAATTCACTGTCAAAGTAAATCCTTTCACAATGAACTTCCTTTGTTTTATATATTAAAAAATCAGCCCATTCTACATTAGTAGATGTGACCCCCCATATAGCAGAATTTTCCCGCCATATGACGTCAGCATTTTGAGGATCTCGCCATATGACGTCATTTGCGTAGATACGCGTAGATACATGTAGATGCATGCGGATATGCGTAGATACGCGTAGATACATGTAGATGCATACGGATATGCGTAGATACGCATAGATACGCGTATCTACGCATATCCACATGTAGATATGTGTAGATACGCGTAGATACATGTAGATATGCACATATGCGTGAGAGAACCCCGAGAGAACCCCTACAGAACCCCGAGAGAACCCCTACAGAACCCCGAGAGAACCCCTACAGAACCCCGAAGGGCAGAAAAGGCCAAAAAGGCTGTAGCTGTACGGAATTTTTGTAGAATGTAATAAAAAACAGAGTTAGTTTTGTGTTTGATTTTATTTCACTCCAAGTATTAGATCTAGTTATAGATAATTTTATTAAACACATAATGCGATACTAAGGTTCTTATTGTGGAACAGTTTAATCATCGCTTTCTTCGTCATTGAAACTGTAGTCTTTTAAAAGTTTTCTAATGAGAAACTTTCTCTTATCAACAGCTGCTTCTATAGCTTCTTCTGGATCAAAGTTATCCTCATTCACAAAAGCATCCTTTGTTTGCATGATTTTCTCATGGACTGGATCTTTCTTCAGTTGTTTCATCCACAGGAGACGTTGTATATAAATATTTTCAAGTTCCTTCTGGAGTTCAGGCAGAATATTGGTGTAAGCTTTGTCGGTAGCAGATTGCTCATCAAGACCGCTGTTTACAAGGCTCTCTTTCATTTCCTCAAAAGCTGTATTACTTCTTTCCTTTGCTTCTTCTATCATTGGTATCCAAGGATCCATTTCTTCTGCTTCTTCAGTTTCTGACTCATTATCAGACCCATGAGTTGAAGTTGTCGAAACATCGTCTTCGGAATCCATTATCTGACTTTCTGTTTCTGACATCTCTTGTTCGCGTAGTGGACAGTATTCCTTTTCGTGTCTGCGTAGATTATAACCACGGCTAAATTGTTTTCCGCAAAATTTGCAGCTCATTCCGTTACCACTAACTGTCCAGAAATGACTTTCTTTTCAGCAGCACGGCACTTTTATGAGCAGATGCTTCCTTGCGCTCATTGGTGAACCCCCAGGGGACCCCTACAGAACCCCCCAGGGAACCCCGAGGGAACCCCGAGAGAACCCCGAGAGAACCCTTACAGAACCCCGAGAGAACCCCTACAGAACCCCGAGAGAACCCCTACAGAACCCCGAGAGAACCCCTACAGAACCCCGAGAGAACCCCTACAGAACCCCGAGGGAACCCCCAGGGAACCGCTACAGAGTTCCCCCAGAATCCTTGCAACCCCTTAAAGCATTGATATATAGAACTGAATTTATATATAAACTTGATTCATTTGCGGCAGCAATCATGCCAAGAAGATTTCCTCGGACCTGTCCGACATGCGGCCGACCTAATTTAAAGAACATCAGTACACATCTTTCACAAGTTCACGGCTTACAATCCAAGGAGAGACAACACATTCTTCAGCAAGCCCAGGTGACATCATGGCAATATCAATCTCCATATCCGAACCCCGAAAAGCCAGGAGAAAAACGTGTAAGCCGAAGTGCACACTCATTGCCAGCTAAGAAACCAAAAGCAGTACAAGCTAAAGCATCTTTGACTATCAAACCCTATCCGGATTTCAACCTCCGCCATAAATTCTCACTTTTGGTTGTGGGTCCGAGTCAAAGTGGAAAAACATATTTTGTCCAACAAATTTTGGAAAACAATCGTGTCGTGTACGAAGAGGAAAAAAGTATTCGCATTTTTTGGTACTACAACCAGTGGCAAGAATGTTATGACGTCTTGAAAAAGTCTCTCGGAAAAAGCATCCGGTTTGAGAGAAGTGTGCCCGAACTGTCTGAGAACATGAGCGAGATTGATACGCGGTACAACAACATTATCATCCTGGACGATTTGATGGCTGAAGCGACAGACAGTCCTGTGGTATCTCGATTGTTTACCCAAGGCCGCCATCGAAACGCGAGCGTTATCTTATTGCTGCAAAACATGTTTCCAAAAGGGAAATATAATACGGATATCAGCCGAAATGCCCAATATCTGGCTCTCTTCCGAAGTCCAAGCGATAGGAAACAAATTGGTATTGTTGGAGAACGCATGTTTGATAAGAACAGAATACATTTTATGAACGCTTATTACAAAGAGACAGAAAAACCGTTTGGATACTTATTGGTGGATAACAAGCCTGACACACCAACCGATAAGCAAGTTCTTGGAGACCTATTTGGCGACTGCCATGTTTATCCCTTCACCACCCAAACTAAAGTGACTACACCCACACCGGTCGAAACCAAGCCTGGAAGAAAACAACCTACATATATTACCTGGTCGGATGCAACTATCCCCGAGTGGCTAAAATACACCGACAAAGCCGATACCGTTCGTGTCATTCCCAAAGGATATGCTATCATAGAGATGTATAAATCGTCGCGCAATAGTGTTGACCCTAGCCGTCCGGGTGTCTACAGAAACGGCGAACATTATTGGCCTGTCAAAATAAGGCACCAATCTAGAGGCCATATAAAATGGGTGAATCTGCACGAAGACGAGGCTACGGTCCGAGCCTTTGTTAAAGAAACCATGGCTATCGAACAATAAAGCCAAAACTTATTAAGAGAAACATCTAAATTGTTGTGTGTAAACATCATGCGTATGATGTCATTACCTACGTCCCACAAGCATTGAGTGCAACTTTAGTGAATATATACCGAGCGCCGCAACGCTTCATTAATCTAAACAGAATAATGTTCTGAAAATTGTAATTAATGTTCTGAAATTAATTAATGTTCAGCGTATCTACGCATATCCGCATGTATATACATGTATCTACGCGTATCTACGCAAATGACGTCATATGGCGAGATCCTCAAAATGCTGACGTCATATGGCGGGAAAATTCTGCTATATGGGGGGTCACATCTACTTACATTGCAGGAAGCCATAATGCCTTGCCCGCTTCGTGTACGAACATTTTATCCTCTCGAGTCGTTAGAAACAGCTCGATCGCGGAAATATTTCATGCAAGTGACGAGCAAATGTGTGCCTCTTATTTAAAGTAAATTTTATCGATGTACTCACCACCTAAGTGTGCGAAAAGGACAAATTTCTGCTCCTTTATGTCCGATGGAAGCCATGTTTCAGTTTGCACGCCGTGTCCGCCGTATTAAATATCTCAAAATCTATGGCTTGTACAAATTCCATGAGACGACATAGGCCCAAACGAAGCCTCGAGGAATTTATAAAAGCTTTTTACTGCAAAGTATACGAAAATAATACCCGTGTATTTATCATGCTTCCTCCCGAAACCATACTAATGTACCAAAGGATCCACAATTTAGTAATGCCTCAAAACCTAAACATCGTACACCATGCCCCTTTTTAGTGCAAAGTTTTTAACTTTGCAGTATTGTGATGAGGGGCGAAAACTAACACGAGCTATCATACATACATACATACATACATAGATACATAGATACATACTTCATAGTGTAAACTTTCCAGGGGGTGTTTGCGAAGATTCTCTATTAATACCGTATCTGTTAAACTTTGGGGTTGAAACTTTTTTAAAGCACTTTCAAGTTATCTTATAGCTCAATTCGGTTGTATTCATGCAGTGTTTAATTAGATTTACGAACAACATTTGGGTTGTGGTATTAAACGTCTACTTCATAACAATCGTTTATATATAATATTGGGTTGCTAACTCCCCCGGTAGCTATGAACACGTGCGTTCAAGTCCACTGATCTAATAATATCACGGAACGAAAATACGAAATTTCGAAATATTTACCGCACAAATGCACAATTGGGAATGTGATGGAAATACGATCAAATTTATGAATAAACGTTTTCATTCTGGCCTTTTGGATTAGTAGTGCGTTTTGTCATTTATATATTCAATAGACAATACTGAACGGGTCGAATATTCATTATGGCAATATTTCTGCTCCTTTATGTCCGATGGAAGCCATAAATTTCGAAGCGTAAGTTTCGCCGAAGCGTAAGTTTCGCCGAAGCGTAAGTTTCGCCGAAGCGTAAGTTTCGCCGAAGCGTACAAGTTTCGCCGAAGCGTAAGTTTCGCCGAAGCGTAAGTTTCGCCGAAGCGTAAGTTTCGCCTCCAACGTGTCACATATTTTGGACTTGGTAGTTGGTGCTGGTTATATATATAAAAAAAATTCAAATACAAGATTCAAGACCCGAGGAGGTCCCTTTGGCCCTACCGTAAATATCGAATATGTTAGTTATAGTATACAGCATTGGATTTTACCGGCGATCTAAGGTAAGTCGACTTGCGTACAATTTATACACATTAATACGGCTACTGTATTGTTTCTGGCGAATTTTATAGATAGTAGAAGTTGCTATACTCTGTCCGTAGACTCATAGAGTGTAATTTGTAAAGTCACTAGAGTAGTAGAGTCACAGATTAATGATGGTAGAGTGTAGTATGAACTGCATAATTTTGAAATTTGACATTTGTTATGTAATATTAATAGAACACATCTCTGTTGACGGGGCAGTTGTTTACAAATGCGAATGGCATTTTGGCGAGGATGCGTCTGTATATATAACTATGATTGATGTATGATGCATTCTATATACTTTCTAGTTTTGCTTAGCTTTTATTTTTAGTAGTCTGTGTACAACCGTACTCTCGAAATTTTATATACACGATGAAATAATAAATAAATAAAATTTGAAATAATCGAAGTTGAGTTGACATATTTGTAATTAGTTGAATAAAACTAATCAAATATTGCAACCGTAAACAAAAGACAATTTTATCTGCTTACTATAATATATATTGGCAAAAACATAAATCTCTCATCGCGAATTTGGAATTACGAATGATGAAATATTACAAGCTTTTCTTTGACAAGTGTACTTGTTGAAAAACTGGCATGCTAGCTTTTCAAAAGCTTGTTACATTCATCAATTTTCAATATACCTGTCATGTTTTAGGAAGAGTTACTATTTTTAGACTTTTGTAATTGTGTACTCTTTTGTATTTGAACCCTAATCCCAATCCCAACCCCAACCTTAATCCTAACCCTAACCCTAAAAGTCTAAAAATAGTAACTGTTCCTAAATCGTGACTCATATGATTTTCAAGGGCAAATAAAAATAGTAAAGGTATAAATAATTGCCAAATAAAAATTGCTCGTGTAAATACGTAATATACAAATATCAACACAACACAACATGGATGCACAACAATTACGTACGCACTATAAACCATGTAACATAGCATTTGTCTTTTAAAACTTTGCACTATCCTTGGATCACTAGTTACAAAATAAGGGTTACTGCTTGAAAGGCTCGAGATGTGACTTTTTACATAACATCGTCAGTTCACAGCAATCTGCCCAATCTTACCGGCAGAATAACGTTCCACTCGTTCTTTGGAAACAATTGCCATACCTAAATTATCCCTATCAAAATTTTCCACCGGCGATGGGATACCCTTTTTTCCACCAATACATGAACTGTCCAGATCCGTACCCCCCGTCATTGATGGAGTTTCCAACAAGACCTGCGTTGGTAACAGCCACCTCACCGATAGATGATCATTTAACTGTTACTAATTACCGAATCCCTGTAAGAATTACTAATTATAGATCTAAGCAAAACAAACGTCATACTGGAAATCTGGTAACTATAAAGTTAAAACGTGGACCTACCCCCGCTAAAGCAATCCCAAAATGCTTGATTATTAATGCCCGTGTATTATTTCTTGGTATATTTGATAGACAACACGGGCAGAGACACGCTTTGGATTAGTGTCTTTATTGAATATATGAATCATACAAAATGGCCGCCTTATATATAATTGTACATAGCATAATTAATATTAATTAATATATTTTAACATATATTATTACATCTTCTTTTTTTTAAGGGGACTGGTCTAACTAACTTATTCTAATTACAAAAAAAATCATTGGCTATTTTTTTTTTGTTTCTTCTATGATTATAAAAATGTTCTACACCCTTGTGCGTACTTACAATAATATTTACTAATTACATGAAAACATAACTCTAGGCTTAACAACTCTACCATATCTAGTTACATAGGATCTTGTATTTGTTTGACTAGATATTGCGGGTGTAGCATCAGGTGTAGACGTAGTATCATTGGAATTGTCCATAGACTGACTTTGTAATTGCTGTGATTGTGCTTGTAGTGCATTTCGAGTATGTATAGGCGATGTATGAGACTTACCTGTGTCATTCCTAGTTATTTGAATATTTCCTGTAGGGCCTTGACTACTAGGTTCAAAGGATTGAAATCTAGCAGATCTATGAATGAGTTGTTGCCTATTTCGGCGATATATGCCACCTTGGGAATTTACAAAAAGGACCTCTTCCCAACCTTTTTCAAGACAGCACCCAACAAAGGATCCTGTCTATCCAATCTAGCTTTCTCAAATACTCGCTTAACAATCTGTACATATTTCTCAGCTAACCCATTAGATTTGGGGTGATATGGATTAGATGTAACATGATCAAAATGATATATTTCTAGCAAAATCCTTAACTCTTGTGAGGAATACTGGGGCCCATTGTCAGAGACTACCCTTTCAGGAATACCATATCTTGCAAACATTGGTTTCATTTTGTTCATGATACTAACTGATGTAGTACTTTGCAACTGGGCTACCTCAAAGAAACAACTATAATAGTCAACAACCAGAAGAAAATCTTTCTTGTTCCATTCAAACAAATCGGTCGCCACAACCTGCCATGGCCGATCCAGTATTGGATGGTTAATCAGAGGCCCCTTCTGGTTAGAATGACTAAACCGTAAACAAACTGGACAGTGTGATATCGACTCGGTGAGATCATTAGACAATTTGGGCCAAAATAAAGTAACCCGAGCTCTCTTCAAACATTTCTCAATCCCCATATGTCCAGTATGTAGGACACCTAAGATTTCTGATCGAAGCACCTTAGGAATTACAATCTTTTTTCCTTTTAATATAACTTCATCTACAACAGATAACTCTTCTCGGAAATTCCAGTACTCTATAATTAAAGGGTTACATTGCTTCCTAATTTCAGGCCAACCATTTAAAATGGTCCATTTAAACAATTGAAGTTGTGCATCTTGGTTTGTCTCATGTTTAATATGCTGTATCCTTCTATCTGAAATTTGCAAATTGGATAATACTGCATGCACACGTGCATTGACACGTGCTCATAATTTCTGGACATGTGTCGGGTAAGCAGTTGTGTGACAAAGTATCAGCAACAGGAATCAATTTACCAGGAATATATACTAAATTTACATCATATTTCTGTAATTGAACCAACATCCTCTGTATTCTGGGAGGAGCAGCATGCAATGGTTTCTTACTAATAGGAATGAGTGGTTTGTGATCAGTCTCCACCCGTATTGTTCGCCCATAAATATAATGATGAAATTTTTTACATCCAAATATTATGGCATACATTTCCTTCTCAATTTGTGCATAATTAATTTCAGTTTGTGTAAGTGACTTAGATGCATACGCAATGGTTTCTCTTTGTGCATCAAAACAGCACCCAACCAAATTTTAGATGCATCTACTTGCAATGTAACTGGCTTATGCTGATCATAATATACTTGTGCAGGACTATCAGTCATAATACTCTTGATCTTCTCAAATGCATCCACTTGGATCTGATCCCATTGTAATTCATCGACATGCTGTGTAAGTAGCCTACGCATGGGGTTGGTCACCTCAGATAAATTTGGTGCAAACTTAGATAAATATGTGACCATACCTAAAAAAGTTTCTAGTTCACTTTTAACAGTGAGCAATTTCATGGATTGTACTGCCCTAACCTTATCGGGGTCTGCTTTTAATCCCTTATTGGTTAAGAGATGACCAAAATATTTCACCTCTGCTACTCCTACTCCAACTTATCTTTATTGAACTTAATCCCTTTCTCTTTGGCTCTGATCAGAAGCTCATGTAATCTCTGATCGTGTTCTTGTCTTGTCTTGCCATGAATAATAATATCATCAGCTATTGAAACCATTCCTTCAAGACCTTCAAGACTCTGATCAAGTTTCTTTTGAAACTCATCTTGGGATGATTTTAACCCAAATGGCAACCTTAAATACCTATACCTAGCAAAAGGGGTGTTAAACGTCGTAAGTAATGACGATTGGTGAGTAAGCTCACAAGTCCAATAACCGGACTTAGCATCCAACTTTGTAAAGAACTTTGTATCTACCAACTCAGGTAAAATTTCTTCTAATGTTCTTGAAGGGTAATGAGGCCTAAGTATTGCAACATTGAGATCCTTTGGATCTAGACAAACTCTCAATTTATCTGAATCTGGTTTCTGTATTAGAACCAATGAACTAACCCATGCAGTAGGTTCTGTAACCTTTGTAATAATTCTAAGAGATTCCATTTTTCCTAGCTCTTCCTTCAATCTACCTCTTAAGGCAACTGGGACTCGACGAGGAGGATGTACAACTGGGGGCACTGTAGGGTCAGTTTGAATACTACACTTCCCTTCAAATAAGCCTATACCATCGAAAACATCCTTATATTGTCCTAAGATGGACTCCTTTGTTAAAGATTTGTGTTGGACATTTGTCTTAGTGCATGTGTATATAAGCTTAATCAATCCCATATCGATGCAAGGTCTTATGCCTAATATAGGAGGAGACCGGGTATCTACTACATGAAATGCGAGTGTACTCTCATTTGTGTACTTACCCTTTTGGTGTACACACTTTAAGTGGCAACACCCTAGCGATTCCAACTTAATATTGTTATATGCTGACAATGTTTCATTGGCCTGGTCCAAGGATTCTACATGCCCACCCAGGGACTTATAAACAGATTTGGGCAAAATGTTAACCTGCGACGCTGTATCCAATTTAAACTTAACTGATTTATGCTTAGAGTTAGAGCCTACCAAGAGTGTGCAAAAAGCTTGATTATCAGAGGTCTTATTTGTGTCACACTGTATACTATCTATAACGAACTCATCATCTGATTCTAGCTCGTTTTCGCTGTGACACTCTACATCATGCACATTATTAACCTTTTTAGAAAGGCATTTATTTGCAAAATGGTTATATTTATTACACTGTTTCCCTTGTGCAGGGCACTTATCTGTCTTGGAGTGTTTTCTTCCACATTTTGAGCATTCTTCTTCGCCTTGATCCCTTGGAGTCTTCGGTCTTTTCCTTGATATATCTTTCTTGCATCATCTTTATTCTCGAATCTGGTTCTTGGCTGATTGCGCTGCGGTTGTCCTTGTCGATTAAAGTTTCTTTTGTTTATGCCATGTACATCTTGCTGAGACATGGTCTTTAACTGTTGTTGTGAATACTCGTGCGTCTGAGCTATTTGAATCGCTTTATCGAGAGTGAGTTTGGCCCCTTCATTGATAAGTTTCTCTCTGACTCTTTCGGCCGATGTGCCGAACACTATACGGTCACATTGAGGTAAATCACTGGTTGAGAGCAGACGTATGGTTGAGAGCTCCTCAATTTCTCTGTAGAATTGCTCTGAAGTTAATAAATTTTGTCATAAATATGAGCACGACAACTAAGCTGGTTGTTGATGGTGGAATATACCGGTTTAATGGTTTATTATCCGACTTAAAGCACTTTGTCGATGAAACTTTGGGCCTTAAAGGGAATTGGAGTTCCCCTGGCGGTGATGTCAAGCTCTTTAATGTTGCTGATTCTGGATTTGCTATCAAATGGTACGGTCACTCTAAAAAGCTTGTGATTCAAACTGATAACGAACACTATTTGAAGCAGAAATTTGCGAGTTTGGCGAATCCAGTTGGGAGCGACGTGGTAGCTGGCGCAAGCGGCGGTGTTTCGGAACCTAAGGTATGCACATGTCCTTATACTTGTGTTAACAGTAATATAATCGCTGAATTGGAGGGTGTAAAACTCGATATTACGATTTTAGAATCCCGTTTATTTGCTTCAATTTCGCAACAAGAGTCTAAGTCTGTCGATATTAACTCACTTCGTGTTAAACAGAAGGACATGGAGGCCATTATAAATAAAAAAGACGAAGTAATTTGCAAACTTAATGAGGAAATTCAATACATTAAAACAAAATTATCATCACTTGAGCGCGGTGAAGCCCAAAACGACCTTGCGAACAAAGGTCGTGGGTTAATTAATGCATCTAATGAAATTCCTAACAACTCTAACTCTAAGAACAAAGACCCTAGCCAGGATAATAATATATTTAATACAATGGATGATTCCTTTGGTTTTACCAACGAGTTACCTACTATTATGAATAAGAACCAGTTAAGCTCAACTATTATTGAAATCCCTCCGTCCAATGATGAAGATCAACATGATAATTTAACAAACGCCACTGTAATTGTAGATCAATTAACGAGCCCCTTATTAGCATACACCAAAGATGCACCCTCGAGTAAACAACAAGGAATTATTAATGCACATAGAAATAGAATACCTATTTCAAGATTGCAAACACAGCCGTCTAATGAGCAGATTCTTAAAAGCACTATTCCTTGCCCTTTTCTCTGGGCTGGTGTATTAAGAAACAAAACTGTGATTTTAAACACCCACAACATCTGCACCCAAAAGCCATGGGATAATATGGCTAAATACAGAATACGCCCCTTTCTACAGAGGAGAGGATTTTGCTTGAAAGGAGACCAATGCGATTTTTCACATAGTGATACCTCAAATATTCCGTCGACTCAAAGGGCTAACATGAACTATCCTAGTCCTTTTTTATCCCACCAGCACAGGAAAATGACCCCAAATTACAACTGGCAAGTCCCCCCACTCGTGAGACCTCCCTATCCTCCTACAGCCGTTTCCGTATCTGCATACACCCCACCTCCGACCCTACCAAGCCCCCCACCTCTTATGTCATTATGGACAAGACCCCCCGTTTATTAAATGAAGAGACATCCTACAATCCTAATTTGAAGATACCAGTTAGAATAACATCACGAATTAGTATAACAAACTATGATCAAAATACGAATTTATAATCCCAACAAGATTAGAAATACACATGCAAATTTAATTGCTATCAAGCCCACCAGAAATGGTCCTCCTACGCAAAAGATCATACCTAAATGCATGGTTATAAATGCACGTTCTCTTGCCAAACCTCAGGCAGTTTCTGCGTTGGATGTTGAGCTCTCTACATGGGAAATTGATATCTGCTTCGTGTGTGAGACATGGTTGAATAGTAAGATATTATCAAATTTAGTATGTCCCAATAACTATGGTTGAGTCTCGGCTGAACATGTGCTTGATATCGGTCGTAATATGTTTGAAGTTTCTTTCTGGCTGCCGCTAGTTCTGCACCACTACCGTCTAAATCTGTCCATGTTTATCGCCAATCCAAAGCAACAAGTAGTTAACCTTTATTTCTTCGGATTTCTCTTTGAGAGGCCCGTGAAATATCAGTTCGACATGAGTTGAATCTTCGCCATTGCTCCGGCAAATTTGTAGATTCCCAGTCGAATTTTGGCGTTGGTATTCCAGATAAATCCATATTCAGTTTCTGTATCCCACACCTGACACCATGTGTTATTTCTTGGTATATATCATGCAAGATAACAGAAGATAACGCAGAATATTTTATTTCTGCCTTATACCACCCACCAAATCCAGTTTATCAAGGATTGGAATTACTTGATTACCTGTCTAGGAGATGTGAAGAAATCTTGATTCTAGATCCCTCAGCAAGAATTATAATTGCGGGTGACAGTAATCAACTTTTAATAAAAGACTTCTGCCTCCAGAATAATCTACTACAATTAGTTTCCAAACCAACAAGAGGTAAAGGAATCCTTGACGTATTTATAACTAATTGTCCACATCTATGGAAATCACCTACGATCTTCAAGGGACTGGTACGGTCGGATCATATGGCGATTGCTGTTAATCCGCAATTTCTAGCGAAACCAGAAAGGAAATATGTATATTTTAGAGATGTCCGAGAACACAGGAAGATAAGAATGGAGAAAAAATTAGCGGAGTATGATTGGAGCTCAACCTATAATGCACAAGACGTGGATATTGCTACAAGTACACTTAGTGACTCAATCTTGTCCTTGGTAAATGAATGTTCCCTCAAATAAGAGTCCGAATATCTTCACGTGACCCCCCTTTCATGTCACCACTGGTTAAACACTTGTGCAATCAAAGGAACAAGCAAATTAAAATGGGGATAAATCCAGATGTACAAAACCAAATAAACAAATTAATTCGAGAATATCAAATTAGATCTGTGAAGCAAGAAAATAAAAAGTACAGCGAGGATTGCGTGGAAAACAGTAAATAGAATGACAGGAAGAATAATAATCGATCCAAAATTGATCAACGCTCATTTTCATAGCATAAATTCGGACGCCCACTATGAAACACCAGAACACGTTCCAATACCAGAAGGTACTCGTCTCCCTATGGTCGAGGTTCATGTGGTGGAATATTTTTTGTTAAAACAAAAAAAAAAGAACGGCTCCTGGTCCTGACAGTATACCTTATTGGTTGGATATGGAGGGATTATGCCTTCTACCTCGCACCGATGGTTACAAAATTAGTAAATGCGTCCCTCAACCAGCAGCATGTCCCTTTTATATGGAAACTTGCTAACATCAGACCTATACCCAAGAAGCTCCCCTAACCGACTGTTCTCAACTTAGACCTATATCATTAACTAATATAATCACGAGAATCGCTGAAAAGATCGTTTTTAAGCAAGAAATCTCCTCACAAGCCAAGTTGTTAATTGATAAAGACCAACATGCTTACAAAGAAGGTACAAGCACAATAACTGCCTTAATCACATGTAAACATTATTGGCTAAAATGGCTTGACGAAGACGTAGACTTTGTTCGAATTATATCGTTCGACCTAAGTAAAGCATTCGATTCCGTCCCACATGACATCATCTGCGAAAAATTAAAAGCAACGAATCTTAATCCATATGTTATCGAGTTTTTAACAAAAAGAAAACAAAGAGTGGTAGTAGATGGAATTGAAACGGAATACGTTAACATAACCAGAGGTGTGCCACAGGGTACGGTTCTAGGCCCAATCAGTGCACCAGTGAAAAATGCTAGAGACACAGCTTCAAATGAGGTTAATAATATTAAAGATTGGGTAAACGAAAATAGGATGACTTCAAATCTCTGCAAAACATGGGAAATGGTGTTGAGTAAAGGAGTCTTAAAACAACTTCCTCCTCCAATTGATGGAATTGAACGCAAGGAATGGCGTAAACTTCTTGGAGTAAGCTTTCAAGACAACCCCTGTTGCTGGGACTTACATATAGATAATTTACTGTCAAAAGCTAGTGGACGAATGTACATCCTCAGGGTTTGTAAGTCACACGGATATCCCTTAAATCATCTGACTAAACTATTTGAAAGTTTAATTCTTTCATTGTTCACTTATGCGATTGAAGTTTGGGGTTCAGCGTTGTGGAAAAAATACTTAAACCGTATCGATATTTTTTAGGACGAGCCTACCGCTATGGATATACTGACACAAAATATAATATGTCTTCTATAATAGAACAAAGAAACAAAGTTTTATTTAGTAAAATTTCCAATGACGAAGAACATGGTCTCTACGAACTTTTTCCTGAGAAAAGGAGAAAAATTTACGGACACGTGAACATAACTTTATTCTTCCTCGAGTGAAAACAGAGAGATTCAAGCGAAGCTTTGTAAATAGATGTCTTCTTAACTGCATACGACCAACATAAGAGCGAAAGACGCATTCGCCATGTTGAAAAATTCTGCTGTGTAACTAATATACCGTGATGCTTTGCTTTAGCGCAAGTCGCCCATTGGTTCCAGTCTTATCCGACAAACCGATATCAACAATGTTTGGTGAATGGTTCTCTTTCTGCGAAACAGAGCGTAATATGTGGGAATAGTGGGATACCCCAAGGATCAATACTTGGTCCCCTGCTTTTCTTGATTTATATAAACGATTTACCCAATTGTCTTAAGTCTACAGCCCCATGTTTATATGCTGGTGATACCCAGATTTTTAGCTTGTCGAGGAAATAAACTCTGATTTAGAAATATAAAGGACTGGCTTTCAGTAAATAGACGCCAGTCCCATTCTACAAAAACAAAGTTTATGGCAATAGGATCCTCGCATAATTTAAAATCTAAAGCTAGTAGAGTAGAGGATAGTATTAAAATGGATGATAGTATTGTTGAGTCTGTTGTCTCTCAGAAATGTTTAGGTGTTGATCTTGATAATAGGCTTACTTTTGATACATATATTGATAATTTATGTAAAAAAATGTTCTGGAATTGGTGTCTTGAGGAGAATTAATTCATTAACATTTATTCAACCGTTCTCCGCTGTGGGATACCTGCGGAAAAGGTTTAAAGGATAAATTGCAGGTGCTCCAAAATAGGAAGACAAAGAAATATTTTGTCCGGACAAGACAAAAGCGTAATTACCTCTCATTGGAGAGTTGTACCTCATCAAAAATCATCGGCACAACTATGGACAGTGTCTGACGACACCTTCCCGTTCACATACGAACGATCACTTTGCCACTTTTAAGCCCGCCGCACACTAGAGCTATCAGCTTAGCAAAGTTTCACGCGTGATTGTTGGCGTAAGCAAGTTCCCCCAGTGTGCGGTGGCGTTTTGAGCGCTATTGTTCACGCGTGCCATTGGCACCTGATATTCAACATGTTGAACAATTTTGTGCACGAGTGAACATTTCCTCCAAGTGTGCGCGCGTGCAAAGCTATCGCCGTACAATGTCATACGAATACGCATGCGTAGACGTGCTAATCGCGACAAATAAAATGGCGGCGAGTAGTGATTTGGTGGCTGAAGCAATATTGGAAGACAAGATAGCTGATATTTGGCCAGACTATCCTTGTCTATACGACGTAAGGTGTCATGAATTTAAAAATCGAGATATGCGCGATAAATCTATACGCTCAAAACGCCACCGCACACTGGGGGAACTTGCTTACGCCAACAGTCACGAGTGAAACTTTGCTAAGCTGATAGCTCTAGTGTGCAGCGGGCTTTATTCCGCAATCTTGAACATTTCAATTGTGGGATAAAATTCGGTTTATGCGCATGCCTAAAAAGAATGAACACGGAGATGTGTTTCTGCGCGTGCGTATATATGAAAAGTGTTCATCCCACAATCGAACGACAATCAAACAGCATTAAAAACAGACCAACACACCACGCGCGATGCCCTCGGCTACCATGTAATTACAAACTAAACGCACGCTTTGAGGGAAATTAGAGACCTTTTGATGTAGGACGGCAACGCGAACGACGACGGCCAAAACAAACTCCTTCAAATAAATCAATTAAATAAAACTTATCGTGTATTATCAATCGTCTGAATTCACTTTCGTTTGAGGAAGTGGAGATAAGGGCTTTTTGGTTTAGAAGATTTCTACTTCAGGACTGAGCCAATTTGCTCAGTACCACTTGTCACAGCTTGAAGTGCAGACGTTGAACACAAGACGTAAAAATCTGTAGTTTACCGTTGTAAACAGAGCGAGGATGACGTCTAAAACTCCCGTGGGATTTTAATTATTCATTTCTATTCTAAAATACTATAAATTTTATTGTATTTATAGCCGTCGTCGTCACGTTGCCGTCTTAAATCGTAAGGTTTTTTTGGTGATTAAATGACCCCCTAAACCTCCCTCGGTTTGCGGGTCATTTAATCACTAATTTCCCTCAAAGTGTGCGTTTACTTATAATAAACATTTTTGGAAGTGGAGAAAATTAGCTAAAAAGGACTTATTAAACAAATTCGTTCGTTCATTCGGGCCAGGAAGGTTACCTTGGCGACCAGGCCGTCGCCGTATAACCTCTAGAGTATTATTTACCTTGAATATTCAGTCAAAACTTGTTGGTCCTTTGTTTATAAAGAGGCATATTTATAAAGAAACACACTACGCGACGTTTCATTCTTGGCGCATTGGAGTTTGGTTTTCCAGGGCAGGGACATGGAATATTTAGAAGAAAACCTTTAAGCAAAATAGCCTTTAGTTATAACTTAATTTTCATGTATTCCCGAAGGTCGTAAAACAAAAATAACAGAGCATATCTATTCGAGAAACATTTCTAACTTCAACTTCACTTAATTGAAACGACGTACGGTTATCAAAGAAGCATAATAGGCCAATTTTAGCTAATTCTCGACACTTCCAAAAATGTTTACTCAAGTTTAAACACAGTTATATCTCAGTCAATGTTGCATGAAAATGCACACGACGTATATCTAAATTCAATGCAAAGTGTTATGGCTCTTTTAGTTTTTAAGTTATAGTAAATCAAACAGGAGAACATATTTTTGCCTAATTTTGTAATTTTGCTGAAGATGAACTTACTGTTTAACTTGTAAAAAACATGCAAGTATCACTAAAGGACTTTTATAACATTTAACAGTTTTTATACAATAGTTAATGAATGTTTAATAAACTCTTATTAGTGAACATTATATCTAAAATGTTTTTGAAAAATCCACTTTTATATTTATACTGTCAAGATTTTTTTATCCAAGCGATATTTGTATCATAGCTAAAATCACTCATCGGTGTTACTGATGCTTTGTCACATGGAAGGATTGTTCAAAGTTTTTTCACTAACAAATCTTTCAGAATGGTAAAAAGAAAATGCGGATCATAATTTGGTATTAAAAAACCGGGCGAAATATCTTTGTTTTGCCGTTTTGATCGTCCCTCGATAATCTCGTGCATTACTATAGGGAGCCACCTTAAAGAGATTTGGAATTGGATTTTTTTCTTTTTACTTTAGCGGAATCTGAAGCAGAGAAAACAGACGTGGGTGAACTAGAGATCACGCCAGTTTCAGCAGCTATAGCTAACTATATAGGTATTGATCTATCCCCCGAAGGTCGGGCTGCAAGAAATAGACGCGGGATTTCTATCGTAGTACACGGAGCTCCAATATCTGGCAAGACTAACACAACTATCGAACTGTCAAAGATTTATAATGCTGGTTTACTTAATGTTGATGCCGTTGTTACTGAGGCGATACAACTAGGAACTACCACTGCAGGTAATGGTGAACGATTTGATATTTACCGAATATCTTGTGTTAGGATTTAGGGATTCGTGGCACAGTTGTTAGTGCATGGTGTCTTTTTCAACTTTGAAGTCAGGATCGGCTTCGGGGGTCTGCAATGTGCAGTTGTCTCAATTGCATGAAAGAAGTGTATTCAGTTTGACTCTACCGAATCCCGCATGTTTTCTCAGCTCGTGCGGTCACGCGAGAATATTACGTTGTGCTGAATAATCCGCTATTTTGGGTGACATTATTGTGACATGTGCCGTTTTCGCTTATATCTTGCCAAATTATTGAGAGTTATAAGACAAGCTATATCGCGCTAGGATCCTTGAACAACGAGGAGTATTTTGGTGTGTAGTTTGTTGTTTCAGTATGTCTAGAACGTACTGATGTAAGCAATGTTGGATTTCATTTTAATTAATTTGAATTTGCCCTGTGGAATTTGCCACCGAAAGTGGCGGAAGTACAAAAATACGAGTTGTGACGTTACCTTCCAAGAGCTAAATAGTACCACTGGATCCTTAGGGAGAACAGTTTTAAACTGATAGAGCTATGACGGCTATCCAGTATAAATAAGGTTAGTTAAGTTTAGTTTAGATTGGAAACTACTGTATAGATTATTAAAGCGTTGTAGATAGTTAGCTTGTGTTTCATATGAAAATATGGATATATTTTCCGTCTTCGTGAACTTTTTTATGCATGGTATATATTAACTCTTTCTGGTCGGTCGCATTTTAATTATGTTGTCGCAAGAGCACTTTGAGTACGATCTCCTTTGCAAAATATTTACCCCCTGGCAATGAAATTAACACCATTGGAATCCTTACAAAATAAGCTTTTTAATAGTGGGCTATTTTGCCGACTAAACATTACAGAATCAAAAATACTAAAAGTTTAATCCCAAACATACCTCCAGTCATACTTCAGTTCAAATCAAACAATCTTTAATATCTTTTAATATCTTTAATATCTTGAAAGACTTCTAATGGTCGAAATTTAGCTTTTTATCTGTTTCTTTATGCTGTAAAATGTGCCTTCGATAGGGCTTTTAGAAATATTTATTTTGAATTTTTTTTATTTATCGGGAATTTTCCAACATGCACGCGCTTGTCGTAGTTTGACTATATATGGTTTGCCCACGCGCTTCAGTCCCGACAAAAAGATCTTATATAGGGTATTGTACCCTGGGGAATTCATTCCGGCCACTTAAAAAACCATAGCAACAGTCTTTGTTTGTGTTTGGGCCTTTTCCGGTTTTTTTTGTCTGAAATTTCGGTTTGACCCGTACGCTACATTTCAAATTTCGCCGTAACTTTGTCAATTTTTATTGTGTTTCTTTGAAAGTTGGTCAGTATTTTAAAGCTCTATAAAACGGTGTATTAGCGAAGATCACACGGATTTTAAAACAGAAGTTATAATCGACCAAAGGTACTGAATATATAATTAGTCTACGATAATAATAAATATCAGATTACAAAGGTGTTAAAACTCACGGAGATCTGTAAAACAATGTATTTAGCGATTTGTTTGGATTTAGTCAAGAACAGGTGTGTTTGCTGAATCGATTGGTGATCGATTGGTATTTTCGTCCGTTTTGGGTGAGGGGCGCCAAAGATACAAGCGCTCAAAATCATCATGCGTTGGCGGATGATATTCGACGCTGCCGTTTAGAAAGAGTTTGAACTGACAACGGCAGTGATGTAAAATTTTTCCGAGAAATCAATTAGATTATCATAAAAGATTAATAGATTATCCGGGACTATTATGCATTATTGGTTTCTTTATCCAGGTATCCGCGCACGAGAGCTGTGTGCTGCATCTGCTAAGTCAGTGAAAGAAGCGGAAGAAGGCAAAGAAAATACAGTTGCGAGTGCATTAAGTGTTGAAGCGGTTGCCGCCCACACCGCACAGACAGCAGGTCAAATTGGACTGCCAGGCACAGCATCAGCAATTGGCGTACAATCCACCATCAAGGAATCTCGTCGTGCTACAAACTTCTTTGGTCCGAAAGGAAGTCAGGTTTCAAAGAATCAACAACCGGTGCAACCTTCTCCCCCGGCAAGTCCACCAACTACCGAACAACCCCCCCGGAGATTGAGTGTTAGTGCTAGTGTAGCCGGGGAGGATGGAATGTATTCCTGTATACTGCCTGAGGACTTATTAGTTGAAATACTGGCTGAGAGAATGCAGGTATGTCGCTTTATGACTACACACAGATTACCGTAATCTCTCAGAATAATTAGGCCTTAAAGTGTCTTTTTTTCGGTGTTGATTGCATATGATGTTGCTAGTGAACTGGTAAAATATGTGTTGATTTAAGCGATTTCTTCTGAATTTATACCAAGTATTATGATGCGTTATGTCAATTTATGAGGTGTCAAAAAGCTTTGCTTAATTTACAAAGCATTCATATCACGACAACACAGTAAATTTTACAACCCATGAGTCATAGTTGTAGTGTACGCTTGTCTAAATTTGTTTTCCAGTGGTGGACGGTGGTTGGTTCAGTGTTTAACACCTACAACATGTACATTAAAAAATTCTCCCGCCATGTCATCTCAATATATCATGTCGGAAACAATGAAATTTTAGGTGACAGGCACGTCAACTTCTCATCCATAATTAGCAAATTAGAAATTGATTGGTCAAATTACAAACAGACTAGAAATCAGGTAAATATTGAATTAAGAAATGAATTAAGAATATTATTCCACAAAAATTGCTGGTCAAAAAGGTAATCCAAGAAATGCTTGGAAAACAATAAACAATTACTAGGCAAACAAAACAAACAACTGAATGAACTTACTTTGGATGAAAGTACTTTAAACAATCCAAAAGATATTGCAGAGGGCTTCAATGAATACTCCAATGACAATTTTGAGACATATGTCAAAAAAGCTAATTCCGAATTTACTGCATTCAAACTTATTAGTGTACAGGGACGTAGCCAGGGGGGAGCCGAGGGAGCCGCGGCTTCCCCCCTTTGGTAATATTTAGTGCTAATACTTACTGCAAGACCAGGAATTATGCCCCACATACAGCCACAACTACCTCTAATCCCCACAGCCCCCCCCCCCTTGAAATTTCTGGCTACGTCCCTGTTAGTGTAAACGATGTTTGCCGCCTCTTGCATGGTCTATCTAGCAATAAAGCCACTGGCATTGATAAGATTTCATGTAATATTATTAAGATAGCTGCACCTGTTATTGCAGATTTACTAACATATATCTTCTTTCCCTAATGAATGGAAAATGGCCAGAGTAACACATCTGTATAAAAATGGCCATCGAAATGACCAGGAAACTGCTGGCCAATTTCATGGAACGAATTCTGTATGATCAACTGTACAATTATTTAATTAACTGAATTTGGACTGCTAAGCAATTCCCAACTCGGTTTTCCCAAATCTCACTCTACAGCTACAGTATTACTAGACTGTACAAACGACTGGGATGTTAACTTGGACAGAAAAATGTTTAATATAGTAGTTTTTATTGACTGGAAAAAAGCATTTGATACAGTTGATCATCAAATTCTATTGAAAAGTTGGAGCTCTATGGAATAAAACAACGCAGAAGTGTCAAATTAATGGATTTGTCTAATCAGACGTTCTGATGAGACAAATCCATTAATTTGACACTTCTGCGTTGTGGAGTACCTCAAAGTTCTATCTTAGGACCACTATTATTCTTACTCTATATCAATGACTTACCTCAGTGTCTCAATAATAGCGACCTTAATTGAGAGAGGTTTTGTTGAACGCCATGTTTTTATTGCATTTCTCCCTTCGTCGTCGATGTTTACGTCGATGTTTGCATTTTGCCGTCGTAGCAGAAGTGCAAAAGAGTGAATTTGTTTTTGTCAAGTTTGTGCTTTTAATTCAGGTAAGTTTTACAAATCTATCAGTTTTCGCTTGATTTTAATATGTTTGTAAAAGCAGGGTTTTTTGTACTAATTTGTTTTAATTATAAACATTTATTCAAGGTTAACAAAAGGTCAAAAAAATAATTATGCAAGCCGTCACGGGACCAACACAAAAGGCACCTGCTCAGTGAGTACAAAGTCTAAAAGAATATGGCTGACAGGCTGAAACATTGCCTAAATTACCAAATATCACCACACAAAAGCGTTCTAGAGAAGCTTTTGCCCGAAATATTGTTATGTAAAGGGTATAAAAGTTATTCAAAGCGATATTCAGATGAAATGTCTCGAAATTTCAAGACGAGCTTCGTGCCGATATATGTTAACAAATTGTTTTTTTCGCTCTTGAAAAGTTTCATGTAAAACAGTAGAAGTATTTCTTAGGAACTATTTACTTTTTAGTGATAATCGTATGTGTAAAACAATATAAATGGTACAATATAAATTGTGTACAATAATAAGTGAAAACAGACTTATGAAGACCTAATAAACATTTGGGTTTTTTATACTTAATCACACAACCGCACACTGAAATTTTCTTTTTAGACCCAAGAAAGGAAGCCAAATGGTGTGGACTGACCTTTACAATGAAATGATGTTGCACAAAGAAAGGAACGGCAAAGTGAAGTGCCAAATGGACTGAGGTGGTGGAGAATTTGGGAAATGTAGAGGCATTGTATTTTAAGGTTGATAATAGAGCTGTGAGGTGCCGGTACAATCTGTTATCGAGCAACTTGAGAAGGAGGTTAAAGAAGGAAGTGAAAGAAAGTGGTATAGTGGTTGAGATGAGTGAGGTGGAAAGGGCATTGGAGTTTTTGGTTGAAAAGGAGGATGCTGTGGAAGAGCTATGACACTATATACTTTTCATCCCTCTTATTGCCCTGTCATTCTCAAAAAAATAATCGATTTTTACCTAAAACCATACTTTTTATCTGCTGTATATATACATTAGAAAATATTACTTGTCAGTAGGAGAGTACTCTAACCTCTTGACAAATAAAATTTTATTGCGTTATGCAGAATAAAATAACCTGAAGGAGCACATCTAACATGATTTAAACCACTCTATCTATTAAGCTCGCACATTTTAAAAATGGAGGATTTAAAGTATAAATTACAGAAACATTTCCCTAAAGTTATTAACATTATAAACTGCTTACAACAAATTTTATACCTCAAAAGATGGAAAGTTGTTTACTAATGTAAATGTTATTTATCAATGTTATGTGACAAATATTGATATTGAATATATTTATTTACACAATTGTACAGAACAATGAATTTTATAAATATTGTAATTATTTCAAAAATATTTTCACAGTACTCAATTGATCAGTTTAAATTATTCTCATACATAAACAATGTATAACAATGATTTATTATTTTGTATGTAACGAAATATTTTACATATGATGCTTGCTAGTGTGTTGTGCACTGCAGTATACATTGCTTGTCAATGCATTTTATTTCTATACTACAAAAATAGCATTGAACAAGACTAGATAGAAATTCTGTTTATATATGACTGTTAGTGCATCTTATAACATATAAACTCACAAACACATTTGAGTAAATGAGCCATCGGTGCTGTGAAAAAGAACAGTGAAATGGTTCTAAAGTGATTATAGTGGATATAAAAGTGACTGCAGCTAAATTTTTATTTCCACATACACCAATTAAATTATTGCATAATACGTGAATATGTTTTAATGTGGAATTAGTGGTAATAAAGTAATGGTGATTCTGCTGTCACACACATGACATTGCTACTTCGTTTAATCCTTTGGGCTTTATTCTTAGCATGAAGGAATAGCAATGTCACATGTGGAATGAGAAATTGCACACAATGCATTGTTGTATTACTTGCCAATTAATTAAAATGTTCTTGCAAAGTTGGTGGCTCCAAATTGAAATAATAAGAGGTTTGATTCTTATAGAGACATGTCAGAGCATTTCGTAAAATGGAGCATACAATATTATACATCTTGCCAACAGATAGCCGCATCATGCATGCCTCTCTCCCTCTGCGAAAATAATTAATTACAATCCAAGCTACTTAACCCATTTCAAGAGTGGCGATAATTCCAGCTGAAAATAAAAATAAAAGAGCTCAAGAAACTCTGAAAAAGACTTGAAAAGCCAGCACAAATGCTCATACCTATCCATGACTATATTTGAGGCATAAACGGAGGGCAAAATGAAGGATTAAATATATAAATATCCGCGAACCAAAGCCGATTTCGCTTCCCATTCTCTTTGGTTGGAAATATCGCAAAAGGTAAAGCAATTTAATTCACAAATAAGCTAAAACAAATTAGAAATATACAGCATAGTTTTAGCAGAATTTTGAAAGGAGGACAATTGATGCTGAGGGTGTGAACAAGAATATTACCCTAAATAATAGCTGATATACCCAAGACAAGGACGACAACAGGACCATGGTTATCTGGGCAAGGGAACCCAGGAATGATTCCCATCTAACACTGGAACTTCTATTGGATATATAGAACTCTGGTATATATTGCAAAAATAACATAATATAAATTTTGTTTTTCTATGACATGTACAACAAAAATATGTGTGATATATAGCCAGCAAATTGTCTCCATCATCTGAAGTACAGTGCAGACTGAATGACTGTCAGGAGTCTGACCCTCTTCCAATATAGCCTTTTCCCATGAACCTGTTATGCACCCTACTTTGTTATTTTACTAATTAATACCAGACAATTTTACTTGTCCAGACATTATATGTTATAGTTATATTTTTATGGTTCCAAGGATTTTTTTGTTTTGATTATAATTCACAAAATATTCACTACCATAATCTGAATGATCTGATTTTCAACATTTTAACTAGTTGCTGGTCTTACAAAATTACTTCACAACATGATATTTGGCATATTTTAACTCCACTGTATGCAACAAATTTCCTGGGAATATTTTACAAATCGCTCCACCATAATAAAAGTAAGATGATGCTTTCCATTTAAAATTATTTTCACACTAAATCAGTCATAATTATCAGTAGTAACTCATTTATTGTAGACAGTACAGTTTTTAGTATCACTGTTAATTACTATTATAGAGGTTGTACTAGCAGTCCAATTATTCTTTGGCAGCTCTGGTCCTTCCATTAGTAATTTTTCCTTATCAAAATTCTTGACATGACCACATTTGCCACCCTCACATCCTATTGCCAGGTCCTTGGATTATATTCCTTGCTAACCATATCATCATCTGACTTTCTTTTAGCCTAATGTAAAATTTAGGGTGGAAACATAAGAACCAAATATGTGGGTATTTGTATTAAGGCAGGCCCAAGTTAGCTCACTTTGCCTGGTAAGTAATCAAGACAGCCCACCAGGACAGTCACAAATATTTATACACAAAGTGAAATTTGTCTTTAGCTGGTAGAGCGAGCTAGCTCGACAACTGCAAAGGCTTGTTTTCCCGAAATCCCCCTCCCCAACATATAATGTAAATCATAACTTGTAGTTAGCCTACTACTTACTATTTCATAGCCAATATATAAAAATTACAATGAAAAGTTTCTAATATTGAACTGTATTTTTGGTTGTCTTTCGTGTAAACTTGAAGAGACAAAGAATGTTCGTGGTTTGTTCAATCCATAGTTTATATATGTTCAATTTTTATCATTTTGTGCTTGTTTTTATAATATAGTAACTGACGTTCAAATCGCCTCACCGGTCTTCACGCTTGTCACTTGTTTGAGGCTCTATAAAGTTCTTCACTGTTATTGCTACGAATAACTGAGATTGTTTTAGCTTATTTGTGAATTAAGGTGGCTCCCTACAGTTATTTTAACTTTATAATAAATCGTTTTTAAACGAGTATTATCGCAGATGACGAAGTTTTTTATACTCGAGGGTAATATTAGTCATCTATGGAATATTTAAAACCCGGTTCAGGTAGTGTCATCGTTGCCATGGTAACAAGACGTAAGCCTGAAATGTGGTTACTATGCGCATAAAATTGCCCGTATCTAAAAAACAAAGTCGGTGACCCATCTTTTTTATTTCATATAAGTTTTAAGAATAATGTTCTGAAACTATTATGAAAGTTTAATCAAAATCGCTAGTGTGCAATTTTTTTAAACTCGAAAATTTTATATAAAGATTTCTACACTAGCGAATTTTTTTAAAATTGAAATACATAAAATTTACCAAAATTAAAAAAAACGCATATAAAGGTGAAAAATTGGGTCAATTCCTTGGTTTTTCCTTGGTCAATTCCCTACATAAAAACGCCGCTGACTAGTTAATAATAGTTCGCGGGCGCAAGATGTGCTTTCATCGTGCAAAAACGAGTGGCAAATGTTGTTTTTATCTTTTGATTTTGACGTTTATTCAATATATTTGAGAGCCGTGGACAACCAAGAAATACTGTGAAGGGTTAGATCGATTTAGGTCCAATTGAATCCTGCCATTTACTCAGTTCACGAGCTTCAACAGCCGTACAGCTGGACATATCTTTGCCTAGTTTTGTAATTTTGCTGAAGATGAACAAGTCGGTATTTTGCTATAGAACTGTGATATTTTTACTGTTTAACTTGTAAAAAACATGCAAGTATCACTAAACGACTTTTATAACCTTTAACAGTTTTTATACAATAGTTAATAAATGTTTAATAAACTCTTGTTAGTGAACATTATATCTAAAATGTTTTTGAAAAATGCACTTTTATATTGCTGTCAAGCTTTTTTTATCCAATCGATATTTGTATCATAGTTAAAATCACTCATTGGTGTTACTGATGCTTTGTCACATAAAACTAAAGATTATTCAAAGTTTTTTCATTACAAATCTTTCTGAATGGTAAAATTATTTAAAACCGGGCGAAATATCTTGTTTTGTTTTGATCGTCGAATTTGCGTGGGAAAGTCCACGTACTTGCCACGCGTTTTTGACTCTCGTCCCGCGATCATCTCATGCATTACTGTAGGGAGCCACCTTAAGGTGGCTCCCTACAGTAATGCATGAGATGATCGCGGGACGAGAGTCAAAAACGCGTGGACTTTCCCACGCAAATTCGACGATCAAAACAAAACAAAGATATTTCGCCTGGTTTTTAAAAATAATTTTTACCATTCTGAAAGATTTGTAATGAAAAAACTTTGAATAATCCTTAGTTTTATGTGACAAGTAGGTAAGTAAGTAAGCAGGGGTGATAGATATAATGTTCATTAATAAGAGTTTATTAAACATTTATTAACTATTGTATAAAAACTGTTAAAGGTTATAAAAGTCGTTTAGTGATACTTGCATGTTTTTTACAAGTTAAACAGTAAAAATATCACAGTTCTATAGCAAAATACCGACTTGTTCATCTTCAGCAAAATTACAAAACTAGGCAAAGATATGTCCAGCTGTACGGCTGTTGAAGCTCGTGAACTGAGTAAATGGAAGGATTCAATTGGACTTAAATCGATCTAACCCTCCGCAGTATTTCTTGGTAGTCCATGGCTCTCAAATATATTGAATAAACGTCAAAATCAAAAGATAAAAACAACATTTGCCACTCGTTTTTGCACGATGAAAGCACATCTTGCAAACTATCATTCACTAGTCAGCGACGTTTTTATGTAGGGCAAATTTCACAATTTTTCACCTTTATATGCGTTTTACTCTTTAGTTTTATCGGTAACCTATCTTCAAATTTTGACCATAAATTTTAATTTTGGTAAATTTTATATATTTCAATTTTAAAAAAAATCGCTAGTGTAGAAATCTTTATATAAAATTTTCGAGTTTAAAAAAATTGCACACTAGCGATTTTGATTAAACTTTCATAATAGTTTCAGAACATTATGCTTAAAACTTATATGAAATAAAAAAGATGGGTCACCGACTTTGTTTTTTAGATACGGACAATTTTATGCGCATAGTAACCACATTTCAGGCTTACGTCTTGTTACCATGGCAACGATGACACCACCTGAACCGGGTTTTAAATATTCCATAGATGATGAATATTACCCTCGAGTATAAAAAACTTCGTCATCTGCGATAATACTCGTTTAAAAACGATTTATTATAAAGCTAAAATAACTGTAGGGAGCCACCTTAAATTGCTTTACCTTTTACGATATTTCCAACCAAAGAAAATGGGAAGCGAAATCGGTTTCGCTTCGCGGACATTTATATATTTAATCCTTCATTTTGCCCTCCATTTATGCCTCAAATATAGTCATGGATAGGTATGAGCATTTGTGCTGGCTTTTGTATGCGCAGAAGAGATGCGCAGACGGTGACACTGCTCCAGTGAACTCAATTTGTTAACCTGGAATGATAACTGGCGTGTGAAAGCCTGAAAGGTGAAGCCAAAATAACAGTGCCTACAAACGTGATTGATTTCACAACGGCCAAAGTTCAAAATAAGTTCACGAAAATAGAAAAAAAACTTGAATATCTGTTAAAACCTGCACGATAGCTTATCTTATCCCATATTTTTATGGCTTTCATAAAATTTTTGCACAAACTAGCTCATAAGCCTTATACGACTGACAAAAAAAACAAAATATTTTCGCTGTTTGAACAAAAACACTGAGAAAACTTGCTTTAATTAACTTACTTCAGTGACAAATATATGTTTTCCTCCTAGTTTTCCTTCTGTAATCTTTTTCAGCCAGTTACAAAGGAGAAACGACTTCGATTTGCAAACAAACTGTTGTTTTTTTTCAAAAAAATAATACAAAAATAGAGTTTACGTACGGACCGCGCAGTAAATAAGTTGTAGGGGACTGAAACTGACGTACGGACCGCGCAGTGATAGCATGAAAGGGACAATCTCGTACCCCGAGCCCGCGATCCTTCGGGGGAAGGAACAGAGGCTCTGGGATAATCCGACTCAGAGGTACAAAACTGTACCTCGACCAAACTGCGCATGCGTTCGCGAAACTCAAAACAAATTCTATTTGTTTCGTATATAAATCATTTTTATATCGAAGAAAATGTTGCAATTATAAAGTATAAATTAATAAAGTATATTGTTCTCCTTTGGGCTTTGGCACTGTCACTATGGAAAATCTTGATATACGGGTCCTTATCTTTCTACCATCAAAATTAAGCCGTTTCGCGCTCGTAAGTTCGTCCAAACCGAAACAATGCGTGAAATTTTGGCGGATTGGACTACAAGAGGAAAAGCTAAAGTACTTCCAACTCAGCTATTAACCTTAAACATTTTGTAGATCAAAGGAATGTCACACGAAGCTTGAAGTTATGAACTGAAATTGGTTCCATTACATTATTATGAGGCATATAGTATAGTAATAAACTTCATTTGAAATACAAACACAATTTTTGTCAAAAGTTAGATCAGGCCTGCAGTTCAATCTTTTAATGGACTGTTCTTATGAACCAGATATACCCAGCAAAGTGAGCAGGCCTGGCTTGCCATGTCAGTTGATCATATTCCTCATACAAGGCAAGCACAACCCGTGACCTGGGATCTTGTCACTCATGCAGGCACTCTGTGAGCCAGGCTGTTCCCATTCCAATAGGAATACCATCTTGAAAATATACAGAATAAATATATGACAGGATCTTCGTACTAGTACGCCAGCCTGGTTGAACAACCTGTATGTTGTAAGCTTCATACTTGACATACCCCTGTTGATTTCTACCAGTGATTAAGTACTTGGAAGATGGGGGCATATACAACACCCTTCTTGTAGCTTGCTCAAAATCTTTTGCAATTTTGGACTGTGGCTACAATCTTGGACATAACTGGTTGAGACTACCTTTACTTCTATACAAAATTTTCATACCCTCATAATATCCCTGTTGCGCTTCTTAAGCCCCAACTCTCAATATTGAACTTGTTATATGGTAAATTATCAAAAGTTGTTTCAACGACATTGTTAACAACACTCAACTGGGAAAGTGGGTATGATGAAGTTTGTTTTGTCAATGTATACTAACTTTGCAATATTGTGAGGAATGTTCTCAAGCATTATGTTAAAGATTGTACCTACCTTGCATAGGCGGTGGAAGATCTGTATTATTGAAGGGCTTAAAATGTTGCGCACCAATGTAGGGGGGTCTGGGAGAATGATAATCCTTCCCCAGAGAATTTTGAAATCTAGTATCTCTGAAACCACATTTCCTGCATTCTGTGGGGAGAATTTTATGGAAATTTCAACATTACAAGCTTTCATCTCGAGTATTAAAAACATAGTTCAATAATCTAATATTCAACATTTGTTATATAAACATATTTAATTGAAAGACTGAAACATGGGGGCCCAAGACCCCCATTTCCCGACTTTCGCCCTTCCCGGTTCCACCACCCATGCTACCTTGTATTTGGCTACCCTGGACTCTTCCTTGGGAGCAATTCATGTACCTTGTCACATAGTACTAGGCATTGATTCCAGCACTCCACAGTTTATCAACAATGGCAAAATTTGTATTATCATGGTTTTAGAAATTATTTTGTCACTATTTTCAGAATGGGATTTTCTTCAATGTACCTGTATGATTACAATATTTCCCTGTACCATGGGCAAGTTCCCATGCAGGGATCATGACTTGGTCCTGGCTGACCTGTGAGCAGACTAGCTCCTGGCCAACAACTATGGAACCAGTTTGGCTATATTTTATGGGAAGCTGTGTGATTATGTTTTATGCTGTTGTAGTTGTTGAAAAAACATTGAAATTATTCCAGTAAATTATTATATGAATTTGCCCTCTGTACAACAAGAGGGAGTACATATATTCTCCTACTGGGATTGACCCCTGCCTATAAGCCACAAAACTGTATATAGAAAATATACATGGTACACTTATTACCAATGTGAATGTGTATGACTAATTTGTATTTATATTATTAATACAAGTATGCAGGCTAGAATACAAGATAAGTATTTAACAATACCTGCTGAATCAACCAAAGATGTTTATCCATATGATATACAACATGACTAATTAAGGCCCGTTTACACTACGCACGATTATTGGCACGGCACGGATAAAAATGTTACCCGTGCCACTTTTACCCATGCTGAGACTACCTATTTAGGTAGCGAGATTATAATTTACCCGGTTAATAATTTATTGTTGCATTATTGCGACATCCATTCCGTATCAACGACCAATCATATTCACTTCCGGTTATGGATTATCCCAGAGCTTATGATTCTTCCCAAAGAATCGCAGGCTTGGTGGGCGAGATTGGAAAGGGACTGAAACTGACGTACGGACCGCGCGAAGGACTGGGATTTAGGCTTCACTTTTTTCCGCCTGTGACAATCTCGTACCCAGAGCCATGAGTATAACGGCTCTGGCCACATGAGTTGAGTTAATTAGAAAATGTCGGAAAAATCCGGTATTTTGTGACCTCCGCAGTTGTGTTTTTCGTACTCATTCTCCGAGAAATTCGTGCGCGGCCATAATATTTTCAAGAGGAGTAAAGATCGAAATTTTACTGAAAAAAGAATAAATTTGGAATTTTTCAAGTCGAAAGCGTTACAAATATGTTCTTCGCAGTTAGTGTGATACTGAGGACATCGAGTGTATGTGATATTTCCGTTTTACATGTAATTTGAGATGATTGAAACACGAGCTTGTACACATGTCAACACTCAACACTCATCAATCAAATATTTTGTCTCAAGTGGCTATCATTTCCTTCCAAACCCTCCGATGTGTCTATAAAGTAATAAGGGGTTAAAATATATGTGGGCAATAGGTAGTTAGGTTAAAGCATAATTCAAACTAGAAATTGTGTTGGCAATTTTTTCTTCCTCATCAAACAAATGGCCAAGAACACATAGAAGTGTAGATACAAATTCCATCCCATATTTGATCACACACTTTTGTTTGTAAATCCACTATTTGCATACATCAGGAGAAAAATTGCTGACAAAATTGCTAGTATTATAACCAGACTTAACCCATACACATGCAAGAATCTCACCTTACATATTATTAAAAATGTCTGGTGCTATACAAAGTAAAATAACAATACAAGGCGCATTTATAGAGTATATTGATGGTTAATGTTAAAATGACTAAATTAAACCATTATGCATGTAGATGTGGTTGAAATAAATAAAGGTGTTTAAAAATTGCATCTTGTATTATGCTAGGTATACTGTCAAATGTGTGTGAGCTTTACAGCTTGCCATTTAACATAAAGGTTCAGTTAGTCTTGCTTCCAAAAAGTCAACAAGGCATGAGCGCACCTAGAACCAGAGACCTAGTCGTAGCTGGTGACCAGTTGTAGACACTAACAGAGGGGCAATGGGACTACCTCTCCCCTCAATGTTTTCTAACAACCTGAAATTCTATTGTGTCAAATATATCTAAGATTGAGATTGGTAGCAACAGCAGGTTGGGTACCCCCAATATTTTGTAAAGTGCCCACCACTGTACGTATAAGTCAGGCATTTAATTACTTCCATGAAACTCCATTTTCAAATGCAACTATTGATGATCATGATTATAATATATACCATATCGTCTAGAGTATTAAATTGCAAATACAAATTTTGCCACATATTTAATTATCCAAACATCTTTGCCAAATTATGTTTTTTGCCAACTAGTCAACATAATGATATTGTCAAACACCATAATTCATAATGTATAATATGTATTTACAGTTCAATAAATAAATCCCACATCTTGTACAAAAATCTCAGTACACTTGTGAATCTGGTACACATGAATTTCCTCTCTCTTTTTAATAACATAATTACATTTAAAACATACAAATACAGTCAAAACTCCATTGAAATCAGAGAAAGGTCACATATCAAACTCAGAATAATTTCCAATTATTGCCATAAAGAAGTCCATTCTTTTCCTCAAATGACACGAAGTGTTTCATAAACAACTTCTTCATTCTATTACAACTATTCACGACGAATATCAACAAAAAATCGTCAAAAGAAACAAAATTTTTAGGCAAAGATATCGTGTTCACTCCTATACAAAATATATTGTCCCATAGCTCTTAGATTGACCAATCAGATTAATTTCTCCAACGCATGTGGCCAGAGCTATTATACTCATGGTTCTGGGTACGAGATTGCCTGAATGATTGAATGTTATCGTTCCAGATATTAAAAATTTATGGAGTTCACTGCACTACTCCGGTACGTATATACACAGCGATTTGTCGGGCCGATCATTTAGGTTTTGCCGAATGTTAATGACGAATATTTTCAGTTGATGATGTCACGTATTTTTCAAATACTATTAACGTGCATCTGAAATCGGCCCGACAAATCGCTGTGTGTGAACATACCTTTAAGCTCGCTAATATTAAACCTAGGTTATTTGCGGATGGCACAAATCTTACTGCTTCTGGAGACTCCGTAACCGATATTGAACTGCGGTTAATTCGGATTTAGAAAACCTCAGGAAATGGTTAATGGCTAATAAACTTAGCTTAAATATAGCCAAAACAGAATTTATGTTGATTGGCTCAAAACCAAAGATAAAATGTACTGCAAAAGCTCCCCCAAATACTTTCATTGAAAATAAACAGATTAAACAAGTTTAGGAATGCAAAACTCTTGGAGTAACTATTGACCAGCATTTATCAGCAGGAATTGCTGCTCTCCGTCGTGTCAAACCTTTTGTTGATAAAGGTACACTTATTTGTATATATAACGCTATTGTTCGCCCACACTTCGATTATTGTTGTGAAGTATGGGATGTGTTTGGCGAAACACAATCTAAGCAACTCCAAAAGCTACAGAATAGAGCTGTCCGAATCATGAACATGAGCAACGATGTAGATCATTCTGTAGCTTTACATGCCTTGGACTGGGAGCCACTGAAAATGATAAGAAAAAAGGCAAAAGCAAAAATGATGTATAAAATCTTAAATAAAATGGGTCCTGAGTCACTCACTGACCTATTTACTTATAAAAGTCAAGTGACAAACTATAAACTTCGAGATATTTCAAGTGGTCTTTGTTTACCACAACCGTGCAAAAATAATATGAAAAATAGTTTTATGTATGACGGTTCTCATCTCTGGAACTATCTTCCAAACGAGTTTAGAGAGAGTGAATCCCTTCCGAGTTTTCAATCGTAAAATAACATAACTTTGTAAATAGATTACTTGTAAATTATTCCTGTTCTGCACTATTAACTATTATATAAGTGACACTATTGATAACATCCTATGTGACACTATTGATAACATCCTATATTGATACTCCATATCTATCTATCTATCTATCTATCCACCTGTCTATCCAAAGGCTTTTACAAATTATTGGGGAAGGGACAGTAACTATTTACCACAAGAGTATCTTCTCCTTATTGGGCGGTGACGCCACCTCTCGAGTATAACGTTGGGTTGTGAATGTAATTTGTCTTGGGATTACATTCATTTACTTTAAACCAGAGTATCAAAACATGTCTGAGGTTGGGAATATATTGGCAACCAAACTTCGCTTCCACAATATGTCGCGAAGTTCCCGCCGCTGTTCTCAAGTTTTGCTTTATTTAGTAATGCTGAATACAGCTAGTTGTGGTATATACTAGTCTAAATTTGTTACATCGGGACAAACTGCCAAAAAACTGTCACACGTGTCATCCGACCAAGAAATTTATTTGCTACCCTCTTCTTTTCCCCACCGACCAATGTTGACTCCCGAACAAAGTGCGAAAAACGTTTTTTCACTACTCTGCAACTTACAACCCTGAGTGGTGGGGGGCTATAGGGGGAGTCTGAGCAGCGTCTTGCTGTAGTTAAGTATTCCTCTCCCAATGAAATATTCTATAATTGTGGTTGACGACATCGTCAATAGGCCCTATCACAAATATCTTGAAATAATAAGTGATTGAATAGCATGGAGAACAGTGGGATTTTCAAAACAATGGAAAGACGATAGAACCTTCATTGCGATTTGTATATCGTCACTATAGATGGCACCTTCTTTAAATGTTATACACAGGGCCCATTGATGCTTCAGCATTTACCAAATACATTTTTTGATCTCACGCTTGCATGCATGTCCGACAAATTCCAGCTGTTGTCTTACTATATTTTGCTGTTACAATTTTGCTTCATTTAGTTAATATAATTTTGTGCTTTTAGGGAAATGATTGTCATCTTGGAATTGTTATTGATGGCTTGGACAGTATGTTTACAAGAAGCAATCAAAGTACTGCGTGTTGTATCTTACGTGCCTTAAATAACAGGAAATATATATTCTTTGCTACCGTAACTTTGGATCATGCAAAACTCAAGGCAATTGATGAGAGGAAGAAGGAGGAAATGTGTAAGAAAATTTAATTTTCCTATTAAATGCTAGAATTTTGTGCAAACCTACAGTAAATAATTAATAGAAAAAACACACTAAGATTAAGGACTAAGAGTCTACGACTTATATGACCAGTAATTATTAGTGAAGTCGCTAATAGTAATAGAGTTCTTCACAATAAGGTTAAGGTTATTATATAGCTTAGCAGCTGAATACGAAAATTATCTATACCCTGACTTAGATGAAATTTTGACAGGATGAATATCTAGGCAAGTATTCCCAAACTTGCACTTCCACAGGTCACCCAACTCACGCGCACAAAACGCATTTTCTCGTGTGCATCTTAGGGGCCGATTAAATGGGCGAGTTGGCTTTTTATAGGTGCGATTACATGGTTCGGGCTAACCCAGTAAGCTGGTCTGAAATAAACTCATTAATCCTAATTTTTCAACTGTTGAATAATCGTTGCTATATGTTAATTAAATATTGCTTACATGGTGCATCAAAGGGCTCCTCACGTTTCGATTGATGTTTGTTGGTGTGATTATATTCAGTATTAGCGTAAACAAGTTTTTTTCGCTTGTATGTTCGTAAAATACAGTCGCTTTGCTGTCTGAAATTTCTAAGGGTCTATTGAAACGATTTTTTGCACTTCACTTGGTTGAACTAGAATACTGGGTGGATAAGTGAGTAGATATATACACAATTTAAGACCTAACCAGGAACGGTTGCGAAAAATGCAACACTAGGTCCTCTGGCAGGAATTGAACCCACGGCTCTGCGATTCCGGTGCAGCGCTCTAACGAACTGAGCTACAGAGGCCAGTTGCTGAGCTGTAACCGTAAGTTCAGTATATATAGGTGATCGGGTGTGCGGGTTGTGATAAGGTTAACTTCAAAGATTGTTAACTTCAGCAACTGGCCTCTGTAGCTCAGTTGGTTAGAGCGCTGCACCGGAATCGCAGGGCCGTGGGTTCAATTCCTGCCAGAGGACCTAGTGTTTTCATTTTTCGCAACCATTCCTGGTTAGGTCTTAAATTGTGTATATATCTACTCACTTGGATTATCCACCAAACCTGTGGATTTTGCAAAGGGGACAAACACAATAAAGCAACAATAGCATGACTCTAGGAACAAGTACTCCCATTTGGGAGAGGTGTAGTATAGTTGCTACGGCTGGCAGAGTCAAGCCCTAGGTTTAATATGCACCTGTCTGTTTTCTTCGTCGTTGTGGCTTTTTGGGGGTGTCACAAACTTGCACTTCCACGGTCACCCAAGTCACCCGCACAAAACGCATGCAATTTTCTTGTGTGCATCTTAGAATACTTGCGCATTTTGAGTTACGTACTTGTGTTTTAACCAGATCAATAACGCATCAAGGGAACGATACGATAGATGCAAGTGCAATACGAACGAGAAACGTACAAACCATGCTGATATTCGTCACACCTCACACACTATGTAAAATATTCGACATACTTCAGTCTATATGAGGGTATTATATTTCCAACAACAAACATTGCGCCTTCAAGGCTTGCTGTTGATTTGATGCATAATTTTCATCGTAAAATTCAAACTTCCTCATGTTTACAAACAATGCTCGCCCTTCAGTAATCAAAATAAGTAAACAATTATAACCACTTTATGTGGAATTGATGCTCGCCCTTCAGTAATCAAAATAAGTAGCTAAACAAATATAACAACTAAATGTGGATTGGTCACAAAGTTCAAAGTATTAGCTAGTATTCATGGTAGTCAAGTTGACTTTAGTATTGAAAACCTATGTATATAAACAAGATGCTATTTACAGTTACACTGTTTAACTGTTTAGTTTCTCCTTCAGAAATAGAACAACTACATTTGAAATTGGCCACGTATTTTAAAGCATTCCTTCTAGTCGATACTTTCGTATTGAAAACCTTCGTATATGAATTAACGACGTTTTGTCAATATATTTTGACATTTCAAAACATATGCGCCATGTTAAATTTAAGATCTAGCCTCATGGTGATACCACAGTTGCCCATGAAGGAGTAATATTCAACAACAGGCAATTTCATAATTACGGATGCCATTTTGAAAAGGAGGCAAATACAATAAAGTAATAATAGCATGACTCTAGGGACAAGTATTCCCTTTGGGACGAGGTGTATATAGTTGTAGCGGCTGGCAGAGCCAAGCAGTAGGTTTAATATGCCCCTGTCTGTTTTCTTCGTCGTCGTCCTCGTGGCTCTTTGGGAGTGTCACAAAGTTGCACTTCCTGACTACTTCCACGGTCACCCAAGTCACCCGCACAAAATGCATGCAATTTTCTTGTGTGCATCTTAGAATACGTGCGCATTTGTAGTTACGTACTTGTGTTTTAACCATATCAGACCAATACGAACGAGAAACCTATAAATCATGCTTATTTTCGTCACGCACTATGTAAAATATTCGACATACTTCAGTCTATACTTCAGACGAGAGTACGAGCAAGTTATTGGATCGTGAAAGGAAGAAAGAGCATCAAGGAAGTGATCAGGAAGTATGTGATATGCAAACGCTATCAGGGGAAACCTATGGGTGCTCCTGCCAGTTCCGATTTACGGCAGTGTAGAGTTGATTATTTGGGATTCGCGTTCCAAGCAACGGGCTTGGATTTCGCTGGACCTTTATTCTTGAAACGTGGTTCGGAGACTGTTAAAGCGTATATTCTGCAGCTGACTTGTGCGTCAAGCAGAGCAATCCACTTGTAACTGGTATATCATATGTCAAACCACGGATTTCTTCGAGAGTTCAAAAGGTTTGTGGCTCGTAGAGGGGTGCCTGATACTTTTAGAGCGTAGCGATAACTTTAAGACTTTCAAGTCGGTTATGCCTCGGTATAAGGCAACAGTTTATTCTTCCAGCCTCGCCATGGTGGGGTGGATTTTATGAGCGTCTCGTTTGGACGGTAAAGGCTTGTTTGAAGAAAACTCTGGGGAGACTATTTTGTGCGAAGTAGAGGTTGCAATCAATAGTCGGCCATTAGCGTACGTCAGCGAGGATGATCTGGACGAACCGTTGACACCGTTCCATTTAATGCATGGGCATGGCTACTGTAAGTGCATGAAAGATACGGGTATTATACTCGCGGCGAGCCTCGGACAGTACAAATAACGGTTGGATCACCTACGGAAAGTGTTGAGAGATTTTTGGGCGCGGTTTCTGAGCGGATATTTAAACGAGCTGCGGCCGATGAATATCTACCGGAAAAGGAAATCTAACACGCGAGATATTACAGTTGGAGATGTTGTGTTAATCAAGGATGATCAACCGGCCCCTCGGACACAGTGGAGAATCGGAAAAGTACTACAACACGTAAAGGGACGTGATGGTCAAGTCAGAGGAGCTAAACTGAAAGTTCTTTCAAAGGAAGGAAAACAGTCAGCGATATATCGACCATTACAAATACTGATACCATTCGAGATTGTGGAGAATGAAGGAGACGCGGATGACGGAAACACGGATGAAGTTAACAATGATAAGGACACAGCTAGGGCGCAGAGCGAGGTCCATGAGACGGAGTCAAAAGAGAACGAGCAGACAGGTCGCAGACGTTCGCCGAGAAAAGCAGCAATCGAAGGAGAGAACGTAAGGAGAATCCGTGAACAATATTCATAAAACTTTGGTTGGGGAGGATGTAGAAAACAATAAGACTTTATAGAACTTTCATACTTTAAATTTAATTGGTTAATTTAGTCACGTGGCTAGTCATATAACTCGCCATGTGCTCGGGACTTTGAGTCAGTGCACGGACAACATGTAAATGACAAGGTTTACGTTGCGTTATTCTAATAAATAACGATATAAAAAGCAATTAACGTTGATATAGTAACCTAATCAGAAACGTACAAATCATGTTGATATTCGTCACGCACTATGTAATATATTCGACATGCTTCAGTCTATATGAGAGTCAGGGCATATTTTAAGGATTTCTAAGTGGGGTGCCATTTGTGAAAAAAGGCCCTTAATCTGAGTGCTGAAGGCGCGCGAGCTCTGTAGGGGTCCGGGGGAGTTTTTTCCCGGGAAAATTTTGAAATCTGGAGCTCTGAAATTGCCAAGCCAATATTATTTCAATGTTTTAACTAAAACTTTAAAATTGTCTAACTATATAAGCCATAAAAACAATATTTCGTTAAACACAGACAAATCATTTACTCTGTAAACGAGCCAATGTATAAAGGGTCCAGGGAGTGGGGGGCCAATTTTGTGTGAGTGGGGGGCCAATTTTGTGTGAGTGGGGGGCCATCAAGAGGGCCTGAGGGGCCAAGTGGCCCCCCAGTATATATGTTAAAATATGCCTTGATGAGAGTATTATATTTCCAACAACAAACATTGCGCCTTCAAGACTTGACGATCGTAAAGCGCGTCGCTCTAAACCTCTATACTCTACAATAGTTTGAGCGAGCCATACGTGGGTATTTATTTGTATTTGTGGGAAACTAAAGAGAGACTACAAATCAGTGTTGAATATAATTCAGAATTTCAGACATTAAACGTGCAATAACGACTCTATTTATTAGAATACAAGGGTCAGCTGTCACATATTCTTGATATTAAATTATTACACTGTTAATGGGTCAAGTTTTTACAAGAAAACCGAAAATATACTTCGATTTGACTCAAACGCTTGAACAGCTAGACTTGATACGTTTAATCGCGCGCACGGCGCACGTATTGGTCAATCGTTGGCAGACCCAGTCGAATGAGTAACAAATATATATATATATATATATATATACGATAGTTATGAGTAGCAAAATTTAAACTCTATAGGTTTTAGGACAATATGCTACTTGCTAGTTCTTATCTTGCCTCCTGACTCAAATGTTACTGATATTCAGCAGGTCAAGTTTGCTATGTTCAAAATAGTATAGAACATAAAGTCTAAAAGATATGCTGTTGATTTGATGCATAATTTTCTTCGTAAAATTCAAACTTCCTCATGTTTACAAACAATGCTCGCCCTTCAGTAATCAAAATAAGTAAGCAAATATAACTGGCCGCTAAATGTGGAATTGATTCTCGCCCTTCAGTAATCAAAATAAGTAAACAAATATAACCACTAAATGTGGAATTGGTCACAAAGTTTAAAATACTAGCTAGTATTCATGGTAGTCAACTTGACTTTAGTATTGAAAACCTATGTATATAAACAAGATGCTATTAACAATTTATATACCTTTTTTATATACTTGACTGTTTAACTTTTTAGTTTCCTTCAGAAATAGAACGCCTACATTTGAAATTGGCCACATATTTTAAAGCATTCGTTCTAGTCGATACTTTCGTATTAAAAACCTTCGTATTTCCACGTTTTTTATATGAATTAACGACGTTTTGTCAATATATTTTGACATTTCAAAACATATGCGCCATAATGAATTTAAGATCAAGGCTGCGAACAGGCAATTGCTGATTGGCTAACGTTTCCTAATTTATATAAGCTGGTCGCTCAATGGCTAAAAGCTAACACTAACGTAAACATAAACATAGACATAAACATAAACATAAACATAAACATAAACATAAACATAAACATAAACATAAACATAAACATAAACATAAACATAAACATAAACATAAACATAAACATAAACATAAACAAGTCGATAGCATTCTATCTGCTACGCCGATACAAAAATCGTACAAACGAACCAACCATGAAGAAATTTGTTTATTTTATAAGTATAAGACTCGCAGCGAAACAACTCGCAAGCGAAGTATATCGATCTAACCTCAAAAACAGATTTCTTAACTGGTAATTCTTCATTTTCTTGCTGAGATTCCAGACAAAGAGATTTATCTTAAGTATTTTTTGCCTTGAGTGTTTTCCTTGATGGTAGGCTTAATATAGTCGCTTTATTAGCGAAAAACGTCATAAAACTCTTACGTAGGTGATTTCGCTAAAACCGGGCGCCATGTTTACTATTATGATCGCTTAAAAACTAGCCAGTCAAAACGCTGAGACGATTATTCACCACATGTGAGAAAAACTGTCCAACCAATCAAAACGCTGAGACGATACATTTCATATGTGAAAAATACCGTCCCCTGTGAGAATACGATGTGAGTAAATTACCACGTCGAAACGCAGTGTGTGAACTAAACTTTGTGGTATACACTCTTAAGCTGCGACATTACCTGAACGTTTTTTAAATGTAGTTCAAATTTTTCTTCCTTGCAGTGCAAAAGGAACGCGAGAACGAAGAAGCAGAAAAGAAATGGCTGGAAGAGATGTCTGAAGATGAATATGACGCTTTGAGTGAACAAGAAAAAAATGACGTGGATAGAAAAAGATTGAATCAAAAGAAGGAAAAGATGAAAAGAGAAGTAGAAGAGAAATTGGAAAGAGAAAGAAAAGAGAAGGAGCAGCTTGCTTTGTTAGAAGAAAAACGATTGGAAGAGGACCGGTAATAAGGCTTCTTTGAGAATTTTTTTTAATATATACGTACTGTAGTGGATGACAGCGTAGTCTGATACAGATACCAAGTTTACATGTTACCAACTGACTACATGCAAGTATATATTAACGGTAAAGTATCTGAGTTTGGAGGTAAGTGCGGTTGGTGATCAAGGCTAGTTAATCTAGCCTTGTAGGCAAAAATCGCAACGCCAAATTGGCAATTAGTTATGGCAAACACTGGCAAATAGTTATGACAAAAACTGGAAATTTGTATAGCAAAATTGGCAATAGTTATGGCAAAACTGGCAATTAGTTATGGCAAAAACCGGCAAATAGTTATGACAAAAACTGGCAAATAGTTATGACAAAAACTGGCAGTTAGTTATAGGAAAACTGGCAGTTAGGTATGGCAAAACTGGCAATAGTTATGGCAAAACTTGCAATTAGTTATGGCAAAAAATTGCAATTAGTTATGGCAAAACTGGCAATAGTTATGGCCAAACTGGCAATTACTTATGGCAAAACTGGCAATTACTTATGGCAAAACTGGCAATTAGTTATGGCAAAACTTGCAATTAGTTGTGGCAAACTGACAATTAGTTATGGCAAAAACTGGCAAATAGTTATAGCAAAAACTGGCAATTAGTTATGGCAAAACAGCAAAATACGTAAGGCTAATTATTAATAGCAATAGGAGTTTGCCATGACAATTCGGCCAAGGCGGACCTCCAGCACCAATCACACTGATAGTCAGTGGAAGAAGGAATACACTCTATAGGACGTGGTTAGGTCTAAAATATGTAATAAATTTATTTATGAATAGCCTATTTGACATGTCAAACATCGCCAAAAATTATGGCAGACTATTATTGTTCAATAAACTTATCTCTCTATTCTTTTGTCTTCCAGTGACAAGAAAGGTCGTAGGAAAACAGTTCAGCAATCATCACAAATGCGTAAAGGCGCACCTGATTCTAAAGACAGTGAGAGGAAAAGAGAGAAAACGTCAGATAAAATGTCTGGTACTCGCAGTGTGGCTCAATTTCACGAACATTCTGGTGTACGAGGTCCCAATGCTCCATCTGTTATCTCGGAGAGATCTGATAGTTGTGATCCACCAGGTATAAACATCTGCTTACCTTATTATGCCTGTAGATTCTATTTTTGTGGAGGAAGCCAATCTTCGATTTGCTAGGCTATGCCGACGCAACTGTGCTGCTGGCGGGGAGGGGAGGGGGGGTTATCAATCTGGCCAAAACCTACTAGTAGCCTGGGGAGGAGAATGGGCCCTGAAATGAAACTCCAGTTGTGTGGCTAAGATGCAGATCCCCTCTATGACACAAGTGTTGTAAGCCAGTAACTCCAGGCTTAGATAACTAGTTCCACATGATTTTTGGAGTTGTTAGCCTGTAATTTCAGGTTTAGATAGCTAGTTCCACTGCCTCCACATGATTTTTGGAGTTGACTTGTACTGTACCTGTAACTACAGAATTCGTGATTCAGCTCAGTTTTGAAGTTTTCAAGCGCACATATTGAATCAATTTTGGAGTTAGCCCCTTAGACAATGGAGGTAGCGTCCTCCATGGCTCCCTACCTTCTGCAGCTATGTACCTTATTACCAGAGTGGGCTTTCCCAACCTTCCTTAGAATAACTAGAAATTATTGATTTATATATATATATAGCTAGAAGTTATTAATTTGAGCTAGGCGGACGAAGTAAATACACAGTTCAACTCAACTCGTAATCAGTACATGTTGGGTGGGTAGTATAGTGAAGAGGGGTTATGCGGCGGGTGGTGCAGGTGGTGCACTCAGCACCACCTATGACGTAATCATTTCTTAAATATTTTAATTTGTTCAAACTCACGTCAATTTATTTCAGCTTACTACAGTGCTAATGGCTTTTCTTGGTATTTTTGAACCGCTGCCGTTTGTTTTTAGTTTATTTCTGGCTACTTTAAAATTTCGCATGAGGCTGTACGGAATGTTTGTGGTCAGTAGAGAGAAATAAATAACAGCAGAGAGTTTTGTGTTTTGATTTTATTTAAATTACACACAACAATTTAGATGTTTCTCTTAATACATTTTGGCTTTATTGTTCGATAGCCATGGTTTCTTTAGCAAAGTCTCGGACCGTATTAGACCGCTTGACCAAGTTTAATCATCGCTTTCTGCGTCATCTTCCTCATCAAAATCGTATTCCTTTAAAAGTCTTTTTATAAGAAATTTCCTCTTATCAATAGCAGCTTCTAAAGCTTACCCTGGATCAAAGACATCGTTTTATTTTTCTATGTACGGGGTCTTTCTTTAGTTGTTTCATCCACTGGAGACGTTGCATATAAATATTTTCAAGTTCCTTCTGGAGTTCAGGCAGAATATTGTGTAAGCTTTATCGGTAGCAGATTGCTCATCCAGACCGCTGTCTTTCATTTCCTCAAAAGCTGTATTACTTCTTTGCTTTGCTTCTTCTATCATTGGTATCGAAGGATCCATTTCTTCTGCTTCTTCAGTTTCTGACTCATTATCAGCCGTCATCGAACTTTCAGACCCATGAGTTGAAGTTGTCGAAACATCGTCTTGGAAATCCCTTTTCTGGCTATCCGAGTCTGTTTGAGACATGTTTCTTTCTTGATTCCGTAGTGGACAGTGCTTTTGCTGCAGAACATGTTTCCTAAGGGAAAATGTAATACAGATATTAGCCGAAATGCCCAATATCTTGCTCTCCTAGCCGAAATGCCCAATCCCAGTGATAGAAAACAAATTGGAATTGTTGGAGAGCGAATGTTTGATAAGAATAGAAACCATTTTATGAACGCTTATTACAAAGAGACGGAAAAGCCGTTTGGTGGATAACAAGCCTGACACACCAACCCATAGGCAAGTTCTTGGAGACCTATTTGGCGACTGCCATGTTTATCTCTTCGCCACACAAACTAAAGTGAACAGTACTAGTGTCGAGCACATACCGGTCGAAATCAAGCCTGGAAGAAAGCAATCTAAACGTGGAAGAAAGCAATCTAAACATCATCGGTATATTACCTGGTCGGATGCAACTATCCCCGAGTGCCAAAACTACACCGACAGAGCCGATACCGTTTGTGTCATTCCCAAAGGATATGCTATCATAGAGATGTATAAGTCATCACTACAGATGATTATTTTCCTTTTCTTCCTCAACAGGCGGATCAATGTTACTTTGTGCCACAACTGGCTCTGCCACAATGGGCAGATCAATTATATTTTGTGCCTCAACGGGCTCCACCACAATGGGCAGATCAGTTATATTTTGTGCCTCAACAGGCTCTACCACAATGGGCTATTCCATTTAAAATCCGTAGCCCTCCTCCCCCCCCCCTCCCCCCCGCCTATCGAGGACAGGGTTTTTTCTATACCCCTGAATAATTCCTGACTTTCAACACCTACCCCTGAAGAATTCCTGATTCCGACGCTACCATTCTTGTGAAAGTGCAATCGTTAAGTTGGTAGATTCATGGCTAACAATATCGAACATGGCTAACAAATATCGAACATGGCTAACAAATATCGAGCTTCTATTTATTTTGTTTGTTAATGACCTCCCTTTGCATTGCAACCAGAACCTAGATCTTTATGTTGATGATTCCACCTTACACCCCTCTGGAAAGTCCATAAACGACCTGAATTACAAACTCTCTTCTGCCATGGAGGACCTTAATTGCGAGAAAACAAAATCAATGGTGATTTGTACTTATCAGAGATCTGCGAAAATTGGCTCTTCTGAACTCCATATCAATCACAACAATAACGTACTTGAAAGTGTAGAGTCAAAAAAACTGCTGAGTGTGACTGTTGACAATCATCTCTCTTGGGAAGCTCATATCAACGATTTAGCTTCTAATCTAAGCAAACTCATCGGTCTGTTCCGCCGAATCAAAATGTATCTGCCACTTCAAACAAGGATTTTATTCTATAAAACGTACTTTCAACCAAGAATGGATTATTGCTGTACTGTTTGGGGACAATCACCGCACACATCAAGAATATGTAAACTACAAAAACTTATTTTAAGACTAATTTACGATAAATCTAAACTTTCACCATCTAAACCACTTTTCGAACAGTCGAATATTTTACCAATAAAGTATAGAGTTATTATGTATAGGGCAGTTTGCTTAGTCTATAAATCTTTAAATAATTTGGCTCCAGACTATTTAAGTGATATGTTCAAACCAGTGTCAACGGTTTCCCAGCGACATACCAGAAGCACTGCAAATATGGAATTGTGGGTGCCAAACCACAAATTAACAATCACAAGGAGTGGACTTCAGTACACTGGAGCATATTTTTATAATATTTTGCCACCGGTTATAAGATCTTCCAGTTCATTTCCAACATTTAAGTGGAAAGCTCATGAATGGTTTTTAGATATGTTCAAAAATGACTCTTAGGCGTTTATATATGTACTGTTAATTATATAATTAGTTATAGCTACCTGGATAAGTTATTTATGTAAATATGTATAGAAATGTAAATTGTACTTCATACATGTAAAGATATTTAGTTATATATAGTTAATTTTAGAAGGACCAGTGGAAGATTAGCAAGATCACTATTTGTCACCGTCATAGGTGGGGTTGTTTTTGCCTGCACAGGCGATATATTAACTGTGTCGATCACAGACCGACATATGACATATCTTGTATTTTGAGCCCGTTGAGGCACAAAATATTATTGATCTGCCCATTGTGGCAGAGCCAGTTGTGGCACATTGATCCGCCTGTTGAGGCAGATAATGAAAACCAAATTTGGTTGATAAATTATGGTATATTTACTTGAAAAAAATGGTTGTGACAAACTTACAAAATAATATGGATATATTACATCATCTGTAATCGGATGGAATTGTCATCGTACATGAATTAACCTCCACGGGTAGATTAATATTATTTGTCATTGTACATGAATTAACACTATTGTCGGTAAGTTATCTATTCTACACCAGTGTCAAGGACCAATAAGCCATTACTCGTAGCTTTTAAATACATTTTGTCTCCTTGTATTAAGACATTATTAAATGCTGTTTTCGACCACGCGGACAATGGAATATTTCGTGCTGAAAGAAGCGCCGATAAACTCATAAAAGCACATTGCTTTCCTCTAGAATGAACACTAAACAGTTCATCACTTGATGAATATCGGCAGAAAGAAATAAAGCCATACTTACCTGTGTTTCTTCGGGAAATGTTTGTATATTTTGCATCTAGTCAGATCCAGAAATCCAGAATAAAAAGCTTGTAAAATCTTGAGAGTTGTGAACTTGCAGAGCACAGGAACAAAACATGAGCGCGCAATACAATATTTTCTCGCCTCTCCCCCCATTTTAAAAATTCTCCTTGAGCTCGACTTTCTGCCAGGAATTACGACAACTGACAGACGCAAGATCCAGATCTCGACAATACATAGGTCGGCGCAAAAGACTGGGTCGAGTGAACTCTGGAAAAACCTTGCCATGTCAAGAATAGTGTGCTGCCTTCAGCAGCAACAAACGGCAGCGGTTCAAAAATGTTAAGAAAAGCCTTACTACAGTAAGCTTAATTAAATAAATTAACATGAGCCTGGATAAATTAAATGACTAAAGACATGATGACGTCATGGGCGCAGCACCTTGCTCCGCCCGCCGCTTAACCCCACTTCCCTATACTACTTGGGTGATCATTTACCCTTATCATTATTTGTTTAAAAGCCAACGGTAAAATCGTCATCAAGTCATTGGCTAACAAAATATGGAGTTGTGACATTATATCGTCGATTTGACGTCATAGAGTTCGATACAAAGAAAACTTATTGCACGCTCTGACGTCATACCAATATGCAAGACGACGCCGAAGGAGTGAAACGTTGTCCCACAGCACAACTTGTTGTCCATTTAAGTCTACACATCGTTAAATTTACTCACTGTATAGTCTAAATTTACCCGCGCTAGAGTTAAAAGAGCTTCGTGCAACCTGGTTCTCAGACGTGTGAACAATATCCGGAGGATGGTAGTTAAGACTGGTGGTTACGACTTCTATATCTTTTAAATAAATAATAAAACAATTTTTGAATTCGGTTTTCGCATGATATGAATAATTTTCAGCTTCGGTAGATAACACAAAGTTCAGCGTTGATAATTCTTCATATGCTTAACCTCATTCTATAATTGTTAAATAGTGTATAGAGTTTCCGGTTATGAGTATATTCGTTTTTTTCGTATGAAATATTAGACTCTATATCTTGTATGTCTTGTGTAGGTGATGAACGTAAACGACCCAGTGTAATAAAGATGGCAAAACAACGACAAGCTTCAGCTCTCGCCGCGCATGCACCACCTGTGATTGCTGTTGATGATAAACTTTCGGAAGAAGATGAAAAAGAAAAAAAATTGATTAAAAAGTAAGAAGTGACACATTAGGGCCGAAAATAAGGGAGAAAATAAGTCGCGACTTACATAAGAACAGGGGTTCAGACTGGTCCACAATATATCGCAACTTATTAGAATTTGACCATTTATACGAGTGTGTTCGCGTCTTATATAAGACGCGTGCGTCTTTGAGCATTAAGTTCAGAATCAGTGCAGCTTAGGGTGTGACGGGAGTAGGAATGAAGTTTGTCATAACACAATTGGAGTCTTCACAACCCAGAACCCCTTCTGAACACCTTGAGGCATTAAAGCCATGATAAAACAAGGATGAGAGTTAATGAGCCAGCGTTTGACCGCCAACTCTCATGCATTCTCATCAACTCTCGTCAACTTTGAGCTGGTTCAAATTTTGATGAGAGTTGATGAGGGAATTTTTGCACGTTTGACCGGTATGCGTGGTAATATCCAGTCAACTTTCATATAACTCTTGTCGTTTTTGTTTGACCGGGCCATGAGAGTTGACGAAACTCTCATGCAATCTCTCACTTGCTAACTCTCATCAACTCTCATCCTCGTTTGACCAGGGCTTTATTTTCCTGTCTCTTTAGGTTCCAAAAGTTCGAGACTTCTCTCCGTGACGTATCTTCCTTGCTGGAGAACTGGGATAGATCCACTGGCAATATAATACGAGTTGAAACTCCCAAGTCTGAAACTGAACCTGAAGTAACGCAAACTGGATCAAATAAGAAGATGAGAGATAAGAAAGGAGAGAAGGAAAGAGAAAGGGAAAGAGAAAAAGAGAAAATGCTGAAAGAGGTTTGTTTATTTGTTCCTGTATCCAACTATACTTTAATATTTTTGTAGTTAAGGTGGCTCCCTACAGTAATGCATGAGATGATCGCGGGACGAGTCAAAAACGCGTGGCAAGTACGTGGACTTTCCCACGCAAATTCGACGATCAAAAACAAAACAAAGATATTTCGCCCGGTTTTTTAAAATAATTTTTACCATTCTGAAAGATTTGTAATGAAAAAACCTTTAAATAATCCTTAGTTTTATGTGACAAAGCATCAATAACACCGATGAGTGATTTTAACTATGATACAAATGTCGCTTAGATAAAAAAATCTTGACAGTTTAATATAAAAGTGAATTTTTCAAAAATATTTTAGATATAATGTTCACTAATTTAAAAAAATTGCACACTGGCGATTTTGATTAAACTTTCATAATAGTTTCAGAACATTATGCTTAAAACTTATATGAAATAAAAAAGATGGGTCACCGACTTTGTTTTTTAGATACGGACAATTTTATGCGCATAGTAACCACATTTCAGGCTTACGTCTTGTTACCATGGCAACGATGACACTACCTGAACCGGGTTTTAAATATTCTATAGATGATGAATATTACCCTCGAGTATAAAAAACTTCGTCATCTCCGATAATACTTGTTTAAAGGACATTGGCAACGAAAATTTTTATTCCTTATATTTATAGAGCATGCCTACGGAATACTTAATTTCATAGTTTCCCTTGTCCATCGCATTTAGTTGTTGAGAAAATTTGTGACAAAGTTCAACAGTCGTCCGCCATTTTGAAGAAAAACAGTGTATGCTAATTTATGCATGAATACATTAAATGACGTCTTTAGATGGGTTGACACAATTTCTCTAATATAAACTCTATAGTGTATTACCACACGCGGTAAACGTTGCGGCAAAATAGACGGCAGAAAGGTTTTAACAAGTGTGTAACATGTTTGTACCACTACTTTTGATACTATTTCTTCCCATTCCATGTGAAATAGACGCATAAATTCGAATATCACATAGGAAATCCTTACGAATGTTATGCTATTATTGTCTATATCCCCTGAATGTCTCGCTGGATAAATGCATAAAAATTGCTCAAATTGCAAAACAATCAAATATCTATCAGCACGTTCAGTTACCAGTTCCAATTATTATTGAAAATACAACAGTAAATAAAATTGTCACAATGTAGTCTATACTAATACTTAACAATTATTCGCCGAAGGCGAGGTGAATATCGGTGAATAAAAACCGAGACGAAGTCGAGGTTTTTATTCACCGATATTCACCGAGCCTGAGGCGAATAATTGTTTTAGTAAAATTACATAGGTGATTGTTTGGGAAAAAATAAAAAATGCACATTTCAAAAATATTTTAATTGAATATTTACGATAAAAGGTAATTATAAAAAATTTATTCATCATTTCAACATATACAACAATAGTTAATTCGTCATTTTCAAAACAATTATACTAATAATACTAATAATACGAAAGAAGAAAATTATTTCGGAAAAATTTTACATATAAAACTCATTTCAGTTAAAAGATCTAGAACTAATTCTTGATAATTTATAATTTGGAAAGTAATTCAATAAAATGTACATGTCCAGCGGTTAACTTCTTTAAATTGCGCAATCGCTTAACAAACCTCTGCTGTAACAGAGTTTAATTTGAACTCGTCTATATGTTCATCTTTCGCACGAAATGGCGATCTGGATCCTCTCGTGCACAAATGCACGGACTTCAATATTTCGAAAGACAATCTTGTTCTGATCCAGGTAATGACAGTTGCGTAATCTTCTCCGTTTTTCCTCTACAATTTCTCGGCAAGATGCTTTAAAAATTTCTGGCATTCGTCTCCCACTCCTCCATTCGTCCCAAAGACCAAAGGCGTAAATGTTCCCATCTCCACGTCTAAGATTCTCTGTTGGTACTTTCTTTTCTTTTCCGCTTCAGATGTGGCTTTGTTTTGATGACATTGGGAGTTTACATGCGATACACGAACGTCAAAAAATGATGTAACTCCTCTTGCCCAAAACTCGCCAGCTTTGATATCCAATCGCGCATCCGGGCTTCTGTTGGTGGACTGTAAACGGAATTGTTCATTGTCCAATGGGATGAGCTTCGGTTCAGCTTCTACGTTATTGCACACTCTGCTGAGCAGCGTGGTCAGTAAATCACGAACGCCGTCATGCCTTCGGGCCACAAAACCTCCTCTTTTACACGATAAAGCATGGTTGACGGAAAATGCAAGCCCACACACGCAATGACTTGGCATGTCAGGCAATGGCATGCCATACCGCATTCTTATCGAATCCTTAAATTATTATTTGTTGAGGGTCAAACCTTGTTCTTCAACTGGTATAGCATTTAACCATGAGCTTGCTCCTTTATCCCGCGCTTGTTTAACAAGAGGTAGGAGATCGGCTGGGAGAGACTCGTCGATACGTTCTCTTTTTGCATTGGCATTTGCCCTCTTGATTGACTGCTGTTCGTTTTTTATCTCGTTAGTGATCGCTGGCATGGAAGTACATTGTGAAAATATTGCCTCCACATGTGGACGCGTTATTGACGTTGAAGCTGCATACTGTTGTGGCGCTTCTTCGCTTAATGCAGGTATCCCTAAACCTCCTTGTGCAGGGGATAATGTGATAATTTCTTGCAATTCTTCTGGCAGAGGCTCTTCTTGGCCGAACAAAGCTGGGAGAAGCAACTCACTAATGGCTTCCTCGATAGGGTTAACATAATCTTCGAAGGAGCTTATCGTTCGCATAAAGTATGTAAACTTCGATTTGTAGCCCTTTGTGAAAGCCACATAAGCTGAATGGGGTTGACTTTTTGCGATATCACTTAGTGCTTCGATTTCTTCTCTCCATCTGTTGACCTTTTCGTTGCAGTACTCTTCTTTGTAATTTGTGGAACCAATAACTGCGCCCAGGTGACGTCTTTCTTCAGTTGTTATATTCACCTCGCTTCCAAACACCCGTTCCGCTTCTGATGCCAGAAGTTGTGATTTAACAATCAGCCAGCTCTTAGAACCATTTACATGGTATCCATACTTCATGCCTTCTTCACACAGAGAACGATACCGACTATAGAGCGATGCAATCGTTCCTCCCCCTGCCGAGTCATCAGCCAACCAAACTTGCTTGACGTCTGGGCTAGAAAGTCTCAGTAATTGTATGATGGTTGATGTATTGATTGAATACCAAGGCATGGCCAAAGGGTCACCTTGAGTGGCGCCTTCTTGAGACAGTATTTCCCCTCCACCACAAATAAATAGTCTAGAAGGACTTCTATAGGTGTTAAGATACTGTGAGATTTCGTTACAAGTAATCTGGATGTTATGCATTGCCACGGAGCGATTCATTTGGTTGAAAGCATTACTTGCATCGATCAGAAGTATTCCATCTGTTTCATCTTCAGCAAAGATCTCGCTCATTGCATGTATCGCGGCTTCAGCGCCCATGCTGTGCCCAGCACAAACTTGTAGCGGGCCCGCTGCTCGTTTCAACTCTTCTTTGAAAAATGCTGACACAGTTTTGCCAATAATTCGCCTCAGTACTTCACCTACACCTATTGGCCTGATTCCAGGATTCTTGTCGAGGGGAATCAATCTACATGATGTAAAGGCCTCTAATAGGGAGGAATGGTATGAAGACTTCAGCAGATTTCTTGTCATTATGGCTATTTCCTCTCTTAGGAGTTTTCCTTCTGTCTTGAAACTTTTTGAACACAAGATTCTTCGATAAAGTTCGACATCCATTCCCGAGGGCCCAGCCGAACCTTTTGTTTTTATCGCTGCCTTGTAGATGGTCTGCTCATCAATCAAATCGAAAATATTTGGTGGAACATAATCCATCGGCCCATACAAAAGGCTCCCCTCTTGCACCTCTGCAGCTGTTGGGTGTTTCTGTTTAAGCTCTTTAATGACTTCTGGCGATAGATTACATAAACCGGATGAACTCTCTTTATCTAACATCTTTATAGCAGCCGTGATTTTTCCTTGCATGACCAATTTTGCAAACGTTTTAGACACATCTTCCACGGATCTAGCCTTCCTCGAAGATTTAAATTTCTTTTGAATAAATCTTACTTCTTTCAGTAGTGATACGTCGCCTTGTCTCCATAGGAGTAATCTGCGATCGATAGCTGAACTATGCTCTTTACTCTTAGACTTTGCAGACGGCTTCTGCAAAATCAGCGTAGGAAGTATCATAAATACTTTTAATGCAATTGAGTTCAACTCAGCATTGGAGTTAAATTGTTTGAGCCAGTAAGTTAATTCAGTTATGAAATCTTTGCCTGCTCTACCGGACGGGATTTTAAAAATGTTTCTTCGGAAGTGAACGATCTCATCGTATATCTCGCCCACTTCACAGCACAGATCTCTGTGCGTTATTTCCCCCCGCATTTTCTCTTTTATTTGGGATGGCAACACATTAATCTCAGGCAGATTTGGCAGCAAATTGCGTGATAAACTCTCTTCTTTATTTCTTAATTCCTCTGGGACTTGCTCAATAGTAATGGTATGCAAATTTGACTCCGGTCTCAGTTCGTTGATTCCGCCGCTTACTTCAGCAATTTCGCCTTCCTGAGTTTTATACGATTCTTTATCACAACCAACTGTTGGAATATTCTGAATCTTTTGAAGCTTCGAAGCTTGATCTCTTAAGTTTTGTCCTGTAAGGCCTAAACTTGCATAACCTCGTTCTTCCCAAAGTTGCTTCATGAGCTGTATATAGCCTATCTTCCTGCCCGTTGACTTGTTAACATTTAACGATGGATTTTCTGATGATTTTAATACTTGAGCTCTTTCTTTGCATTCTAAAACATCCCTATTCATTTCTTCTGTCCATTTCGTTCTCTTCTGTTTCCTTGACATCGCGAAATTGACATTTACTACACAGAATATGTACTTATTTTACGGAGCCATATTTCATACGTCTGTTGTTAATTATTTTATATGATAAAAGCGGCTAAAAACGCTTTAGGTGATTATCGCGTATTAATCCGAGGTAGCGCAACCAATCAGCGTTGAGATTTTTCAATAATCACCTATGTAATTTTACTAATAACTATTAAACCTAAAGTAGCTGGCGCAATTATATATACATTCAAAATACACAAGAATAAAGGCCTAAAAATTTGGATAGTTCATCATTGAGATTTGAACTACTCCTTTTATACTTTCAATGCAGTTGCATGGACAGTGTAGTATAAAGAACCGCTATTACATAAAACAAACTGCAAATAGCATGCTGTATTCGTATTCAAGGTATATTATTGATTGTTGTAGAGTATATCGCTTCATCGCTTGTATTGACATAGTGCAATTGAAATAAAACAAACAAGATTAATACAACTACAGTCATTTTGAAAAGCGAAGAGAATACCGGTATGTCAGTTAATAGCAAGTCTTCAGTGCGGCAACGCATTAAATTATTAATTTCTATTTTAATGATCAGTTTTAATATTCCCTACCCAATATTTCTTTAAATATATTGCGTGTCTTGACTTGAAAAGAGTATAACAAAAGAACTAAAAGATCTAAAAATATTAGAGTTCTCACTTCTATAATTGATATTGTGTATTGACGCAATTAATAACTATATTTAAATTTACTGAATTACTGTAATGGGAATCGCTACATTTTCGGCAATATTTTTACCAGCTTCATCATGTATAATTCACCAAACTATTTAGCCACACATATGAAACTGAATTTAAGCGAGAGAACAGCTATAGTCTGGCTTTTTTCTATAAACTAGCTAGATATACTAAATAATGTACTATATTGACAGCTTCATATTTCCATTCAAACCAATAGAAGCTCAAAACTTCATAATCATATGAATCGCGTGAATAACTATTCTTTAATAATCAGACATTAGAACTTGAATATAGATTGTTTTCAAAAGAATATTACTTGTGTCCAATAATTCTGCACCAGATATATAAGGCTTTAGTTTAGCTCCAGATAAGGTCAAGGTGCTCAAAATCGCTGGTTGACAATTCGTTCAACCTTTCTCGGTGTCTCGAGTTCAATAATATAACATTTCAAACATCTCTTCTCGTGTCTTCATTTAAAGAATGTATCCAACAACAACAGATGGTTCCTGAAACCTTTTCCAGAGTGTATGAGCATTTATTTACCTATCTCGTTAAATTTCAATTGAAACAAAATAATATAGTATAGCTTCAATAATACCCCAATCATTTCACAAACGCGTGACACAATTAAACCACTCAAGTTGTAAAATTCGCCATTCCGTTCCTTCTCACACGCTTAATATGGCTTTACCCGATAGTGTAGCATTTCCTTAGTTCCCCTGCCTGGTTGTGAGAATTTTTGTTCATTATAACGCGCAAAAACGACATATTTTTAGTTACCAAAACCTTCACGCAATATAGATCCCTATGTTGTTTTGAAGTGAACCCATCTAATGACGTCACAAAGGTCATTGACCCCAAAGATAATTTTTTGAGAATTTGATCCAAGATGGCGGCCGATGAGCTAATTTATCACATTTTACTGCCACTTTACTCGCAAACAAAAATGTTACAGAAAAAAATAGTAACATTCTCATAGTTAGGTGGTCCAGTAAGATTAAATAAGCCAATAAAAATTTTCATTGCCAATGTCCTTTAAAAACGATTTATTATAAAGCTAAAATAACTGTAGGGAGCCACCTTAAAATGACTTTGTGGTCAGAAAGAAAATATTTATATAAGAAAAGCTTTCGAAATAGATATTGATAATACATTTTCGAGGGTGTTTAACAATTTTATTGAGAGTTCTACCATATTTTCTCCAGGTCTATCAAACAATTAGACTAGTAGACTTAAAGTCCCATGCAAGGTGCTTACCATTTATAGAATATAAAACTATACAAAACAATACAAACATCAAATATTAAGCAATTATTGGATTAGGTTTTTGTGATATCCGGAATTGTCAAGGTCAAGGCAAGTGTTATCAGACGAAGCCGAAGGCTGAGACTGATAACACTTACCGAGACCTTGATAATTCTGGATATAACAAAAACCGAAATTAATAATTGGTTTATTATTATTATACATTGCATTATTATTAAACTCCTTCGATAAACAACGATTTAAATATAGTTCTAATAATAGTTTCAAAAGAGTGTATTTTTTATGCAGAAACTTTCAAAAAAATATTGTTTCGGTTTATTCATGTTGTATTTTCTTGTTTGTATTCTTTTATTTAAAGCTGCCGCTTGCTAAAAAGTACGTACTGCAGGCTCAACCTACAGATTACAGATAACTCAGTAGGTTGGGTGATTGCCATATTTAACTGTAAGCAATTAGCCAATCAGAAGACACGTAGTGACTACAATGTATAATAAAACTAGTTAACTGTTTATGACCAGGTGCATGGCATTCCTATGGCAAGTTTTGTAGGTGTTTTTAATGTTTCTTTTAAAGGAGGAGAGGTTGGCAAAGCTGGTAGGAGGTATAACTTTACAGGTGTAGTTCCATAGTTTAACTAGGAATGTGTTGGATTTTCAGAAGGAGACATTTTGACCCAAATAAAAGCAATAAAAATATATTTTATTTGAACGACGTTTCGACGTCATCTGTTTCAAGTTCATGATTAAAGTTTGTCACTATGCGAGTGTTTGTTAACGAGTTCATGACGTTAGCAAATAATTACATCATCAATCACGCAAGGCACACGCGCAAACGCGGCAAAATATTATTTGCTAACGTCATGAACTCGTTAAACAAACACTCGCATAGTAACAAACTTTAATTATGAACTTGAAAATTTTCGACAGCTTTCATTTGTATCAAAAAGAAAGAAAATGGGCATAGAAAATATCAATGTGAAAATCAAATCAAGAGAAATAGAACTGCTGATGCAGATAAAGTATACACTCAGTCCCAGGTTAGGTGGTTCAACAGTGAACCTATATTGAACCTCAGTTGATCAAATACTAACCTTAACCGTTCCAACTAGCAGTACAGCTATACACTGAGCGGACGTTTCCCAAAACTGTAAACCTTAAGGCAAGGCTTGAGAATGTATGGCAGCATGCTGCCAGGAAATATTTTTTGACCTCACAGGAAATATTTGAGGAAAAGCAAGAAATCAAGATTGAAGTTTGACAAATTTATAAATGCTAATGTTGTTAGCATTCAACAATGTGGCGCAGCACCAAAGTGATACAAGAGGCATGTTAAAATAGTAAAAAAAGAATACGAAATAAGAGAAAAAACACTACGTAATTGAAGACTTGAAGATTTCAAGTGTTTTTGAATGTTTTTTTTTGTGCCAGCATAGCACGGCCGCCCGACATTTTCTGCGGTTGGGTAACTTGGGTCATGACCATGCATAATTGCATTGGTTTTGCTGAAAGCACACACTGTTGCAATTTCAGCAGTTGATTTAGTCTAGATTGTTTATTCCAATAGAATGTAGATTCAATTTAACAATTTTTTAGAGTTAAACCACAGAATTAACCAGAAGGTTCACTTAATACTAAAGTATAGTCACGCTTGTTCTCGCCTCGCGGAGCTTGACCGCGCTCGTTTCCAGATCCCAAAACAAGTGTATTCTGTCGATTTAACTGGAGATAGTATGGGCGTGAAGCGAAAAAAGTGGTCTTATGTGAACGTTTTAATTTCGATTTTCATTTTGAAAGAAAACTTGATAAAACCGAAGGTAAGTCCATCATATTTTATACAAATAATGTAGTCCTGAGCGTAAAATACGCCAATAATTCGATTTTTTGCTGAGTCATGCCGTACTTGACAGCATGTTTTGCCAAATATTTACAGTAATACTATACAGTATTTACAAATAGGTCATAGTTATTTACAGTACAGTATGTAGTATATAAGCAGCGATGTGACCATGTGATTAAATTGCTCTCTCACTGGACTCTGGCTTAGTGTTTACATACCTAGTATATAGGTGGGTAACCTCATACCTCAACATTAAAATCATTTATAATAAAATATAATTTTCACTTCATTGACATTGTATTGTCAATCATGCAAATATATTCATTTGGCAAATGTGTAAACACAGTAGCATGATTTTGGCCAAAGTATGTTAGTTTCCATGTTTTTGATGTTAGAAAGAGAATGAAGCCACATGCCTTTTGGTATAATTTATTCCTCCCATAATTCCTAGTAGCCACACCCTGCCCCCAATGGTCCCATGTTTGGATTTGATTGGAAAATAAATATATTGTAGATACAGTAGCTATGAACCAGACTGGAAACTTTGCAGTGTGCACGGAAGATCTTCCGTGCGCACCCAAAAGTTTAGGTGCGCAAAATACTATATCTGCAAGTGTCAAGTGCGCACTTGGCCTGTGAAAGATAAAAATATTAAGTGTTGGGTGTGCAAAATTTTGTGAAATAAAGTTCTCCTGTGCGCATGTAACAAAGTTTCCAGTCTGGGCTATGAAACATATATAAATACAGCATTTTGCCTGATGCATCTGCCACATTTATTTAGATGCATTTGAATTTGGTGGGATGAACTAGACTGACTAACAACATCAGTGGATTCATTAGAAGAGAATAATGAAAGATATATAACCCTCAAGTAGCATCAAACACTTTCAAAGTTTAGAATTTATTGTACAGCATGGTTTTATTTAGCTTTGCCTGTTATGTATAATATAAGATTAAACGAGACAAAATATTATATGTATAAAGAAGGTGGGAACAACACAACAATTTAACTCCAATTACTGTGATCCACTGAATGTAAATAATTTTATGGATTTGTTTTACATGTATATTTGTGAGTTTCATTAAGCAACATACACAGCGAATCACTGTCGTGGGGGTTAACTTCAAATGTATTGGTTCTTACATTGTATGAGACCGAGCAAACAATGAAATCAAAACAATGAAATCACTCTGATAAAGCCAATTTATAGATCACAATGTATAAATTTAAGTTAATGAGACAACACATTAACTTGAGGTTGTTTTGCTATACAACAAGTGGGAAAAGCCTGTCAACACCCACTAAATTCACAACAAAATATCTCTGATCAAAGTTCAAAGTTGTCCGGATACGTGCAATAATCGAATGACTCTATTGGCAATCATATTTCAATGACCATATGTAAAGCGCGCTATATAACGTCAAGCGTGTCACTTTGCCGAATGTTTCAACTGAATAAACACGAAATTCTGCAAGAATAAAAATTTACATAATATGCGTTGTGGTATCATTCCTCCCATGGTCCAAGAAATATGCACAGACGCCAACCAGTCAACAGATCCGACGAACAAGACGTGCTGAATATAACACAATTGGTTGCCTCGCATGTGGCCCATGAATTTTAGTATATCTCTCAATTGCCATTCGATATCATAGTATTCTGGTACCATATATGTATAAATTATAACATGATATATCTCTGTAATATATCCTATTGTTATATTGATGTCCAAAGTTTAATCCTTGTCTCGAGGCCTGAAAATATTTGTATATATTTTATGGCTATAGAAACGAATACCATTATCGTTAAATCGGCAACACGTATTTTGTTAATGAATATTAAATACTACGATAAAATATAGTTCAGTTGTCAAAATTTGAACGTCTATTAGTCAGGATTATTGCCATCTTGCCATTATAATTATATAATTTGGGTTAACAGGACGGTATGTCCAATTTGAGCAGTATATGTCGCACTGGCATTGTCTCATTGTCAATATATCTAGTTCACTGACAGCAAGGTCAAAGTCTTTGAATTATAGCTGATTAACTGTATGTAAGAAAGTTACATCAATGATTTTCAACGACCAGGAAAGCCTTGATAGGCTATAATTTAATTAAAATTTTCATGTAATTTGAACTCAGATTTGCAGCAACAAAATATTTCACCAAATGTCCACCACTGTATATTAACCTACTTGATTCTATTGGTATATGCAGTTAAGTCAAAGGCTAAGCTTGTTGTCAAAGTTACTAAAATATATCATGGAAATAATGTGGCAGTTAATTATATTTTATTTTCAGATTGCAATTTCTTTATATACTACATAGTACTACCAACATTGTAGACTATGTTCAGATAATATTTCATATTAGCTCGTGCAAATCTCAACATGCATGTGAGTCGATATACTACATACACCACTGTTATCACAGTTTAGGGAAATACAGTTGGTGCCAATTTAATGTTAACCTTATATATGATACACAAATCTGTTGCTTGTTAATGTATGTAATTCAATTATTCAATCACATTCTCTGTATACTGAACCTGTGGCTGTTCAAATGTAGAGACCTTACTGTTACGTCAGATGAATTAAAATAAATAATTAAATAAACTGGCCTCCTGACATCTCAGCTGTAGTATGAGTGATGGTAATGCTCAAATTCTATTTTACATGTTGGAGGAACTAATCTAATGGACGATATATTTATCTATCATTATATAGTTATTTTCCTCAGATTATTTCATGGAAATATAATCAGTCGAATAGTATATAATGTGCTTGGATCATTAACTGTGTTTTGTTTAACCCCCATGTGCTGCTGTGAATTCATATGAGACCCAAGAATTGCTTACTGGTCTAACACTAGATGCTTAACAAAGTTCAGAAAATATTGACAACATCCCATCAATCATTTGAATAAGAATTAAGAGTAAATAGTGAATTCGATTTTTTATATTGTTTTGATTTCTATGGTGAAGTATTTTACAATCACTCTGAAAGTAACTGTGTAATATAACATTTTTTATAGAATTTCAATAGCAACTGATAGTATATGATTAACTCATTAAGACAGTCCCCCGTTTATATATCATATGTGTTTATATGAAAATTATTTGGCAGTGATTTGTCCTGGATGCAGACCTAACAAGCTGAGTGCCATTAAAAGTTGTAGTATCCATTTATATCAACAGCTGGATCTCTGATAATGCAGGTGCTTCAGTATTAAAAATCAGTATGAATGTCAAATTAAGTACGTGTCTTTCTTGCCACTGAAACTGATGCCTAAAAAACCCAGTTAAATGCAATGTTAAGGCTAAATATGATAGTCAAATACACGAGAGATACAAACTATATAATAACAAGTAGGAAAAACATGAAAACTACAAGAAATCTTGTCTTGACTGAAGCCGGTTGAACAACAAATATCACTGAAATACGAGTTTATGACACTCGACATGACAGTACTCAAGCAAACTACAAAGTTACATTTCGATTAAAATACCTAAATATTCGGCCTGTAAATACAGCAAAATGACTTCCTTACCTACAATTTACACGCTGCCTCCAATAAATCGAGGTTAACTTTCACAGTATACCAAATAAAGCTGTTTTTGTTGTCGAAATGCCATATTCACCATACTATTCCTATTGCGAAAGTTGCATTACACTTGTTTAGCTCGGCGCATGCGCAGTTACAACGAGGACAGATTTTCGCTTAAGTGAACCTTCTGGTTTATTCTGTGGTTAAACAGTGAAAGTACAGTTGTTACTGTCGATAGCTTACAGAAAATGTTTTCAGGTTCCTTTATGGTTCCAGAAAATCTAATATTTTTTCAACCCACGTTGTGTTTTCATAGAATATGTCATCTCCACGAGACAGTTGTGTATTTCCTATCAAAGATGAAGTGAAGACTGTCAACAAGGACGGCATTGGTATACCACATGTTATATTTGAAACAACGGCACCAGGAGAATCACAAAGAGAGAAATTGCTTTCTATGAAAACTTTACCCACACCGGAAGAGGTTTGTTTTAATCAAATTATAGCAAATCAGTATAATATGTTGAAGGGTTGTTATGGATGGATATTTCGAGGAAAAATTATATATATATTTTAGACCTAACCAGGAGCAGTTGCGAAAAATGCAACTATAGGCCCTCTGGCAGGAATTGAATCTGCGGCCCTGCTCCTCCGGTGCAGCGCTCTAACCACTGACTCCAGCTTATAGAATCCAGTTAGCTAACCACAAATTATTGTATATATACATAGACAGTATATTATTATACTGGCTTGTTATATACTATAGCAACGTAAATCTACCTTAGAAGTGCTTACGTCGCACAATTTTTGAGATAGAGGACTGACAGGAAAGCCCTTTGGGTCAAATATTCATTGTTTGAAAATTACGTTGCTTTATATGCGTTCATGTAAATATAGTTTATTCTATTTTTTCAATGTTTCATCTCACCCTAGAACGGTGAAGAAAAGCTATTGAAAAGGCCTGCCACTTTATCCACTGCAAAAATCCTAAAACGTATAACTTCCATCCTAATTGCCAGTCTCTGGGCTCGAAATAGAAGGGTGGCAATAGCTGTAGGCATGCAGACCATATAGTTCGAAAATAATATGGTAGGCGAAACAGATTAGTTTCATCTTATTTGCATACTACATAAATTGTTGTAAAGATTTTTTTAAATGTAAATATATTTTAAACTGCAAACCAGATTTAATAGTAGACCAGTTTAGTAGGGCTATTACAAAAATGATGGAAATGCATCTGATTTATGGTATTTGAGAGAGTGACAATTTTGGTATTTAGCATTAGGAATCCCAGGCAATAATTTGTAAGAAAGTGGCTTTGAACCAATTCATGCCCTATCTCACGTCACATAATCGATTAACAGCAAACCAGAGCGGAAACAAACAGTGGCATTCCACCGAGACAACTTTGTTAAAGTCAACGGACATCATCCTAGAAGCAATGAACGATAAGGAACTAACTGCCGTCGTCCTTCTAGACATGTCTAAAGCATGGCATCTTGATTAATAAACTTAAAGACGCCAAAGCATCAACTGAAGCACTAAAATGGTTTACTAGTTACCTGAGAAATCGGTCCCAAAGAGTTCGTATCAACTCAGCGCTCTCTGAAGCGCTAGACGTATGTAACGGGGTACCACAGGGAAGTATACTTGGTCCCGTGTTATTCAGCATATATATAAACGATCTACCTTCAATCCCTCATGAATGTCCAGCTGAATGTTACGTGGATGACACAAAAATATACAAGTGCTTTCCAGCTAGGGATTATGATTTAGCTATGAACATTGTAAATGAAGATCTCGTAAGAATCCGCAACTGGTGCTTCCAAAATCTATTATTATTGAATCCTGGAAAAACTCACCCAATGGTATACGGAATCAGGCAGTTGGTCTCTAAATTACCAGAAAAGTTTCATATTTCCCTGTTGGGTAAAGAAGTAGTCCCAAGGGAATCAGTCAAGGACTTGGGTGCACTTTTGATCGTCATCTGAATTTCAACGAACATATCATCAGGGTGACGGCTTCATGTATGTCTATATTAGGACAGATTAACAGAGTTAAACATGTATTTGAAAAGAAACTGCTTATTATAATTATCCATACATTGGTGTTTAGCAAGCTCTATTATTGCTCTTCCGTCTGGTCAACGACATCCGTGAGAAACATAAAGAAAGTCCAATCTGTCCAGAACTTTGCATCACGCATTGTCGGTGGTCTTCGAAAGTATGATCATGTGACTCCAGTGTTGAAAGAACTACAGTGGATTCAGGTGAAAACACAGCTATACTACCGAGACGCTGTGCTAGCGTTTAAGTGTATGAAAGGAATGGCGCCGTAACTATATATTGATTCTGAAAAGCCCCTACGGGGGATGATCAAAATAAATTTCATCATCATCATCATCAAATTTCGAGCGAAAATGATATATTACGTATTTTAGATCTGAGCAGGAGCAGTTGCGAAAAATGCAACGAACTCTAGCAGAAATCGAACCTGCGGCCCTGCGATTCCAGTGCAGCGCTCTGCCAACTCAGCTACAGAGTCCAGTTGCCACAAGTTCATGTAGCATCTATCTCGATATGTCTAAAGCTTTTGACCGGATTAGTCATAACAAATTGATCACCATATTGAGGAATTACGGCTTTGGTGGTAGTTTACTGAAGTGGTTCACGTCGGCAGCGTGTAACAGTTATTGGTGTTACCTCAAACACACTTCCTATATCATCAGGTGTCCCGCAAGGCTCTATCCTTGGACCAGCTCTGTATTTGTTAACGTCAACGACCTTCCTGATTCAGTAACGACCAGCCAAGTAGCAATGTTTGTAGACGATACGAAGTTATCCTCGGCTATCAAATATCAAGACGACGCTGTGTTTGTTGCTCCAAAATGATCTTAGAAACTTAGGTCGTCAATATCCGGTCTGACGTTCAATGAATCAAAGCACCAACGAAATAACAAGAACGATTACACCAATCACGTCAACTTACAAGTTAGACGATCACCAATTGGATACAACTGACATTTTTAACTCAATTACGACCCTGATAATCCTCGAACATTTAAAACTATATGCCTGAAATGCAACTCTGTGCGTAGTCTTGCATGTCCAGGATCGTGTTGTTATTAGATGTTGTAACTTATTTTATTTAGATTGTTAGTAGTTCGTTATAGCAAATAAGTTTGTTAGTTTGCATGTTCGTTAGTTTGTCTAACATGTTTGCTATTGTTTCAGTTCTTATATATTTAAACTAACTAGTGGGTCCGCAGTAATTGGCAATATGCTGTTGCGGTGTCCCTGCCAAATTTTGTAAGTAGGGGGTCTTTTATATATACTGGCGAATTAATAAATAAATAAATATATATATACTAGGGTAATGCCATTGAGTGGTATAAGGGTAAATACTCTAAAACAACTGCCATCAACCTAGTATATATATAAACTTGTGGTTAGCTCTTGTCAACAGGGCCGGTTGTAGGAAAGGCGTTTAACTTAAACGGTGTTTAGCCGCTATCCAGTGGATACATTTCCTATCCAACGGTCAGTTAACCGACAAGTAAAATTGAGTTGTACAAAGCCCGTTTAGCGCCGTGTTTACCTATCCGTCGGATAACCTTAAAACTAACCGGGGGGAAACCGGATTCTCCTGAAATTTCTTACCTCCAACATCATCTGTTGGCTGGGCATTTTTGAACATTTCAACTTAATTTGTATTCTTTGAAGGTTTATTCAACTTGTGAAATCCACGAAGCTTTAAACTATTGAACATGCAGTAGATATTGTTGCTGTTGGGTGGAATTTTGTCATTCAGTTGTTGCAGTAAGGAGTTTCGTATCCACTTTTCTGCATTTCGCTTCAAAGACTTTCGGCTTCTTTATGCGAATACAATAGCAAATACTGTGAGTTGCGTTGTCTTGTTTACGTTGATTCAGAAACTGTGACTGAATATTTTGTTCCTTGACCTTGCACTAGATTCAAAATAGTTTTAAGAACATTTTCTAACAAGTTTTGATTGGCTTATGAAAGCCTTAATAAGCATGCGAACAAAGATTTTTTGTCTTTCGGCGTCTTGTCTGTTTATTGTATACTTGTTTGGCTTTCCAGAGGCGAAGTTGTGTCTTCATACACTAGTTCGTTGTTTGTTTTTTAAAATATATCAGTAAAAGTTGGAATTTTACGACGTACTGCATGCTAGCGCTAAACGGGTTTCGTACAACTCGATTTCTCAAGCATTTCAATTTTATCCTGCGGATAGGAGTTAAACGGTGGATAGCGACTTAAACGCCTTTCGTACAACCGGTCCCTGGACTCTGTAGCTCAGTTGGTAGTTCATGTGTAAGAATATGTATATAATTTTCGCTTGAAATTTCCATCTACAAAAACCTTCAACACTCAGTCTTATTTTTGTTCCATTTTCCTTTTTTCCCGTTTCAGATCTTAGACGGTCTAGGTCTTGGTCCAAACGGTCCTCCTATACCTCCTGCAGTAACTTTCGCAGTAATCCCCTACCCAGTGCGTCGAAACTCGCCCTTTGCTTCTGATACTTCTCTTCATTATCTCTTCGTCTCCTCGGGACACAGCGATCCTAACGTCGCTTTTGAAGAGAAGGTGAAGAAAGCCGATCCTGAAATTGACAAGACTGATTCAAGATCAGAAAAGGTAAGAAGATCTTGTTTATCTTTGATGTAATATTTAAGACCATTTTGCACAGAGCCATGCTATCATTGCTATATGTAGAAATGTACGCACAGAAAAACAGTGAACATGGCCCGCGTTTCAGGCTCCACCGATATTATCATTCTCATTCATTTTTTTGTTTTCTTCTGGGCATGTTTAGCAAGAAAAATATCGGCAAAAAAGAGATTCATGCTCACAATTTCTCTGCGAATATATTTTTAGCTAACATCGCTCAGTAAATGGCCTCGTGTAGCATGACTTTAATAATTAAAAAAGTATCGACAGCTTTCGGTTACCAGTCTGGAATGAACAAAGTGGTCTTGATATTCGATCTAGTTTGAGATTTGAAGTCTAAATTTTACATAATATAAATTTTTCCAGTCTTGGGACTCCAAATTAATTTCCACGTTTTTTGACCTGATGAAAACTTCTTCGAGTGCTAGGACTGGATCAAGTATTCATGACAAGTATCAAGTATTGCCGCAAAAATGTTGGACCGGTTTCTACTTTTTCGCGGTGAATCTTTTCGCTAACCAATCACATTGTGGAATATATATTTTCGCTGATGCGAACAAATTCGCCTAATGGAAAACGGGCTTTACTGGGCTTCGACTGAATCAATCAGTCCCCTCGCTATTAAGCCCCCATATCCAGTAAGTTCCCTCCCGCTTAATAGAGATGAGCTTAAAGTGCCACTAACGCCAAATATGATTTTTGGTATGTGCAATATTTGGGTCATTCTGTGAAGAAATGTAACATATCTTTATGGTAAAAATCCTCGTGTTGATCAACTATTCACTGTCAAAGTTTCCGGATATGATATAATTACGCGAATTTTAGCATAAAAAAAAAACAAAGGAAAATTAAAGTTCATGAAGATGAGGATTTTTACTATAAAAATATATTACATTTCCTCTCAGAATTATCCAAATATTACACATACCGAAAATCATATTTGATGTTAGTACCACTTTAATAAGTTCCCTCCCCGATTAATCTTCCTCTAGGAACATAGCAGTCGAGGTAAAGGTGGGACAACCAAGCTAAGTCGTGAAAAAGAAGAACGTGAAAGTGGCGCTAAATCAAAACGTGATCGAGTATCAAGCAGTAGTAAAACAGCGAGAAGAAGTTCATTAAGTGCAGCTTCATCACCACCACCACAAACACATGAAGATGGAAGGTTAAGGTTTGTTTTGAATTCCAGTTACCACTGAGCAATTTTATAATATAAAAATACAAAACATATTTATTTATAAAACATTCCTTTTATCCTTATTTTCTCTGCTTTATCATTAACTCCTAAGCTTGAATCATTTAAACCCGTTCTGAAAATTACGCGACCTGCCTTAATGATTAACGCTGGACCACTGAACACAATAGTTACTGTTATGATGCGTGCGTGATACTAGACACACATATCTATGTAGTGTAGCTCTGGAGATTGAAATAAACCTTTATAACTAAAACATAACAGTTACTACTACTTAACAGTTAACCCGCATGTGCTCTAAACTATAACGGTCATATTATAATTTTGTATTTCACAATAACTATCACTATAATATCTTGAGAATAATTCTATGAACTCTATACATGAAGACCAGAAAGCTAAAATCGTGATAAGGAAACACACATTTGAACAGTAAACACTTTGAATTTCGAATTGACATAAAACCTGCATGTAGACCTGGCTGGTTGCGTAATTTCGAAAACGGGTGTAATCTAGTTGTTCATTAAATTCAATCCTTCAATCTTACAACATTAAGGTGGCTCCCTACAATTTTTTGAATGTGGAAAATTTACGATTTAGATTAAACTTTTTGAATAATTTTTACTTGTTACAAAACAAAAATTGTATGATTTATATTGAGCAAATTCTAAGAGCTGAAAATTGTTCACAAAAATGACGTCATTACCATGGTGACAATGTCGTTTCAACATGGCCGACATTCTTTACTCTAAAACGCACTTTACTCTAAAAAACGCCTTGTTACCCCCATTTTTTATTTCATGAAACGTTTTCCTATAGAAAAATAGATTATCTGAACGTGTTTTAAAAAATTCTGTTGGGCCAAAAATATTTATAACGAAAAATCATGTTTATTAATTTTTTAAAAACTTGGCTCTACAGAATTTTTTAAACTTGTTCAGGTAATCTATTGTTTTATGAAATAAGGCTCTTTTTCGAGCAAAGCGCATTAAAAGTTAAAATGTCGGCCAAATTGAAACGTCATTGCCATAGCAACGGCAATGACGTCATTTTTGTGAACAATTTCCGAGTCTTAGAATGTTGCTCAATACGTATGGTTCAATTTTTGTTTGCTAATAAGTAAATGTTCTTCTAAAAAATTAAATCTAAATCATAAATTTACCATATTTCAAAAATTGTAGGGCCACCTTAGTCATTAAATCGAAAGATTGAGTCTTTAAATCTTTGAATGCGAAGTTGAATTGTCAGGATAAAATTGCAGTTTAATTTAATATGGCATGTAGCTGAGACTGAAATAATTAAAATATGTATATCGAAGTATCCAACCTTTCAATCATTATTTGAATATGCAAAAAGTAGCTCGAAGAACAATTAGTTTCCGCACGGTTGACTCGCTTTAAGTTAGAAAATATATTCTCTTAAGTGTACCTTTCTTTATGTTGCTCTACACAGAAGACAAAATATGCTGGCACAAACATTATTTAACAACAGTTCTATTGTGGCAATGTGTGAAACACAAATGAATGATTGAACAGATGAATACTTTGATATGCATATTTTAATTCTTCCATTCTTAGCTACATGTTATACATACATTATTCAGTTCACTCGCCATTGGGGCTTTTCAGTGTCCGATTACATCAAGTATCTCGCTTACCTATATTACGTACTTAGCCTACACTATCTATTTTGCAACAATTGTAATTTATATCACTTTCCTAATCTGTATATCCTAACCCACCCAGTCAACTTTCCCTATGGGAGGAAACCGGAGTGCCCGGAGAAAACCCACGACTTTCGGCGGAGCATTGACTTACTCTTTTCACACGAGTGTGACGAGTAAAGTCCCCAGCGAGAATCGAACTCAAGACTCAGAAGTGAAAGGCGCTTGCTCTAATGACTGCGCCACTGAAGCCCCTATGTTGTGATTCAACTGCAATTAAAACTCCGAACTGGCTTATCCTGAAGATTTAATAATCATTGAATCCAAAGATTGAACAATTGAATCCTAAGTGATTTGAAATTGTCATTCAATTTTATTTTAGTGGCGACGGAGCATCAGTCTTGAACGCAATCCTAAGCACACATCGCTGGGTGATTCCTGCCAATGGATCATGTTTGCTTAGAATCAGATTCAAATCTGAAGATCTCGGCCAATTTGATCAGACATTGAACTTCGAGATAGTCGGTACACGACGTCGCTACCAAATATTTTGTCGTGGTGTGTGTGCCTTTCCATCTATCAGTCGAGAGCCGCGCATTGTCTTTCAAAATCGCAAGAAGATCAAGAAACGCGAAGAGATTGTGCATAAGAAATTCATCTTGAATAGCGAGACGTACGAGTTTGGTCCGCTGCTGTGTGGTAAAACACGCGAGAAATATAAAGAAGCAAAATATCCTGAAAACATGGAGACAATTACTATCTCTAATACATCACCACTACCTGCTGAAGTTTCGTTCTGTTTTCAACATGATAATAATGGAACGACATTCCTTCTTGATCCTCCAAGCACGAGTTTGCCATGCGGAGCAAATGAGGTGAGTCTATTTCAAATACGAACATGAGGGATGGATTGGATATCAGGTCGAGGAATTGGAAATAGGGACAATCGCTACGTTAGAGCTCGTTAGGTGGAGTAGTTTAGACAAAACTGATATATAGAGTGTATAAAAAATTGCAATCCGATTCAAATGTAGATTTGTACAATAATCGAGTGGTAAATCCAATATGTTTACATTCATTTGAAAGCTTAGCCATTCAGCTTTCGAACGATGGATTAATTTTTAAATTTGAATGATTGGTTCGCGAAAAACATTACTTTAAGCAACTGAGATTGAAGATAAAATTTCGTCGCTACTCATCAATTTGACTGCTGTCCCACCCCGCGTAAAACGGTATTGTTTACCAGTTGTTTACATCACGTCCACGATCATGCCCGAACAGATCGAAGTATTATGGACATAGCCGAAATTGAGAGAGATTTTGGATCCGTTCGTCGCTAAATTTGCTCGAGTTATGATCAAACCATATTCGTTAGAAAGAGAAACCTTTCTGAAAAGATCTGATCGAATTTTTTTTGCCGTACGACAAGTTTGAGCGGAGATATTTGACTTTGAAGGCGATGCGGTCGGGCCGCGAGTAATTAGCCTTTACCTTCTATATACATATGACGAGCAACACACAATTTGACACAACATATAGGCCACAGAGAAGGTTGCATAAACCGCTCTAAATGAGCCCATGGCGTAATTAAAATAATGCAAAGGCATTATACTATCATCTCAACTATATTTTATTGTTAAAGTGTAGTTATTTGACTAATTTAAGAATGTTTTTAGAATAGTTTTGGTGGAGTATAACATTTGTTTATAAAAAGTCGTTAAAAACCCGCAACTCCTGATCATTCACCCTGAAATTGGGGCGCCTGTGGTAGAACCGAATTTGAGACTGCGGAACAGAATTTAGAACGGCAGAACAGAATTTGGATGAAGTCTTCAAATTCCGTTGGGTTGTCTCGAATTCTGGTGTGCCGTTTCAAATTCCGTTGTGTTGTCTCAAATTTTGTTGTATTGTTTCAAATTCCGTTGTGTTGTTTCAAATTCTGTTATGTTTCAAATTCTGTTATGTTTCAAATTCCGTTGTGTTGTTTCAAATTCTGTTCTGTTGTTTCAAATTCTGTTCTGTTGTCTCAAATTCTATTGTGTTGTCTCAAATTCTGTTCTGTCGTTTCGAATTCTGTTCTGTTGTTTTGAATAACAGAATTTAGATTCAACATAACAGAATTTGAGACATGATTTTGGCGGTGATGACCCCTCATAAAAAATGGTGCATAGGAATGTGCATACTTGATTTTGATCTGCTATCAGCAAAAAGCTTTGATAGTTTCAGGGATTTTTACGAAATGAGTTCGTCTATTTCAGGGCCGCTTTATTGTTGCATCTCGATTTTTCAATTTTCCAATCTCAGTTGCTTAGAGTAATATTTTTCGCGAACCAATCGATCAAATTTAAAATGTAAACGATCGTTGGAAAGCTGAATGGCTAAGCTTTCAAATGAATGTAAACATATAAACATACAGGCTTTACTGCTAATTCCACATTTGAATCCACCCCTGTATAGTAAAAAATATAGTTAGTTTAGTATGTAATTTAAATTTTTTGTTTTATGTGTTCCCCCGTTTTAGACGCTCACAATGTGGGCCTACCCAAAGACATCTGGAACTTTTGAAGACGTATTGGTTTGCTGTGTTCGTGAAAATCCCGAACCCATATTATTTAAGATTAGCTGTCATGGCGTGAGACCTGAACTAGAGTTGGACAGGAAGCAACTACCGTTTGATCGCGTACTTCTACACAGGTAATGCAATGATTTAGCAATCCCAACGCGACACCAAGACTGAGAACAATTGCTTAATTTTCCCACATTAAGTTAAATATAAAGGTTTCTATAATAATCTACGAGTTCATTCTACCTTTTCAATGACCGAGAGTGTGATCTATTAGAGGACAGACGCCAGGATGACGTAATTTTTAGTGACGTAATATCGTTAAGCCAATCACAACTCGCTCAGAGGCATCATGAACCAATGCTGTGCTTTGTTTTGTATACATAGATATAGTCACGTCAATTGTCGTATAAATCTCTCAGTCGGCCGACCAAGATATCAAAAACGTTTGATGGCAACTTCGTGTAAGAAGCTGGCAACAAACATATTCATACTCAGATAGATGTAGAGAAAAAGGTTTGAGTTGTTGCCAAGCCCAAAAATGAATTTTTAAGTGAAAAATTGAGAGTTTTTAGGCCGCCTTCCCGCAACGTCGCGGCAACTAAACTTCAAACGATTGCCAAAAATTACGTTGCTATGCTACAAGTTTCTTTACTCTGATTGGTCATCAATATCGCTCGCCTAATTAGTCGACCAATGAGCGAACGTAAACGCGTATGCATTTCCAGTTTTTGTATTCACGACGTAAACAAACTGAGAAGACCGAGGAAGAAACTTGCAAAATCTAGGTCCTCTGGCAGGAATTGAACCCACGGCCCTGCGATGGACCGGAATCGCAGGGCCGTGGGTTCAATTCCTGCCAGAGGACCTATTGTTGCATTTTTGGCAACCGTTCCTGGTTAGGTCTTAAATTGTGTATGTATCTACTCACTTGGATTATCCACCAAACCCAGTATTGGAGTAAACCAACCTGTTTCCCAGGGTCTCACCTTCGCACACCCCCCTGCTGCGGAGAGACCCTGGTACTGTCTGGTCACGTGAGTCAAAGTCGTCTGCTATACTCAGTAGGGGTAGGCGATCCAGTCTGTTGACATCGCGTTGATAAACAAAACAATTATCCCATATATGGTAATGAAACTGTTCGTCTAATTATAGAATTTCTCTTATTGTTCTGAGTTTGTTTAACAATTTATACTAAAATTCAATTTACTGACGATTTTCCTGATAAGTCTGACTTCGATTATTTGTTAACCGAATAAAATTAGAGTTCTAAATATATTTTTGCGCAAAGTCGAATGCTGCTAGCTGTTAACCGTAAACAATACAATTACAAGTTTCAAATTAAACCTTCAAACCGTGAAACGAGGATAATAATATCTGCTACAGCATTGACATTGTAAAACAACCACTAAAAAGATCCGTCTAAAGGACGCTGCATCAAACGACGGTGGTTTAGTCTAATATATAACCATTTAGTTTTATATCCTTGCAATTATTATTAATACAATAAGCTTTCTCGCATATTATCGTCTACAGACCACACATAAAGATCGAAAATGCGGTCATACGGCACGGAATGTCTTGCTGTAGCTGTTTACCAGCTAATTGTTCGATTCCGCTGTAAAAATTGCTGTAAGGAGAACGCTTAAATTTATATACCACTGATTTATACACAGTTTCAATATATTTAATATTTAATCCAATACGATCACATATTTTTAGATCGAACAAACGCGACAACGAGTGTATCAATTTCATGAACTATAAATATTATATGGCTGTAAAAATTTCACACATAAAGCTTGAATTATTTTTAATAATAATAATAATAATAAAAACTTTATTTACCCTGCAATGATGGATCAGCTGGTACAAGTACCAGCTGGTATAAACCCATGTGCAGCTAAAAACATGTGCAGCTACAAACATGTGCCATGTGCAGCTACAAACTGAATTTTGCATACAAACTGACATTGGGTCAATAATAAATGAAAAATAATCGAAAACAATACGAGTAAAGAAAAGTAAATCGTACAAATTAATTAATATGCACTACTCATATAAACTCTGCCCAACGTACCCACCCTAACGACAAATTAATCTACATCCCAAAATCAAGGATAAAGTCATTTGGTACAATTACACACTGAACAATGAATTACAAGCGCAAATAATTCAGTCATTCAAATAATTTATATTCGAGAGTTGCAAGAAATTACAGCTGTGTTACTATAACTATTAAGCTCTATAACTATAAATATTTTGCATTTAAATTCGAGTATAAAAATGACTCTTTAGTATATTAACTTTAACTTTGCACTATCCTTGGGATCTCTGAGTTAGAATTAAGTTGCATATTATTGTCTTTCGTGAACTGTACCACGCTGTCTAAATTGCGTTGGGAATTCCCAACCGCAGGTTCCAGGATATGCTGGGAAACTTTTATAACTTCAGTATTATTCTTACCGCATATCGTTTATGTTTTTCCACCATACCTTAGGATTTTGACCATAAATTGGGCTAATTTTGTCGACGCGAATTTGGAAAATGCATTTTAGAGTTTTGAAAAGTAGGCATTTACCACTTTTGTAGGCTTAGTTTCGCTTACCAAAAAAGTTTGTCATCATCATGTATTTTAACTATAATGTTGCGATTTCCAGAAAGAACAGGTAGCCAATCATAATGTTTTAAGTATTCTTCAAAGGCTTGTAGGGATGATTGTTTTAATTAATGGTCTAACTTTTACTTTTCTTGTCGCATTGGTCTTAGGTGCATGGACTTTAGAATCTAATACAATAGATGCATGATCTGACGTTCCAATCCGTACCAAAATTCGTAGGGTCTCAAACGACGAAGATATATCTGTAAATATTAAATCGAGAGTGTTTGAACCCCTTTTAGGATTTTTGATAATTTGTTTGAGTTTGCTATGCCTGGTTATGGTGGTAGAACAAAACCCGTTGCCAGTGGGGTTAAAATCACCTGCTACTATGAATGATGTAGGCCTACTGGGACTTTCAGAGATTAGTATGTCATAACAGTGGTAGAAGTAATCGTAGAAATGTTCTATATCTTCTGATGTCATTGATGTGGGTAAATAAGCGAGTAATACAAATTGTCCTTTCAAAGTCAAAACTCAAAACCGCAAAACCTCGATCTATAAGCCTGTAAAACAGAATGACGTGCATATATAGAGAATGGGGGCATGGAAATTGTGTTTTGGAAATGCTACGATCAAAAAGAAGCGTCAAAAAAGAGGCATAAATACGTCCATTGTGCATGGTTGTTGCGAAGAGTTCAGAAGACAACGCGAATTAGCCGTGTATGTACTAATTTTACTTCTCTCGATAGGAAAGACACAAAGACTGTGTTTCTTCGCAACAGTACATTGCTCCCTGTGCAATGGCGGTTAAATGGTTTGGAAAATCTTGGTGATGATTTTTCGGTCGTCACAGATCATGGTGTTATTGAACCGCGATCAGAATATGGTCTTCAAGTACATTTCAGGGCTGCCCGGCCTGTCACTGTAAAGAAGATTATCAGGTTGGAGGTATGAACTGACGACAATAATCTATGACAGTCGTTAAAATTATATTTCCTTTTATTTTACAAGTGTAGATCACTGAGCTATAATATTACTGGAGGAACTGGTCGGCAAACAAAAGTGAAGCAACAAACATGGCGGATTTTGGCATTTTCTGACGCCATAATGACGCCACTGGTTCTAGTTGGAAATGATAATTACCACTGACCAACCGCGATTTAAATTTAAAACGGTGTTTCCACCCCCCTGTTTTTTTGCACAATATTTTTGCAAAATATTTTATTTGAAAAGCTCAAACCTTTATGTTTACGCCCGCCTTGTTTGTTTTACAACGTGGAGAGAAAAGTGAGGTTTTGCTCCGTTTATGGATGCCACAATGGTATAAATCACTGTTCAAGAAAACATTTTTTCACTCCGGTAAGGTTGTATTAAATATTTGTTGTCTATACTTTTAGGTTAAATTTCAAAACTTGAGTATTAATATGCTGACACTGCAAAAAACAGATTACAGATATTTCCTTTCAAAAACCTTGTATAAAAATGATTAAGAAATGTGTACGGAAACGTTTCTTTTTCTTTTTAATAGCAATTATAGTTTTTCACAGTTCATTGTTTAAAATATATGCACTCGGCCCATTATTGTTCCACAGTATATAAAATAGATGCACTTTTTCCATTATATTCTACGTCAAAATACCGTTAGGATGTATAGCCATTCCCAGAACCTCTGTGCCAGAACATTGCATTAATTATAGACAAACAGATAACTAGTCTCATGCTGGTTTTGATAACAAACTTTTCAGGTTGTTTCAACTTGTTTGAAACAGCATTTTATATTATCATTTATAGTACTGTGAAGTTAGGTGTATAAACTGTATATAGATTTTGTCCTCTGTGGGACATTTAACAGCTTGTAGTTTTAGTCAGTCAAACAAGATAGAACTCGAAAGTGATAAAATATATTATATATTTGCCATGGTGCTGTCTAAAATGGTAATTAGGAGCTTTATCTATAACTGGATAATATTGCTTGGGCAGCAGTGGCAGACACTATAGGGGGTGTGGGCATGTGGAAGGGTTTACTATAAACCCCCCCCCCCCCCTCAAGTGTAGTGAATTCTACTAACTGTTCATTTTCCCAAAGTCTCCCTGGCAGAAAAAAATATGTTAATGTAAGCAGCAAGATATATTTGTGCCCTCAAGTCATAACAAGCTATTGCTGATAAATATACTGTAATGGATTTCTTATTTAATCCATTAGCTGGCAATGCGTCCTACTTTAGTATTTTACTCTCTTTAACGCCAGGCAATTTTATTCGTCAATGGTAGGGTACTGCCAGCGAATGGGTTAAGACAAGGTTTTCATTGTGCACAAATAGTATTGTACATAAACCAATAAAGGTTTTATCTCTCTTCCACTCTTTACAGAGATAAGATGCATGTAGGTAACAAAAATGTCTAAAACCAAAGTGTAATTTCTCTCTTCTATAATTTCAGGAAAGTCTGTTATACAGTTATTGATACCGACAAAAAGGAACGAGGCCTCAAGATGCAGCTGTTTCATGATTGCAAATTAGTTAACAAGTGCATGAATGTTACTGGATATATTTTATTGAACATAATTCTATTAATATCTTTAATTGTAAATATTCAATATTTTTTCAATATTTTCTATTAATTAATAAACCATGATAACTTGATTATTAATAATAGTAATTTATTTGTTCAGGTTATTTTTTAAGAAAGTTTAAATATAAAAAATATTAATTATGATGTTGTATCTTCAATTTCCAAACATGTTGCATGATAATAATTACTGTATTTGCCAGCAGAAAGTGGGCTGTGTCATTGTGTAATGAAATCTGCAATAAAAAGGAATAGATTACTTACAAAATTAACCTGCATAGCAGTGCTAGTGGGTGAAGGCTCCTCCACTCTCTTTTTCTCGAGCTCCCCTAACCCCAACACTAGCAACCCTAGCCCCACTGTGGATGTGTGTACTTCTGGATGTGTGTAAAAGTGATATTGAATCTACATGCAGGGAGTAAATTCAAATCATACATGCCATAAGGATTACCCTTCCCTCATGAAATTCTTACAAATCTGTGTATTGGTGGCCCCCTTCATATACAATATTTCTTGGCCCATGGTGGGACATTGTCACACTCTTTGTTTTCATTGTCACAGCCCTTGGGGATTATATACTTAAAAATATATAATGCAACAGCCTGGCAGTTGCACTTTGGGCTGGATAGTGAAAAATACATCCAAAATCCAGGGAGTTTCCTGCAGGCTGGATGGGCAATGCTGGAATTCAGTGATAAAATGCATGGTTTCATAAATTCATGCTTCTAACAGAAGCAATTTTCCATGCTACTTAATAAATGCTACTTAAATACATACAAGCAACCCACAACATAATAAAAGGTATGAATTAACAATGTGGAAATTCAACCTTTTTAACACAAAAATAGCCCTTTGCTTTGAGGGTTAAACTGAGTTTATAGCACGATATTTTGGTTGTTTCTACCACCAAATTGGCAAATTGTTAAATATAGAGGTCGCTGGTTGCTAAGATAATGCATTACACTGTACAAGGAAGTGGTTTTCTTAACAAATTGGGTGTATTTTATCGTTTTGCCTGCCAATTTTTCACGATGTGAACTGTGAAAATAATATACTGTTTATACTGCCTGCGAATCATTTTTCGAGGTTTTAATGTTGTTTGTTGTCTTTTACGGATCGGAATACCGTGTACGACTTCCACATCTTTGAACAAATGGTAAAAAGTTGAAAAAATATGTGGAAAAGCCGAAAAACATAACAACGAAAATTCAAAATTCACGGCAAAAAGCAAAAATATTTTCTTAAAAACCAGGGGGGTGTGATATTGTAGCGGGCTCATAATGAGCCCTGTCAGTGATAATTACCATTTCCAACTAGAACGAGTGGCGTCATAAAATGCCCAAATCCGCCATGTTTTTTGCTTCACTTTGCTGCCTGGCATATATTAGCGGCACGTCCTCCAGATATATTAAGCTCAGTGGTGTAGATATGTATTAGGCAATAGTATGGCTTCGAGTGCAATTTCGAAAGAGAAACATGTACAAGTGAGTTTTTCAGAGAATACCAATTTGAAAAATCTGAAGGATGTGTTCGATTTGAGGTTTACCCAGTGAACTCCATATATATCTGGAGTAAGAACTTTTAATGTTCGGCCAATAGGAAGAGTGGAGCCAAAATGGCGGCAATTGACATCCAAACTCATGAAGGTAATGAACAGTTTTCATACCATTTTTTCCAGCTAATTCCATCGATAGATCATATCGCTAATCAAGTGATTACTTCATAAAATAATAATCTTATTGTTGAAATCGTAAAAACACGAAATTTTGGTACACTCCTTGCCGGCTTCTGCAAACCGCTCGGACGAAAACTATAGAGAGGGACTTGCACTGGACGTCAATATATATGGAGTTCACTGGATTTACCTAAAACACAACCGGCCGTTTAGGTAAGCGAAACTTTACAGAGTATCAGATGTTTGTGAAATATGTACTTGTAGGTATCAGACGTTGAACAGATCATGGGTTTAGTTCAAGCTGAGAATATCCAGGTGATTGGAGAGGCTTATGATGTTGCTTTGGACATCAGTTTCCCAAAAGGTATAGTTTACTGATTCCCCATTGAGATACGGAAGAAGTCTTGTTGATTGCTTTGACTTGCCGTATACCCTCTATTGAGCCCCTTATTTATTTAGATGTACATAATTATACTAAATACTTCGATCTGTCCAAACTGTTCACCCTAGTTCATATTAGTATTATTGCTGCCGAGCGTAGCGAGGCAGCACACTAAACTTGACATAACTCGTGCCAGTCCCCTCCCGAACTATGTATAGCGTGGTTCAATCTCGATTACGAAAAATTTTGGATGTCAGATTATGACAAACAATGGAATGATGACGTTCTGTGACGTATATGTTTACTCTGAAGTTTAAAGTTACATACTCCAGATTGTTTACGGAAGAAATATTAATTATCCGAACATAGTTCGAACACCCATCGCCGTGATGGGTATGGCATTTTCTAACTAGCACGTGACGAGGAATTCATGGCTTCTTCAAGGCTCAAGCTGCGAATTGCAAGAAATATTATCTTTTTATCAAGGTAAGATCAAGTGTCAACTTATTTTGTAATGCTTACAAGCAAACAATGACTTTTGTTCCACGATCGTCATATTTTTAAGGGTATTCATTCCTGCTTTCTTTTCTTAGGTGCATACTGTTTGGAGCAATTGTGTTCGTGCTGATCGGTTTGATCAGACTTTTTATACCGTGTGTTTTACACGTATTCAAACTATATTCAAACTATATTCAAACGAAGCCATTGTGCTCGTTTAACTCAATACAAACGAAGAATTGTTGTGTCTGCTGGCTGTGAATCAGACGAACGCATAATTGTTGTGTCTGTTGGCTGTGAACAAACAGAAAGTTACAACTGTGCAAAATACTGAACGAAGCGCTGTGCTTGTGAAAAATATTGAAACACAGTTTAAGGGCCTGTTTATATGATCCCAGCTAGGCGGGACTGGACAGTTGCCGAGATCCCGCTTGTAATATAAACTCTATTGAGTGTTTATATGATCCCGCTTCTATCCCGCCTAGACGGGATCCTGGCGTCTGTTGCCGGGATCTCGCCTAGCCGGGATGAAAAATTCCCATATAAACACTCTATCCCGGCCAGGCGGGATGAACTTTTCTTCTGAGCATGCGTAAATCCCTTTTCTGCAAGAAAATATGACGTCAAGCACTTAACTGGCTTCATCCCGGCAATGTATTTTGTCCATATAAACATGCCATCCCGCCTAGGCGAGTTTCCCGCCTAGACGGAATCATATAAACAGGCCCTAAGACAACCTTGTGGTGAATGTAGAGTGCTCTATAAATTGGGGTAACAATTGAGCAATATCGTGCCCGAATAGGAGCACATAATAATGTGGGAATCAAAAAGTATTCAACCCAACTGGAAGGTAACTTTAGTTATATAATGTTGATGTTATTTCAGCTGGGTATAAACATTGTATTAATAATATTGGTGCAAGTATTGCACTTGTGTATACTTTATTTGCCAACACAAAAATTGGCAGAACATATTGCACGTTTTAGTCAAGCTATAGTTTCATTCACTCAAATGTCATGCTACATTGTGTATGTTCCACTCTTGTTGAGAATGGCAAATGATGCTGAGGAAAATCCTGGACCCACAGTATATGATGTTGTTGACCCAAGTGAACCAGTCTCTGCTGACTTTAACCAGGGTGGTACAAATTGCATCTCTTGCTTGAAAGTGCAAAGTAGTTATATGACTCTTTGACAACCTGCTCTAAGTTCCTTGGCAATGTAGAAGAAGCATGACTGACTGCTAATGCGCATGAGTGGCAATCACACTTAATGGTTAAGCAGTAGGGATTGGCTTCAATTATGCGACTGACAACACTGTTTTTTGTACCAAAAATAACATTCGTAGTATCTGCAGCAAAACCAACTAAATTAGTCATTTCAACAGCATGCATGTTTAGCAAGATCACTCTTCAGTGTGTCAAAAAGGTATGCTGCTGTTTCACCAAGAACAGGAATAAGGTTCAACAATCTAGTGTCAACTCTCATAAGTTTCTCACAAAAAACTTAATTACAATAGCCATACATTTCACTGTGGCCCTATCAGTTGTCTCATCAATGATCAAAGAAACATGTTTCCCTGTGGCCTGAATATCCTTTCGTAACTCAGTCTTAAACTCTTTGCACAGAATTTAAGTTCTGCTTTCTTGGTTTCATCAGGCAGGGTTGATGGTGGTTGAAAAAAACTTGGAAAGCTATATAATCAAGATAATATTTTGCTGAGTTAAATTCCAGATTGCCATTTCATAGGGGTTAAAAAACATACCCCCCCCCCAAGAGGATGACCAGTACCTCCCCCTCCATATCATGCTCCCAGGCCAGGCTGATGGTCACCATTATATAGTAACAGTAAAAATATACCTGATCAAGATAGTGTACATTCAACGTCATACATAATAATATATAATTTCTAATTCATTATTTATGTACCTTAGAGCTTCCCGTTGTAGTTTTCATCATTGCAAGGTGTTTTGAGCTTTTTCCATGCACGCGAATCGTTGCGAGTCTAGCTTGAATCTTACATCCACATGCTTTGCAAAACCCTTGAGTCCCTGTGGCATCATATTTCGCCCGAGAAAGCCACTTTGAAAACTCGGGTTTTAACTCCCAGTCGTCGCGATACTTTTGTGTACGATTATTCGCTGCATCTGAGGATTTTTTTGCTTTCTTAAGGCCGGTTTACAGTTCGCGCGAATTGGTCGCACGAAGGAGCGAATTTGTCACTGAGCGCGTGCGAGGGTTATTTATGGCAAATTTCGTCATTGTACTTGACGGTGTAAAGCGGACCAAAAAATCTCATGCTAGACACCTACAGCGAAAGTTGAAACATGGTCGCTCCGCCCGCGCGGGCAAAGCGGCTGTAATGGAAAATTGCCTTTACGGTCGTTTTGCCCGCGCGGGCGAAGCGACCGATTCGAATCACGTGAATAATTAGTCGCGCGAGCACGCCAAGAAAGTTGAATGTAGTTCAACTTTCAGGCGTGTCCGCGAGGTAGACACCTATACAGCAAAAGTTGCATACGGTTGGCGGACTATGGCAATCATCGGTTTCTCCGCTGCTGGTCTCACTCTTATTCGTACTTTGAAAATCATCGCCTTCATCGAAGCATGAACTAAAACCTCCAAACATTATTTCCGGATTTACATTTTAGTAAAGATTTTACATAACAATATGGCAGTATTTTTAAAATATATGTCCTGTCACTCAATCATAATATTATGGATGGCGCCAAGTTTTTGGCGCCAAAAATAGCTAAATTCAATCACTCAAAAGCTGGGATTTTGAACAGGTGGGAATTTGGCCAGCGCTGGTCAACAAATTGCGGGCGCAACAAATTGTGCTCTTTTTGGCCAGAAAACAGTGGATGTATCAGTACTAAATACTTTTCTACAAAGTTTATGACAAAATGAACAGGAGGAAAGAAATTGGACTGAAATTTTACTTTGTTCGAAGATGCTAGTTGTCTTGGCTTCGTAAACATATAAAATTAGAAAGTTTAACTTACGGTGGGTTTGAATTTCATTTTTCAACGCATGTTTCTATACAAAAATTGCTATAATAGTTTTCTCATCAAAACATGTGAGATTTCGTACGGCCAAAATCGGCATTTTTCGAAAAATAGGAAAATGCCAAATTTTCAACTTTAGATTGCAAAAAATCTAGCCGAGAGCCTCAAAACGAGACTATCCTTAAACGGTAGTTTGAAGCTTTCTTAATTCATTAATCAAACTAATATGGATGTAAAAATTCGCGCTGATACCAAAAACGGCGACACTGTTCATGTGATCTGTAATTGTTCACAAAAGTACCCTTGAAAATGCTGCCAGAAATTCTATGTTTATACTATTCTTGCTTGTTTAAAGCAATTCGTTTGAGAGATTAAAACCCATTGATTCCAGAAAAAATGGGCAGTCTTGAAATCATATGAATATCTTGCCCTTTTTCTCTATGATAGTATTTAGTAATTCAAGGTGTGAAAATCAGCACAGTAAAATGATAAAGAAATAAAATATTTCAAAATTTTGTCGAGAGCCTCAAAACCAAATACGGTTTAAAATACCCCTAATAGCATGTACATCATATTGGGGAAGAATTGATTTACATCAAAATTCGCGCTAGTACGAATTTTGCTGATTTTCTGCAATTTTCCGTCGAATTCCGAGAGTCTTCGATCTTTTCCGATACGTATAAAGTTGTTTCTTTGCGCAATTTTTACATTTTTAAAAGTTATTATTCATTTGCTTGCACTCTCAGTCAATCAATCTATCAAATATTTTCGGCTGGTAAAAGAAACTAGGCCAAAATCTGTAAAAATCGCTCGGAAATTCAATAGCCGAATATACTCGCCCCAGATCTCATTTCTAATAACCGCGCGAATTCTAACGCATGCTCAGACAAAATTCCCACCTGTTGGGATTTTGTGATTTTTCCGTTGGGACTGACCGCTGACGGGAATTGGCGGAAATCAAACGAGCGGAAATCGAACGCCTCCGACTCTCCGAGGCATGAGCAATCGATTATTTTTGCCAGTAGGGGAGAGGACAACCAGTAATTGGAAATTGAGCTAGTAATTGAGGTTAATTGAGCTTTTTTTAGGTTAATTACCACAATTAATTACCAGTAGCTGCGAACACCGTGAAGAGACTGATCTGTCGGGATCATGCTATACAAGTTATCATGTACGTTTTGTACAGCCTTACATTACGCGAATTTGACACAGTCACTGCGAAAAGTAGAAAGTGCATTCTTATTTCCCTAGATCAGCGTAATTAACAGATTTCAAACATATTGGCGTTGTCCGACTGTTCGTAATCCGCTTGAAATGAAAATGTTTACTTTTCGGGACAGGTCTTTGGCTCTTTGCGAAGCTTGTGTTGAGCAGCCTGAAGCGCTATCGGTTCTGGAATTGGGGATGTGAGATAAATCCACCACTGAAGAGCTATAATGGGAAATGTAACCATACCAAGGCTGGTTTCCATTCTTGAAAATTTCTCAAACACAAGAAATAAAAGAAAACTAGACTAGAGATCGTATTAAAGCAGACCATAGACGCACGCACGCTATGCTAATAATCGCCACGAAATTTCAGCCACACAGTACAGTCCACACTTATACTGGATCTCTGCTGGGCTGTGATCTGGTCATCACTTGAAAATGGCAAAGCAATTCATTTTTCCGCTCAGTAAAGTTATGTTTTGCCTTCCCGATAAAGTAATAATATACCAGTCAACATAGTAAAAGTAAAGCTTCCGTCCCTTAAGCTACGTCACACAAGTGTCGCGCCAGACCTTTTCCTGCCCGCGACTTTTTTTCAAAAATAGCCTATTTTGCCATGTTTAAAGTCATTTATCTCACAAACGAAAAGAGAAAACCAAAAACTGTAAAAGAACTTATAGTCTAGGACCTGTAAAGGAGTTTGTATGCATTTCATTTAGGACAGATTATCTTAACTGTTTTAGGGTAAAATGACCATGGCGGTCAACATGGCATACCTGCCAAAACCCGAATCCGGGGCGAAAGTCCTGAAAATGACTACGTCCAGAAACGGCACTGTCGGCATAGCTCTAAATCCTGAACCGCCAAAGCTACAGCCTTATATTCGATTTTGTGTCCTTCGACATTTCCTCAATTATGTAGCCGTTGCAATGTCTCGCAGCTTCTCTGCCCGATAAATGCCTCTTTGTACACATCTGTATTTATATTACAGTATCCAAAAATAATTGATTGTAGAATAGTCCCAATCGAAAAATTGAAAGCATTATTCCCACTTGGGAGTGAAAAACCTTCCCTCGTTCATCAAGAACGAGAATCTAAAACAAAAGGTTCAAAATAGTTTGAAAGTCTTGCACAATCTTCACGAAAACCACTCGTGGGCAACATTACAGGGGGGGTGAATATTTTCACGAATACGTTTGTTCGCGACCACAGCAACCCAAACTCCCAAAGTAAAGTTTGTGTGTTTAAACTGTTTATATGTTTTATGACAAAATAAACAAATATTCGCGTAACTTTGTATTTTTCTGGTTTCCTTTAGCTATAAAAAAGAAACCAGAGATTTACGCAATCTTTTTGCACCACCAAACGTATTCGTATTCGTGCCCCCCCTGTAATGTTGCCCACAAGGAGTTTTTGTGACGATTGCGTGAGACTTTTGAACCTTTTGTTTTAGATTCTCGTTCTTGATGAACGAGGGAAGGTTTTTCACTCCCAAGTGGGACTAATGCTTTCAATTTTTCGATTGGGACTATTCTACAATGAATTATTTTTGGATACTGTAATATAAATACAGATGTGTACGAAGAAGTGGCAAGAAGGGGCAGAGAAGCTGCGAGACATTGCAATGGCTACATAATTGAGGAAATGTCGAAGGACACAAAATCGAATATACACAGATCGCGCTGTTCTTCGCCTGCCAGAATTTCCTTTGTTCAGGTTAAGGCTCATTCCTTCATTCGAATATTTTACAAAGTTCCTCAAAATTGTTGTCTTGTGAGGAGGATTCCGATCATGAAACCTTGCTCGAAAAGCGTTTTGCACTGCAGTTGTATTTCCAGTCTGGGTATAATGTAAAACGATAAACACTCGTTGGTCTTTTGTGAGTTGAACCATTATTAACTTAAGCTAGTAATATGACCTATTAGTAATTCCACAGTTATGCTCCTGGAATACAATTAGAAGCTATTTTAAATTCCCAGGGGCCTAAAATATTTTGTGCTTAAGAACAAAGTGAATTTCTTGGGAGATTCCGAGGTTGCGTTTTTTATACACCCTGTACTGTAGCCACAATAGAACTGTCTTCTGTGTAAGCAAAATAAAGAAAGGTTCACTTAAGGTGGCTCGATATGGTAATTACAAAAACCTTATTCAAGAATCGCGAAAACAAAACTTCATACTATATGAAAAAATCCGTGTGACCATTTGTGCGCGCGGGAATATTAACGAAAAAACTTACAAAATGATCTGAGGTAAGCAGTTGCTCGCGTCTTTGCGCATGTTATATACCGTTTCATGTCAATTGCTGACGTCATTAAAAAATTCCAATTTTGAAAAACAATGCGCTATATCTCTTTATCCGGTGACCTATGTTCAAATTTTGCATGCTGTATTGCACCGCAACTTAAAGCGAGGAAAGTAATTGTTCTTCGAGCGATTTTTGCATATTCAAATGATGATTGAACAGTTGAATACTTTGTTATGCATATTTTAATTCTTCTAGTCTCAGCTAAATGTTATGATTCAACTGCAATTTTATCCCGAAGCTCCGAACTGGCTTACAGTTGAGCTTTTGCCATACAGTGAGTCAAAAGCTTGATTCTTGGTTGTTGAATTGTTATTTCTATCACAGGAGCTGATGGTGGTATCGATTTTGGTGTTCTGAAAGTGTTTGACGAAAGCAAGCAATCCATGTCACTGAAGAACAAGGGACGTTATGAGATCAGTTATAATTTTGTACTTGATACGACAAAGAACACGAATATCGGTGATTTACTCACAGTTGTACCACAGAAAGGTGTTTTGATACCCACAGAAAGACCAACACAAGTCTCAGTTATATTTCGATCACGTTCTGAAATCTCGTTCAAAGATGAAACTATGTTGAAGTGTCAGGTAAGGGAACTGAAGTAACCGCTTCTAATAGGTGCAGAGTTTCACCTAGCACTGTTCGTGAAACAGATGGTGGTCAACCAGCAGTTATTAGAGTGAGGAAGTAATCTTAACTATTCTCATTGTATCTGGTATAGTCTTGTACTTGGTAGCGTATCATTCCATGTGAGTTCATCACAGGATTGTAACCCACCTTTCGGGATTCGGCCTATTTTTTCACCATTCGTATTTTTTCAATATCTCAAAGGGTTATTGATTTACAGCTCATCAAAAATTGCCTGATTTTAGGGTGTTTGCCTGATCAAATTCGACTTTCGGAAGTGTAGTATAACTTCAAAAGCTCGTAAAATTTACATTATAGCTCCTATTCCTCTAAAATGTAGTACTGTAAATGTTTTTATACAGTCTTAGGTGACTCCAAATAGACGAAGACCTAAATATTTGAACAATTGGTACTTGTTGAAAAATGGAATGTAACCTACAGTACTTGTCAATATGACCATTGGAAATTCTCACAAAAACGTTTTTAAGGTCGCTATAGTGACTACTGTGTGATGAATGGCGTTTTAACGTGATTGCACGTAAAATATTTCCATAAAAGTTTAGGTATTTTAAGTATGCGCACACAATAACTTTTATTAAAATATAAAATTATTTATGAACTGAAATATCCTTTTTAAAAATTTTGATGGATAAAAGTTAATTTTTAAATTAGACTAGTAGGCTATCTCGGTTGCGTTGAAACGTCGCTGCGAATTGAATCGACCAAATTTCCTGTGGGAAATGGACTATAAACTTTTCATTATCTGAATAAGATACTTTATGTTTTCTAATAAGTATCAACCGTTAAAATATCAAGATGTAAATTGCATTAAAACAGAAGGAAGCCACCTTAACATAGCCTATTTGCACTTTGCAAAAGACAATTTATGAACACTATTTCTGCATATACAAACAAACAATATTTTAGTTATCTGATTTGTTCAGATAATACAATAGTGGGTTTGGTGGATAATCCAAGTGAGTAGATATATACACAATTTAAGACCTAACCAGGAACGGTTGCGAAAAATGCAACACTAGGTCCTCTGGCAGGAATTGAACCCACGGCCCTGCAATTCCGGTGCAGCGCTCTAACCAACTGAGCTACAGAGGCCAGTTACTGAGCTGTAACCGTAAGTTCTATATATATAGGTTATCGGGTGTGCGGGTTGTGATAAGGTAAACTTCAAAGATTTTTTTTGCACTTCACTTGGTTGAACTAGAATACTGGGTTTGGTGGATAATCCAAGTGAGTAGATATATACACAATTTAAGATGATATTTTACAGTGCATATTTTACAAAATGATATTTTACAGTAACGGAAAAATTGTATGTTAAAATGTGTTTTTCAGCCTAAGGTGATGCAAATTGTAAATTTGACCTTTTTTTGGTAGTTTAAAGTGTGCTCTTTCAGATGACAGACAGTATAATGTTTTATGTGAACGGAGACATTGAAACTTTTTTGGCTGAAATACATAGGTCGTAAAATTTTCAAAAGTCAGAACATTATTTTATCGTTCAAAATAATGGGTACCTGTTGCAACAGCATCTTTCTGATGCTATTTTAAGATTCCTTGGCATAAAACAGTTTACAAACCATATATTTGCTCAAAAGTTGTTTTGATGCAGCACCCACGAATATAGAATCTAGAATCTCAATCAATTGGTGTACGCATGCGCACACCGAGCTATTCCGCATCTTTAGATTAAACTCCATTTTAATTCTCAACCAAACCCCTTTTACTTGGAAAAGTCCATAAAAATCAAGGTTTACTACAGTTTATAGGACCAGTCTATGAAGATAATACAATATGTTTTGCAAAATGATATTTTTTCGCCAATTTCGCGCATGCGCAGACATGAGAGCATCTTCTTATAATCCAGTTCGGAGTGTCGACTGTGCATCCAAATGACGCGTTCCGCGTCGGAATAAAATTGCAGTTGAATCATAACGTGTTGCTGAGACTGGAAGAATTATAATATGCATATCAAAGCATTGAGCTGTTGACCGCACGTTTGACTTGCTTCAAATTAGAAAATAGATTCCCTTAAGAAGTATTTCCTCTATTTTGCTTTACACAGAAGACAAAATATGCTTGTAAAATCTAATTATCCCAGTCTCAGCTACATGTTATAATTCAGTTGCAATTTTATCCCGATGCAGAACGCGTCATTTAGATGCGCAGTCGACACTAGTTCTACGAATTGGCTTATTCGTTTCTGTATTTTCTGTGTCCTGTTATAGATTATCGAGCCCCACATTGGAGACGGTGGTGAAGTAATAGCCAGTATTCCTGTTAAAGTGAGTGTTCGCTCAGTTCACAGTAAATACACGATCTATCCTGTGAGTGACATCAACTTCGGAGCAGCTCTTGTCAACACGAAGAAAACACGAACATTCACGATCGAGAATAAGGGAGAATTTGATTTCCGATATACGATCATGAAGATGATTAACGCCTTAGGGCGACAGAAACAGGTTGGGCCTGGCATGAAAAGAGAGGGGTCTGGTTCTAATCGTTCTCAACAGCCAACTCAGCAACATCAAGGCTCGGTAAGCCTTGGTGTTGGAGCAAAACCTAGACGAGCTGATTCGGTCAAAGGGTGAGTGCTATTGGATGTATTGACAGTTCCGTCTTGAGATACCCGGACATTTTTCCGAAAGACACTTTGCCGAAAGACATTTTGCCGACTGGATAATTTAACGAACAGGCTTTTTGCGGAAGGGACATTTGCCGAAGGGACAATTTGTCGAAAAGACGTTTTGCCGAGTGTTATTTCCCCAGACTAAGACTCCAAAAACGATTCCTATGTTTTTGAGTTTATGGCAGTTTGCGGAAGACTGACAAGTTAACGAACAGACTATATGGTTCAAGTCTCAGTGAGAACTTTCTCAATGCGACTAAAGTCAACGCTCTGCCGAAAAGTCGGGGTTTTTTCTCCGGGTACTGGTTCTCTCCACAGGAAAGTTGACAGGGTGGGTTAGGTAAAGCTAAATAAAATAAAATAAAAAATATAATAACATGGATGTTAAGAAAAAGATTTATTATGATATAAAGCAGTAGAAATACAAAAATATCTTACGAATGTTTTTACACACATATTTTACAAAATGACATGCCTACTAGAAATTGTGAGCAATAGTCCGTAGGAAAGTTATCATATTCTTGTAAGTGTTAATGTCACTAACAGTGGTGGCGGAAGAGTAAGGAATGGGAGGCAAGCACTTGCTTTATATCATAATAAATCTTTTTCTTAACATTCATGTTATTATACAGTCTGCTATTGGGGTCTTAGTTTGCGGAAATAGCACTTGGCAAAACGTCTTTTCGGCAAATTGTCCATTCTGCAAAATGTCTTTCGGCAAAATGTCTGGCCACCCGTCTTGACGTTATCAATTTTCCATCTTCATATCTACAGAGCTTTAGCAAAAATGGATCCCAGAATTGAAATCTTCATGCTAAAATTAGTCTATACGGAAAACTTCACATTGTTTGGCATTTAGGTCGCGAGCTACAACGTTTTGAATATTATGTTTCCTATTTTGGGTGGCATTATGGATTTCATCGAAATGCCGTTATGAGAGTTATAAGACAAGCTATAAATCCCTAGAATCCTTGAACAACAAGGAGTATTTTGGTGTGTAATTTGTTGTTTTAGCATGTCTGGAACTCGAGTCATTAAGGAAATTTGGCGAACGATTAATGTCAGCCATGTTGAATTAGCACTTTAATTGGCGTGAATTTGTCCAATGGAACTGGTGGAACTTGCCACCCAAAGTGACTGAAGCTAAACCTGATTAAAAATAACGATGACTCGAACTTGGAACTGAGAATATAAATTTTTCTGCAGAAAAAAGCGGGAGCAAGACTTAGGCTACGTTTACACGGGACCGGACAAACTCGAGACTGTGCCCAAATTCGTCCGGTTCAGGTGTTCACACGGTGAAAACGAATGAAAATTTGACCGATTCTACGTGTTTACACGAGGAAACCGGACGAATTCGAGCACGGTCTCGAATTCTTCCGGTCCCGTGTAAACGTAGCCTTAGTGTGATAATGATCGATTTTTTGGTCCATTCTATCTCAACATCCTCAACTTTACATTCAATTTCTACCTATTAAACTGTAATTCTTACAAACCTGATCTCAAACCCAACCAATTTACCTCACGAAGAGTGTAAAACGTCGTTTTCGAACAATAGTTAAAACTGCCTCTCGTGTTTGACTGCTAATTCTCCTATTGACTCTCATCAACTCACATCAGCTCTGAACGTGTTCAAATTGCGATCTCACTCAATGAGAGTTTTAGCTTATATGATCGATCACAAAAGTTGTATGGTCTATTGATTGGATTTAAACAGGGTTTAGATAGCGTGTTCATCTTCATTGGGTTGCAAGCACTTTGTAGAATAAGCTGAAGATGACATGGTATTCTGTTTTTTAGAAGTGAATTTTTCGGCGGCGGTGCACCAAACATCCGCCAACAGATTGGAATGTTTACCTTGTATCCTGCTGTCGGCGTGATAGCTCCGGGTTCATCAATGCAAGTTACAATCGATATGATGGGAGAAAACCCAGGATACTCTGAAGAAGTAAGATTTGTTTTGTTAGTTTTAGTGGTGGGTCTTGCTGTCATTATTTTGTTTCGAACTGGTATTAATAGAGGTGAAACTAGAAGTAGTAGTAGTTTGTTGTCGCTGTTTTTGTTCCTGTTTCTATTCTTGGTGTTTTTGTTGATGTTGTTGTTGATAATGATGTTGCCATTGTTACTGCTTTTGTGGTAATTGTTGTCGATGATAATGTTGTTGCTATCATTGATGATGATGATGATGATGATGATGATGATGATGATGATGATGATGATGATGATGATGTTGTAGTAGGTTTTCTTGTTCTGTTTTGTTTGGTGGAGAAGGGGGGGGGGGGGGTTATTCAAACAAAGTAAGTTTCAAAACATCGTAAGTAAGAAAAGCGTCAACTTCCACGCCTATTAACAAGTTACTAATAAGTACACAATGTCAAGTATCTCTTGGTTATGAGGGGCTTGACAGGTTTCTTTCTGTAAAAAAGAACGAGAGCTTATTTTGGAAGGAGACATATTTGAGAGGAGGCTTAATACAGGATTTGCGGTATGCGTCCTTCGCTGTGGAGAATAGATTTCTATAGATGTACTTTTCTCTGTGGAGAAGAGTATATGTATAGAAATAAAGAATAGCATCCTGACCTCAAACAAATCCCAATGTCACTATACATTGTCTTTTTTGTGTCTGGATATCCAGAGAAACACTCGCTCATATTGTTTACAAAGTAGAAATTTGGATTCGTGAAATCCCTCCCTATGGAGTTATTTACACAACCAAACGAAAACGCCTCTTTGATTTGTACTTATAAACTAATGAATGCATCATCATAACTAGTTTGTAGTGTTTTTATTGTACATAAAAGTGTAATAATTGTAGGGTTTAGTAGCTGGAAATTATTGAGTGTATATACATTTATTAGACCTAACCAGGAACAGCTGCGAAAATGCAACCATAGGTCCCTGGCAGGAATCGAATTTGCCGCCCTGCGATTCCGGTGCGCGCTCTAACCAACTGAGCTACAGAGTCCAGTTGTTGAGCTCTAACCACAAGTTCATGTATATATACTTGGGTACTGCCATGTCAAAATCTTGGTAATAGTGTAAGTTAACTCTTAAGGATTAACTCTACAATTTCATAAACTTTATGGTGTTATTTTGTGTTTCCTCGCCACTTTCATGTAAAACTTATTGTTGTAAATTATTCCTATCATTACATCATTCTATATTTTAATGATTTCAATTGTTCTAGGTGTTGGCTATCGACATTACAGATAGACTACCAGCAGATAACCCTCATGGCATTCCATACAAATTGATTGGTGAAGCGGCTATCCCTGGTATCAGTGTTATCTGTCCGGAATATATTGGTTCCATATTTGAAGAACATCGTGTAGTACAGAGCCTAAGTCGCTTCCAATTCCACTCTGCAGAGTTAGACAGTGGTACCGGTGTCTATGGCGAACAAGAAAACAAATTTATGTTCTTTAATTCCGTCGTTGGAAGGAAGAGTTATGCGAGGTTTAAGATCACCAATCCAAACAAGGTTAGTTATTTAGGTTAGATATTCGGGTTGTTTATCCCGTTTCTTGCCCTTGAAAAATTTTAAGTAGTTTAATTAAATGATGTCCACGTATGAACATCGGTTATAAACACAATAAGATTAATCATATAGTACAAATTAAGGAAATGGATAATTTGACTTTCCGTAAATGTTCCAATAAACGTCCTGGGCGTTTATTAAATTTTCGTTTTTTAAAGAGGAGTGTATTAGGAAAGGGGAGTCTATTAGAGAGAGGAGTATATTCCAGGGATGGATATACAGGGGGTGCGTACCGCTCCTATCCTTGGCCAAGGGTTGTGCAGGAGGGATGCCAATTTCCATTCAAATCCAAATTTTGGATTGTGCAAGGCATTTATCAATAAAAATATATAATATTGGGCCATTGGGTGCCTCTTTGACTATCTAGGAAATCATATTTTTTAAACATTTTCTGAAAAGCTCAGCCCTGCCAAGAGTCCTCAGTGATGATGTACTCGGTCGACGGTCATGCCCTGCTTCATAACCAGCGACGCCCAGCTCCCCCTGCCAGATCAAGCTGGATCCATGGTTTATTCTTACATTCGGCACCTTTTAGGTTTTGGTGTCGTCAGATGACGTTTGCCACGTATTTTTCAAATATCATTGAAGTGCATCTGAAATCGCAGCGTGTAAACATACCTTAAACAACACTTTCCAACAGTTTGCAGATCGAATGAATAAAAGTTTAAAATCTTCAATTGTCGTAGCTTACACTACTTTACACTTATGCTCCTACATTAATATTTTAGCAAGCGTTTACATTTGTAAATTTTCATTGGTAAATGTTAAGGCAATCAGAAAAATATATTTTATAATAAACTACAATTTACTAGCCAAAATCAGTAATGCTTGAGGGTTTGTATAGAATCAAACTACCTGTAACAAATGCAACAAGAACTTCGACGTTTAGAGCGAAGGCTGTAGTTGTTGGTAGAAGACAAAATTTACATCCACTCCCCAATAATGTGCTATTTTTTCTGGTTATCTGTTTGTTTTCCATGTTTAGATATCATGCGATATTATGATCACAGTGAAGCCAATGTCAAACAAAGCATCAGCAAAATGGCACGATGTTTACGAAGTTAGTCCAAACCGTGCGTGTATTGGAAGATATGGCAGTCTTTATATCACCGTGGCGTTCACCCCCCCCGCTATGCAAGTCTACTCCGCCATATTTGAAGCCGCAGTTGATGGTATGACGGGGGTGGTGTCAAGATATCGTAGCCTCACTTTTGATATACAAGGTGATGGCAATCTGCCAAGAGTAAGCATACAACGACCTGCCACCCGCAACAAATCAGGCAACCTTATTATGCTATTTAAACCTCTCCTGTTAGGCAGAGCTCAAGTACTACCCCTGGTCCTTACAAATGATGGAAATTTAGATGCGGATGTCAAGATGACACTCACGGACCCTGAAAAGTCGTTCTCTATAACTCGTACCAGTCTATCACAAGACGACGGTATACCGAAAGACAGTAGCCCACCAAAACACATCACTCCAAATGATATCCTGTTCCGACTACCTACCTCGAGGTCCATAGAGTTTGCAGTGCAGTGTAAACCCACTTTGACTGACAAAGTAATTGGACAGATCCGATTTTCTGTGCGAGATAACCCGTACGAAGAGAATGCGCTACAGTTGCTGGGAGAAGGATATAAAGAAGATGTTACTATTGATAACATTATCAACGGTGATGGGACTAGAGATGTGGCTGATAGCAGCACCGATCGCAGTGGTGGGTATTATACAAGAAATATCATACATGGAGCATTTTATTTAAAAAACCATGTTTAGAAAAGTTAATAGTCATTTCGATATGAATTTAAATTATTTTCAATGGCGTTAAGAACAGACACTTAGCGCAAATTTACGACAGGGCTGATAGTACACTAACGCATTCTATAACCTATTTCGTCCGCATCTCACCATTATACATTTTCTTTAGTCCATGTCGTTTACCCAGGGTCATAATACACGTGCTCGAAAACTTAGGTCTAAAGCGCCGTACAGACGAGCAGGTTTTCCTTGAGAAGTTCCTTGACGAGTTTATTTGTGTGTCTACAGCAAATAAGTTTTTTCGATTAATTTTTCCTTGTCTGAGATTCTTGTCAGGGAAAACCTGTCAATTTTTTGTCATACACACGAGCAAATAAAACTTGTCAAGGAAAACCTGCTCGTCTGTGCGGGGCTTAAGGGTTAGTTTTTGGTGAAGGAGGAAAGCCGGAGAAAAACCCTCAATAGACCACTTGCCTTATAGCGATGCCCGCTATGCATGATGGTAGGAGTCGTGTCCTTGCATTCGAACGAAATGGCGGGCGAGGAGTGAGCGATTTTGTTTTGAAGATGAAATGGCGGATTTTTAATAACTTTTTACATCCATCAATAAATTTTATCTGCGGGGAAACAACAAGGGGGCTATTGACTACAAGTAGGTGTAATTTCATGACGTTCTGTGTAATAATGGTGAAGAAAATGCGTTGGAAAAGATGGGCCATGTAAACACGTTTCGCAAACAAGTTTTGCAAAAAACTAACCTCACGAACAAAAACAAGACAATTAGCGTTTTACAGTAAGATCGGATAATCTTTTTTACATACTACCTTTAACTGATAATTGTTTGTACTGGAGATCTAGGTTATTTAGAATCCATAAGCTTATGAATACCATTTTAAGCTTTGTGAAATTGACAACTTTTTGTGATGATTTTGTTCGAATTTGTCATGCAGAGACCTTTCATCTCTTTGACCACAAGTTTTAGCTTAAATTTCTCCCATCCGAACAAAATCGCTATAGCTATATCAAGGATATTTAAAAGTGAGAATGTTCTCGTGATTTCGTTGCTGTATTATATTTTTTTGGATCTAGTTTAACGCATATTTTGATTTGTATTCCGCATTGGTAGTATAGATGTTTTATATACTGTACACAATTTTGTATTTTGAAAATTGCTTCTCAAGTATATAATATTAATCGTATACAACTTTTAAGCATTTGGCTATGTTTTTAACACATACTCTTTAACTATGAAAGATTTGTAGTATATATAATACATGGACTTTCTGATGGAAAATATTTTGAACAATGTATGGAGTTAATACTCCCATAGGGGCAAAATGCCATTTTAATAAGAACTGGCAGTCTCTTGTTGTTTACTTTCTTAGAAATAATCAAATAACAGCCTACTTCAAGTTACAGTGTTACACACTTTCATACCTTTGCCTAGTCTCCGACTTAACTTAACATGATTACATGAAATGTTTAAAATCCCTATTAGTAAATTATATAGTATTTTTGTTGGCTAGAGTTGGTACTACAATTTAATGGAATGGGTTAGTCTGGTAAGATGTGCATTCTGTACTTGTATATCCTCACATATATTTGCAGGAAATAGAAAATGGGTTTATTCTCCTAATTATTTACATATGTACAGGGTGAGTCAGAAAAAAGTGATGCCTTTGAAATTAAATACAATAGGGTACAATAGATTCTTTGAAAGAAAATGCAAATATGAAGTTCAATTTCAAAAGGTTCACTATTGTATTAAATTTCAAAGGTATCACTTTTTTCTGACTCACCCTGTAGTCTACCAAAACCACAGACTGTACTGTAGATTTTAATAGGAAGGTTCACTTGGTCTTATACTTTTCAGTATCCAGTATGCATGCATGTGATCTGTACCAAAATTTATCAGTTTACCAGACTGGGTTGATGGTAACATAATAAACATATACTCACTCCATGCATGAATAGGTAATAAAGGTCTTGCAATGCAATAATAGTATCTCTACAAGAGCCCAATTAACAACTAATTTGCATATTGTAGTGATTGACAGGTCATTTACATAACAATGAAATGCGCGGGAAAACGGGACACATGCCATATGGTAGCGAGAGAGAAAGTATCAAGTTTGTAGTCGTACAGTAAACTAAATAAATATATAAACGTAACGTGTGTGCTTAATTATTACATTGGCGACGAGGATAAATTCTCAAAATGAATGGCTTACAGCCCATGCCTTTGTTCGAACCGAAAGCTGATCCAACGAATACAAGCGCTCGATGGACACAGTGGATTCAGCGTTTTAAAACATATTTAGTCGCTTCGAATGTGAAGGACACTGCACGTCAAAGAGCACTTCTGTTGTATCAAGCTGGCCCCGAAGTTCATGAGATATTTAAAACACTGCCAGAAACGGGAGACGACAAAGATTACGAAGCAGCTGTCAAGGCCCTCACGAGATATTTTGAGCCGGAAAAAAATCGCATATATCAAACATATATGTTCCGACAAGCAGCGCAGCAAGATAATGAGACTATCGATGACTTTCACACACGTTTGAGAAGATTAGCAAAGTATTGTGAATTCGAGGACGTCGAATTTGAAATAAAAATGCAAATTGTGTGCAACGGGACATCCTCGAGACTGCGTAAGAAAGCGTTGAAAGAAAGCAATTATTCATTGAAAGATATGTTAATCGATGGTCGGAAATCTGAAACCTGTAGTGCCCAAGCCAGTGGTATGGAAGAAAAATTTAAAGATGTACAAATTAATCAAGTTGAGAGAAAACCGACTGAGTCTACATGCTATAAGTGTGGACTTGCTTACCCTCATGCGGATCGCCCGTGTCCAGCCGCAAACTCCACTTGTAACTCCTGTGGCATACTTGGTCATTTCTCTAGAGTGTGTCGAAAGAAAGAATCGCGTCGTTTCTCTAAGCCACAACCGGCACAAGAATCGCTCCGACGACGAGAACAACCAAAAGAGCCGTATAAACATAAATCAGAAACCAAGCGAAGAAATCATGCACGGGCTGTCAACAAACATCGCGATTCATCCACGGAGACCAGTTCAGAAGACGATTATGCGTATGAGCAAATTTATAGACAATATAAATTTAAGTTAATGAGACAACGCGTTGAAGCTAGTATGTTTAAGCAAGATATCAGATAAGTTTCTGTCTCAAAGGCGGCGATTCCTTCCGTCCTGGCCTCAAGGAATGCATTGTTTAGTTTTACTTATTGACAGATAGTTCAAAGATCATTTTAATCATTGGGCATGATGCTTTCACGTGAGCAGCCCTTGATATTGCATGCTAACGCTTCCTACTAACAAATTGACCAATCATAACGCGCAATATAATACAAGTTAATTAGCGCATAACTTGCAGGATGCTAACAAGATCATATCATTTATACTGAGCGCTTCGCTTACTCAAGTTATTGAAATAATTTTCAACATGAAAGTTTACCGTTTATGCACGCGAACTGCTTTGGACGGCGATGGTATGATGCGGCGGTGCGCGATCTAACGATGGACATATTATCGTGTATATACAACAACAGGCAGTGTGGACGCGACGACGCAGTTAGTCAAACAGAACTCAACGGCAACGCGAAGCAAGTACCGGCATCCATTCCTCTCATGAACAAAGAAATATATCAGTTTAAATACGTATAAGTTAGTCCTACGCAACGGAATAGCTGCGTCGGCATTAGAATAGAATGAAACGCTACTTACTCAAGTTACGAAACGAATTTTCAAGAATGAAAGTCTACTGATTATGCACGCGAACTGCTTTGGACTGCGATTTCAGATGGTACATATTACCGTATATATGCAACAACGGGTGTATGGCGAGCGACGACGCAGTTTAGTCAAACAGAACTCAACGACAACGCGGAGCAATTAAGTACCGCCGCCGCCGGGGCATCTATTCCTCTCATGAACAAAGAAATATATCAGTTTAAATACGTATAAAGTTGGTCCTACGCAACGGAGTGGCTGCGGTGGCATTATAACAGAAAGAAACGCTACGACTAGATGTGGATATCATAGAACACTGGGATTAACAAGGAATTGGATTATACCACTGATTGATACAAAATGTGTAGTTAAGGGGGGATTTGCCATCGCTTAGCTTGGGTATTGTAAGTATACAGGCGAATTCAATTGATTGCGTTATATTTCGTTTTAAACCAACATAAAAAATTCATGTGCGCTATAACGAGAGTTGACTGTATCTGTCTATCGATACATTTAGTATGTCTCGTTTTGTTAATGCGCATGCAGCTGGTAATATATTTGATTGACGTATTTGAGTCCAAAGTTCGATCATTGTCTTGAGGCCGGAAAAGCTCGGCAGCTTTGTCACACACTATATACACCCCTATAATCATAAATATAGAAAACTGAGAATATCATTCATCCAACCATGATCGCTGAATTGGCTGCACCTATCTTGTTGCATGAATTATAATGATGCTAAAGTTTATAGTTACTTAGTTCAAATTTCAATCTATTTGTAAGATGTATACCATAGGCATAGTCCACACATCAGTATATATCGAAAACTAAAACATACCCCGACAAAAGTATACTTTGATTTGCTATGCTATATCAGCATTCACGACACTTACTGTACATGCACTTACGTTAATTTGAGAAATAGTCGGGAGGGGTTTGCCTAACTGTTTACATATATCTACTCGTGAATGATAGCGATATAATTCTGTTACTATATTATTCGTTTTTACTGAAACGGAGCTAATCTTAAGCTCCAAGTTATAGATAGATATAGTTTGGCAGTATATATATTTCTATAATTATTGTGATTCATCGACTATATATATCAACTCCAAAACTTGCATTCCTCACGAAATGAGTTTGGCGCAAGTCTCGATCTGTTTCACTGATTGCCTCCAAGTTTTTAACTATACATATTCTAATAAATTAATCTATTTATTTTTTATTTTTTCCTGCAGTGGGAAATTGGCATTGATTTGATTTGTATTTAGTTTCACTTTCTACCTTATTTGGTTAGGGACATAGCACATATTTAAATTAAATGAAGTATACAGGCAATATATTGTGCTACGCCAATTCAATTTTAGTCAGTCTTTATAAAGATTAAAGTAATTGATAACAATAGTTCATCCTTTGAAAGCATGCCAATACAATAAGTTGTTTGTGGTTATAACATAAGATTGAATCACATTCTGTAAGATCTGATGTTGCTTGAATGTGGATACATTTCTATAATATATTGTTTGAGATATAGAAAGAGTTCTAGTTTGAATACACATATGATCTATATGCCTACAAAATTGGTTTGCACTTTTTATGCATGATCCGCATTATATTTGCTTCGTTTGCATGAAACCAAATATCTAAAGCCGAGGCTCAAGCTATTTTCCAATGTCAATGCCTGCATGCATACAATATCATACTATAATTTTTGTTTTTATCGAGTGAACAATCACAACAAGAAAACAAAACGATTTAAAGAATGCTCAAATAAACAAATAAATAAAAAGACGAATGTCTTGATATAGTCAGCTCTGTTTGTCGTGTTATCAACACTCCAATCGAGAACTTGTAAGATAGAAGCTTTGTGGGGAAGCTGCTGGTTAATTGTCTTGGCCCCATCCAGGTTTCCTGTATCATAGGTTTTTCCTGGCCTCCCTGACATTCCAGCTGTAATATGAGTGATGGTAATGCTCAAATCAGCCACTCTAACAATAAGGCTAAATACATAACAATTCTTCATTTTAAAAAATGGGGAGAAGGTATTTTCGTCTATGGGGAATACACATTCTGTGTATTTGTGGGGTTGAAGTCTCCCAAAATGTCAACTTCAGGCCCATAGACTCAATATACGTCACACATATACCATATAATTAAGGACTGTCCATATAGGGGTTTATCGCCCCTTGGTCAGGTTAAGAACTGCCCGTATGGGTCTAGCACTCTGGGTCAGGTTAAGGACTGTCCATAGGGGTTTCATTCCCCTTGGTCAGGTTAAGAACTGTCCAAGTGTTTCTTGGTTCAGGGTCGTCAGGGAATAGCTACCCCTGGCAAGGCTCTGCTTTATGGTCAGAGCATTCAGTTCAGTCAATCAGTTCAGCTTAAGGTGTGACGTGAGTAGGGATGATGTTTGTCATAATAGGAGCTTCACACCCCAGAACCCCTTCTCCCACAAAATATGTTTTGTTTGAATTGTGTTTTTATAAATATGGTTTTATATCAACAGCTTGGGTCATTAACTGTGGAAAACAAAGCCAAAGACGACCCAAAGACGAAAACAAACATACGGGTAAATTCGATTGAAATCAAGTTCATTGTTGACACGGGAGCCACAGTTGATGTAATCGATTCCAAAACGTACGATCGCCTCAAATCCAGTGTAAAATTGTGCAAGAGTACCACGAAGATATTCGCTTATGGCTCGGACAAACCACTACCTCTTAAAGGCCAATTTCAGGCAACCTTGGAATCGAACAAATGTTATACTGTCTCGGTTATTCAGGTTGTCGAAGGTAGCTCTGGAAATCTACTTAGTGCAAAAACCGCTCAAGATTTGGCATTAATTCAATTGGTAAACAAAGTCACAGAACTTGAAACGCGACCGAAACCGGAAGTTTTTAAACCGGAAGTTTCTACACCGGAAACCGAGGCGGGGAATATGGAGAATACAGATGAAAGGCGGCCAGCGCCTGCATCAACGCCGAAATGCGCAGACCAAGATATTCAGAAAATTATTGATAAATATGCAACTGTTTTTGTGGGTGAAGGGAAACTGAATACTCAACAAGTCGGGTTACACATCAACGAGAACATTAAACCGGTAGTTCAGCCGCAGCGCCGGATACCACCTTGTTGTGAGTGTAGCTTCCTACTGAAATATTGTAATAATAAAATAATAAAATAATATTCGCAAAGATGTATCAAAGGAGTTAAAGAAATTGGTGAAAGAAGATATGATCGAAAGAGTCTGTGACCAACCTACACCGTGGATTTCGCCAATTGTGTGCACCCCAAAGAAGGACGGTGGAACACGAATCTGCGTTGATATGAGAGCAGCCAATCAAGCGATTGAGCGCGAAAGACATGTTATGCCAACGCTCTCTGATTTCCGTGCAGAGATGAACGGGTCAAAATATTTTTCGAAAATTGACCTAAAACAGGCGTACCATCAACTAGAATTGACTGAAGAAAGTCGCTATATAACTACATTTTCGACGCACGAAGGCCTATTTTGTTACAAACGACTGAACTACGGAACGAACAGTGCACCAGAAATATTTCAGAATATTTTGCAACGCCACCTTAGTGACATTCGGGGAGTAAAGAATATCGCAGATGATATTATTGTTCATGGAAAAACACGAAAGCAACATGACGAAGCCTTAGAGAACTGTCTGAAACGACTAGATCAACTCAACTTGAAAGCGAAACCAGAGAAGTGTAGTTTCCTACGCAAAGAGATTAAGTTTTATGGTCTAATTTTCACGGCAAATGGAACACGACCTGATCCAGCAAGAATCGACAATTTGGTCAAAGCCAGTGCACCAAAGAATGCCAGTGAAGTACGCAGTTTTTGGGCCTAGCTAACACGTGCCGTGAGTATGTTCCAGAGTATGCTGAAATTACTAGACCGTTGAGGATCTCACAAAGAAAAGTGTCGCTTTCAATTGGAACAACACTCACCAAAGAGCTTTTGAGCAGATTAAGAAGAAACTGACAAACGCTCCTACTATGGCATACTTCGATACAGAGAAGAGAAGCTTGCTTATCGTTGATGCATCACCTTTGGGAATTTGTGCAATCTTAGCACAACGAGAGAAGTCCGGAGAGTCGTACTGTATTATCTCTTACGCCAGCAGAGCTCTGTCTCCAGTCGAAAGTCGATATTCACAGACAGATATTGAAGGGCTGAGTCTAGTTTGGGGGATCGAACATTTCCGACTGTTCCTTCTGGGCACTGAGTTTGATGTTTATACTGATCATAAAGCCCTGGAAGCAATCTTTAACAATCCAAAATCAAAGCCCCCAGCTCGTATTGAACGCTGGATGCTACGACTGCAACCGTACAACTTCTGTGTGATTTACAAGAAAGGAACAGTTAACGAAGCCGATTATTTGAGCCGTCATCCTATCACTACTACTCAAGGAAAAACTACAATTGAAGAAAAAATTGCAGATAACTATGTGAATTACATCATTAACAATGCTATACCGAAGTCAATGACACTTCAAGAAATCAAGGAAGCCACTTTGTCAGACACCATTTTAAGGAAAGTTCTAGAATGCATGAAATCAGGGAAATGGGACGAGAAGGATGTGGAACTGAAATCTTATCACATGTGCGCGGAAGAACTAACAGCAACGAAAGAAGGGGACCTTCTTCTAAAAGGGAGCAGAATTGTTATACCAAAAACGCTACAAGACCGTGCGACGCAACTCGGACATGTGGGACACCAGGGAATAGAGAAGACGAAAGCGTTATTACGAGAGAAAATATGGTATCCTGGAATGGATAGTAAAATTAAGACCTTCGTTGAAAACTGTGCTGCCTGTCAAGCCGTTGGTCCGGGTAGTCCACCTGAACCGATGAGGATAACTCCTACCGCGACAGAGCCATGGCAAAGCTTAGCACTAGATTTTTATGGTCCAATACCCCACAGTGGACAGTATTTACTTGTCGTAACCGACACCTACTCTAAGTTTCCTGAAGTGGAAATTGTGAAGTCAACGTCAGTTGTTAGACCGAAGTTAGACCGCATATTTGCAACTCATGGCATTCCAAAAAAGATTAAGACTGATAATGGCCCACCCTTTAATGGGAACGATTTCAAACGATACATGGCTGCATTGGGAATCGAATGGACAACAAGCACTCCGTTATGGCCCCAAGGAAATGGTAATGCCGAGAGTGTGATGAAGCCGTTAGGAAAAGTGATAAAGACTTCTATATTAGAGGGGAAAAATTGGAGACAAGAACTTCAACGATTTCTGTTAAATTATCGCTCAACGCCGCATGCTACTACCAAGATACCTCCATGTGAATTACTGTTCAACCGAAAGGTGCAAGGAAGTCTACCCGAGCTGTGAACAAAAACGATCGTGAACAAGCACCAAAGTGCCAAGGAAAACATCGAGAAAAAGAAGATCAGGAATAAGCAATACTACGATGTCAAGAAAAACACCACAACATCCACAATTAGGGAAGGTGACATTGTTATTTGCAAACAGAAACCAACCAACAAGCTATCTCCTAGATTCAATCCCGAGCGATTGACGATCGTCGAGAGGAAAGGAGCAACAGCTACTGCCAGAAATGACAGTCGCAGTATCACGCGTAATGTGTCTCATTTCAAAGTAGTTAAACGTGCAGAAGAACAAAGTAGTGATGAAGAGAGACCAAACAACGTGGATGATGTACAGGGCAGAGGATTGGACGACGATATGCAGGACATTATAGTAGAACGTCAGCCGACACCAAGAAGATCAACGAGGAATCAACGAACTGTAAATAGATTTGGTAACTCAATACCGTCTGGACTTATTTCATAGAACTTTAGAATAACAAACAATTCATAGTTATTCCGTTAAGTTTTGTTTAAAAAAAAAAGAGAGCGATGTAGTGATTGACAGGTCATTTACATAACAATGAAATGCGCGGGAAAACGGGACACATGCCATATGGTAGCGAGAGAGAAAGTATCAAGTTTGTAGTCGTACAGTAAACTAAATAAATATATAAACGTAACGTGTGTGCTTAATTATTACACATATTAACAACTATAAAAACAAAGTGCTTGATGGAAAGTTGAGATATCTTAAGTCTGATAGTGAAAATTTGTTATTTGTAACTCTGAAAGTTATCTGTATGTGTTTTGGAATTGTTTTTGCAAGACTAAGTGCAAGCTGTCTCTTTCATAGTTCCAACAAGTTAATCTTGCTCTCCCAACAAATTTGTCTTGCTCTCAGGCTTATTAAGCAGCTATTAGCTATAACAGGGTATCTAAGTTCCTAAAACTTTGCCAGTGAATACTATGGGGTTATAAAGATAAAGGCTATCATATAAAATATTGAATGTACAATATATATACAAATGACAAATTGTGAAAACTATTATATTTTATTAAATGTAGCTTTGTTTTAGAGTGTTCTCACATAGTATTGATGTTAGTTCTCATCTTGCTGTGTTATCAACATGGGCAGGTGAAGGGGGGCACTATCATCAACTGCCAAAGTGTTATAACTTGGACTATACAAATCACAGAAGCAGTTGGATTATATATGAGTCAAAGGCCTTAATTGAGGACTTAAATTTTCAGCAACCAAAAGCAGATATTTGTTGACAACCAATATTTGCACCCCAGACTATTTATCACCACTGGCTGCATGTGTGACCACACCAACAATCAAAAACATTTATGTGTGACCGCACGCACAGACACACACACACACACACACACACACACACACACACAAATGTCAACCCTTTCAAATAGAAATTTATCTTTACAGACAATTACAGCATGTTGAGTAACATATTTTCTTGTAATTGAACAAGAATAAGGTTAGCATACTACCTAAATTTCATGTTGCAGTACATGTGCAATTATATTGTAACTGATCAAGCAGTTCTCCACGACCCCACTTCCTTGTGAAATAATATGGGTTTTTTTAATAAAATACAGCAACGAAATCACGAGAACATTCTCACTCTTAAATATTATTGATATAGTTATAGCGATTTTATTCAGATGGGAGAAATTTAAGCTAAAACTTGTGGTCAAAGAGATGAAAGGTCTCTGCATGACAAATTCGAACAAAATCACCACAAAAAGTTGTCAATTTCACAAAGCTTAAAATGGTATTCATAAGCTTATGGATTCTAAATAACCTAGATCTCCAGTACAAACAATTATCAGTTAAAGGTAGTATGTAAAAAAGATTATCCGATCTTACTGTAAAACGTGAATTGTCTTGTTTTTGTTCGTGAGGTTAGTTTTTTGCAAAACTTTTGTGCGAAACGTGTTTACATGGCCCATCTTTTCCAACGCATTTTCTTCACCATTATTACACAGAACGTCATGAAATTACACCTACTTGTAGTCAATAGCCCCCTTGTTGTTTTCCCGCAGATAAAATTTATTGATGGATGTAAAAAGTTATTAAAAATCCACCATTTCATCTTCAAAACAAAATCGCTCGCTCCTCGCCCGCCATTTCGTTTTTACCTCAGCAGTAAGGGGCAGTACGCTAACCCCATTAATATACTTTCATTTACATTACATTCTTGTTCTTAGATGGAAACCAAGTCTTGTTTGGTGACTGTTCAGTCGGTGTGGCAAAGAAAGTAACATTCACACTGACCAATCACCTGGAACATGATGCAGTAAGATTTAGCTGGTCTCCACCAGATGGTCTAACATTCTCACCATGTACTGGTCATCTCCTGGCTAACTGTGCCAAAGATATCTCCGTGTCATTTACTTCTGATAAACCACTCACATTAGATCATGTTCGCGTCAACTGTAAAGTTACGAAGATAAAGCTCGCTGAGGATGGAAGGAAGGTAAAGCTTGTTATAATGGTAAAATGCCTTTCTTTCGCTCAGTCTTCAACTCACGCGATTTAATTTCCCGCATCCTAAATGCGATATTTTCGCGCACCTTGAAGCGGTACTAAACTGTAAAATCACAGTTAAATGATGGGTTTTTCCGTTTTAAAATTACACTGGACACACAAAATTTTCACAACATTTTCACTTTTAAAAAAGTGGTAACCGTTTTCCGCGCATAATAGTATACAAAATTAGTACAAAATTTACAAAAGTATACAAAATTTACCAACTTCACAGCGCTATATTTTCCACATTTTACGACATTTTGCAACCAAACTTTGCAATTTTACTAAACTTAGGATGCTCTTTCCAGCTGTACTGATACAATTTCCTAGTTCCAAAGTTAGTTTAATAGGGGAATGGTCCATTCGTGCTGGATTTTAACATGCCAACTTCTGCAATGGCTTTCTGAGGCCAAATTTCTTAGATATTTCAAATTGCTAATAGAGATGACTTATTTCATCTATAGGCCATAGATTGGGATGACCGTATGAGAACAGTGAAGTGGATTGATGTGAATGGTCGAGCAACACCTCGCGAGGAAGGATTGTCTTCTGGAGGTCAGAAAGCAACCTCCGAAGTTGGCAGAGAACGAGCAACAAAGAAGAAAATTTATGAAACAGAAACAGAGCCAGCACATGCGGTCATTGATTCAGATTCACCTAGGACATTATCACTGGGAGTTAGTGCAAAAGTCAATTACGCCGCATGTGAATGCCCAGTTAACTTGGTTCATTTCAAAGATACACTCATGTTTCAAACAAGGGTTTACAGGTAAGATTAAAAATTAATAACATTTTCATAACGTAGTAAGTATAAAAAGTTGCCCACAAGCTGCTGTGGCGAGTGGGTCACCGATGTTCTTACCGCGTTGTGATGTCATCTGTGTCTCTTCACCAGTGAGCTCCATAATCCCCGAGCCGGCGCGAAGCGCCGTGCGAGGGTACTAATTCCACTCGGCTATTTATTACACCCGGGAAAAAAGGAAAGCTATGCGAAACCAAAGTTCCTGGCGTGTGGCTATGTTTCATGGGTGTCATGGGTGAACGTTTTCGCGATTTTCGTGGACATTGCGTGGGCTGTTATTGAGCGAAGATTTTAAACATGAGAAATTCTGATTATTTCAAAATCGCTTTTAAGGACTTTATAAATAGGAGCTGTAAGGCGAATTTTATCGCTTTTGCTTTATATAAAAGGATAAGAAGAGATATATGAGCGAAAAAAGTAAAATATAAGGCGAGTTTGTTATAATTGTTGATGTATTTGTTCATGGCATATTATCATTGTTGTTTTAAAAACTGTTGCTTTATATAAATAGTCTCGTTTAATTCCAGTTTAAGTATCCTATATTTTATGTTACAAAAAGCTATAAATTAAAAGGAAAGCGGAACCATTTTTACGAGAGAATTGTATACTTTCAAGCGCAAGATTTCATTTCGAAAAGGAATTTATAGGTAAATGCAGTTTTATGAACTTTACGAAACGTTTATATTGAACGGACGGTTGAATTTTTCAATTTTACATTAAAATAAAATATTAGAATGCATAATAACATACCAACATGATATATATCAGTATTCTATTGTTAAAACCATTAATATTTTAACTACATTGCCGGTTTTGTAGTGTAATTTGTACGCTAAAAACTGTAAAAACATTTTTCTTACTGATCGTGTTGCCATGACTACAGTGCTTCCACAGTTTGAAACAAATTTCCATTGTTTATCCTTGCAAAAATCCTTAAAATTCCTTTATATAATTCCTTAATGTTTAAATTTTCTTCCAGTTTTCCTTTGTTTTCCTTCCAAACTATTACCGTAATATGATTAAAATTGTCATGGCACGGAACTGAACGGAAATACGGAATCACTCAGTATTTACGTCAAGTACTCCATTTAAATGGTAATATCCTTTGGAGGAGGGGGGGGGGTCAATATCGTTTTCCCCGCCAAAATTGTGTCTGAAACCCAGATATAAACAGACTCGGTCAGTAGGCCACTAATTTACCGAATGCCATTTCCAGTAGTAAAAATTCTGGTGCAACTGCCATATTTTCCAGTTAAGCAATTAAAAAACCCTAGCTCTCGTAGCCTCTTTTTACCCATTCACGATCGCATTCTGACTAAGTCTATTCTGGTTTATCCTTTGCATGCAGATTTTGCAACGAAAAGCTTAGAAATGTTTAGGAACTGTCGTTGTTTAGCTGTGGCGAGGGGTTACTGCATGCATGTATTTCTAGTATATCTGGAGTAAGAACTCGCGTCCAAAAAGTGAAGCCAAAGATGGCGGAATTGGCGTCAAGTGCCAGTCCCTTTCTATTGTTTTTGTCTGCGCGGTTTGCACCAGGCGGCAAGGAGTGTGCCAAAATTTCGTGTTTTTACTTCGATTTAAACAATAATATTATGGTTTTATGAACTGATAACTGTATTAGTGATACGATCCGCTAGAAAAAAACAGAAATTAGGTGAGGAAACAAAACAGAGCGCGCCATTGGTTCTGAGAGAGCTGTGATTGGCTAAAAGATATTACGTCATTGAAATGGTGTCATCCCTGCGTCTGTTCCAATAGATCATGGCTCTTGACCAATGAAAAAGTAGAAAGAACTCAGAATATTATATTAAAATGTGTGGATGAGTCGGTAGTAGATTAACAAAGAAAATTTAATCTAAATTCATTAAATAATATAGTTCTTGTGTCTGTTTCCTTACGTCATAAAAAAACGTATCTTTTTAAGCTTGTTAAAGGAAGAAGTTTTTGTACGAAAAAATACAATGCAAATAAAGTAATGTGTCCGTAAGCGCGGGAAAATGTCTAGTTAATTATTACTGGTCCGCTATATTAATGCAGCCTAAATTATGATAATTTCATGACACCTTTCATTTAGTTTCGCTCTATCGAATACATCTCCTGTGAATCTTGATTATACATTGGAAGTAACTGAAGACATCGGTCATGCATTATTCTATGAACATCCTCCTGTCAGAACTAGCAGCCGATCATCAGCACTTGTACAGGTACGCTGCTTTGGGATAAATATCTTTCTCGTAAGAACAAGTTGTAACTATGTTGTAAATATCTTGCTCAAGATGTGTTGGGTTATATTTAAGGAACAGTTGCAAGACTGAGCCAAATTGCGTAGTCATTCCATGAGTCTTGCATAGCTAGGGGGTTCGGAGGCATGCTACCCCGGAAAATTTTGAATTTGAGCGATGAGCTTATACTCTTCCCAACAGCCCCTTTGCGCGTAGCTCATCCATTATTTTTCATTCATTTGTATGAAGTTTACTTGCAAGGTAATCTTCTTTATAGACTTTGTAAGTTGTACGATACTACGATTCATAAAAATTTTATATTACTGACGTGAGTTTATAGAAACTACTCGACTCTGTAATGAAACATTAATCAACCTACATTAGTCATTACAAACTTTATTTTTTTGCGGTCCGGTATCCAGTTAAATGGTGCGTTTTGATTGGCTAACGAGCGGTCCGGTATCCTGCTATCCGGACCGTTGCGTGAGCAAAACAAAACAAAGCAAGATTTTCTCTTTTCAAGATTTTTCTTTGACCGCTAAAAATAAAAATGTTATTTAATGGCTTAGCTCGGTCCGGATAGGGGAATACTGTGCCCTCAGTCGTGAAAACGGCCCTCGGCCTTCGACCTCGGACCGTTTTCACGACTTCGGGCACAGTATTCCCCTATCCGGACCTCGCAGCCATTAAATAACATATATTTATTTCATTTTCTTCGCTATAATTACTGTATAAAGGTTGCTTGTTTATGCAAAGCCAAGGACCAAGGTTATGAAGAAGGCAGATTCTCTTATTAGTTAGGAAACTGACAATTTTATAATATGTAACTCTGACACATCTGTTCATACGAATGCGGTAGGAATTGTTTATTTATTTGTTATGAAATACTAGGCTTGTACTTTTGAAGATTTAATACACTTCCTTGTTTACACTAATATAAGTTTTAAGTTTATCCGCATAAACCCCAATTATATTCGCCCAACTAGTTCAACTTCATGATCAAGGATAAATTTAGATTTATTTCAACTTTGAGTATACATAGAAAAGCCAAACTAAATTGTGAAAATTAATCCGCTATAAAAGTGCAGATATACTCTTTCCGATATAAAATATATTAATTATTTTCCGTGTAGTATAGCTGCTCTCGATCGCAGGAGACAGTTGATTTAATTCTATAAGCCAAGAATAAGCTCCGTTAATACAATAAATTACAATAATATTTATTATTAGTATATTCGCATGCATGTACTGAAACATATACTTCCGAGTCAGGAGTACCAGTTACAACAGGCTGCGTGCAAACAATTACATTTGTTTGTATACTGTATATTTATTAATATAACATAGCCAGGCAGAAAACCCCCTAAATACTCATTGAGAATTGGTATTTTGCTCCTTAAAAACTCCTTAACTCCTCCTTGGATTCACGACCAGCATGTACCCTATAACTTGTCCAACTCGGGTGACTTTCTCGTTTATCTAGACTGATATGAAATTATGACTGATATGAAAATATGAGCCATATGTGATTAACACATTTATAACATATGTGATTATAGGATGCAACATTCCCTGGTTCTCGGCCAGCTACCGCCATGGGTGTGGTGTTTGAAACTGGAAGTATGAGCAGTTGTCTTCTGTCAGACACTTTACCATTTACAGTGGAACCAAGGCAGGGTCGCATTCCTGCTGGAGAATCTGTTTATATCAATATCAGATTTGCACCTTGTGATATCACGGAGTACCAAGGACTTCTGAAATTTACGTAAGTAGTTCAATGAAAGCATGCATTGTTTGTCGGAACTCGGTTTCAGTTGGAACTACAATTGGAACTGATTATTAAAGGCCGAGAACTCCGAGAAGTAATCATAGAAAGTACCAGAAACAAGGCAAATAGTCTATGACTAACCTAACTAGAAGCCACTCAGAGATTGTACCCTGTGCCAGCAAATTAAGTTAACTATTCATCCATAAATTATACATACACTTATGTACGCATTCAGTTCTCTTCGGCCAGGGAAAGAAAGACAAACATTTGTAAATTTCTCATCCAGTTTTCATCCAAATCGAACCAAAGGTTAGTCGATTTGTCCTTTGCCTATGCCTATGCCCATTATGGTGACCGGACATTTTGCCGAAAGACACTTTGCCGAAAGACATTTGGCCAAAAGACACTTCGGCGAACGGATATTTTGCCGACGGACATTTTGCCGATTGGACATTTTGTCGAACGGACAATTTGACGAACAGACTTTTTACAGAAAAGACATTTTGCCGAACAGACCATTTGTCGAAAATAGCGATACCTAGTGAATATTTTTTCATCAAAACAACACCCACATTGTTTGTCAAATACCAAAAACCACGACCAGCTGACAACTTGAAGAAATATAGGATGAAACATATTCCGAAAAATAAAGCCATCTTGAGACTCAAGATATGAGTAAAAACAAGAGGAAAATACTATACACTGTAATATTTCTACTTTATTTCAAAGTCATCTTCAGACAGAATGAAATTACACAGACAAACCATAACTATATATACTAAGGTCCGATTACATCATAGGAAGAAAAGCTATTAATATGAAATATGTGATAAGGTGAGATAAATATATGACATGCAACGCAAAGTGTAAAGGAAGTCATTAGCTAAAAAGAGACAGTTCTTTGCTGGCCTTCAGCCCTGTATTTAACTCGGGGTTTATTAAACTTAATATGTAATGCTTCCATTATTAGCATTTGGTTAGTGTTAAATGAATTGTTAGAGTAAATAATCTTGTAATTATTAAAGATGAGCTTATTTATACTGATGGACAAGATGGG